>JAJHJA010000134.1:0-120159 GCA_021202915.1 Heliconius himera | reverse complement strand
TAACTCTACGCCGCGCTACGCCTCGACACCAGAGCAAAAAAATTAAATATTGCATTTCTTCGACAGGAAATCGAACTCACAACTGTGTCGCATTTACAGTCACACTTGGCATCCTTGCGTCATCACAGGCCTCAGTATATAACGTGATAATAGAAACAAATGAATTGGAGCTGCCAACTCGATACAGGCAAGCGGTTACAGAACTCAATTCTGAAAACTGTCAGATCGGATTCCGGGCAAGTTGCGTAATCGCATTGCGCGGCCGCGAACACAAATTATTCGAGCGCCGGAACTCGGTAACTTCGTCAACCCCATAAAGGAAGTAAAGAACAAAGCGGAACCACAATTGGCCGTACCCCGAACCTAACCTACCTGGAGTTGATGGAAGTTTTAAAAATGGCGGATCTTTGAGAGTAAACTCGATAAGGCCTCGCCCGTGGGACGCGTAAATGCAATTTGGAAGGAATCGCTCGTGCCTTTGACGTCCTAGCGACTCGTCGTTTGAAGATTTGCTTGTTTGCTCCCTACTCTCGTGTGTGCTTACGTAAATAGGCTAGAAAAAAAATATCTAATATTGACACGGGAGATTCGTATAACGTAAAATACATTTCGTTTTAAATAGCAAGCGCTCTTTCTATCGATATCTATGAATAGTTGAACACGTCAAAGAAAAAACTTATATATTGGTTTATTTTCTCATTACGTTTAATTCTTATTTTCAAATTTTGGCTATATTTGGCAATAATATACTATACTTTATGTATATATTGATAGCATTAGTGCATGAAATACGTTATTATTACTAAAAAAAAGTCGATTTCTCGAACACTACATACTTACCAAATGTTCTTTTTTAGCTTCACGCTGTATCCCGCACACAAAGGGAACCTAATGTTAAGACACTTCGTTTCCTATGTTGAGCGGCGAAAGTCAACACTACGCTGCCTCGACATCAGAGCAAAGAAATGAAAATATCAAATATTGTACAGTCACACCTTGGGAATCTGCGCCACGACTGGCCTCAATTTACCCAAAATAATATAAATAATATTAATACATAAGACTAATCACCACACACGTTAAAACATAAAATATAATAAAGATATATAAGAGAAACGAGAGCACTGCAACGTAAGGTAGCTAAAATGAGGAGACTCGTAAGTGGATCAGCATAATTTTTATTAGGTAAATCATTCTGGGGAGAGCGGGGAATTACTCCAATGTGCCAGCTTTATGAAGTGGCTGCTTACTCGCCACCCGTTTGTAGGGTGACCACGCTGTGGTAATATTGTAGAGACTTACTGAGTGAGTCAATTGTAAAAATATATTAGGATTTTAGAGATCAATAATTACTTTTTACTATAGATATTTTATTCACAATTTTAATTACTTTTTATAGATATTTTCTTTTTATTCACAATTTACAAAATGTAGTTTTTTATGAAGGAAAGTCACTAGTGCCTTGTGAAAAATAATGTACTACTACTGCAGCTCTCTCAGTAAGTACGTATTGCCAACATTATCTCTATAATGTGAAGTAAGCTTACTAGATCTAAAAATCATATATAAATAAAAGATTTTCAACATGGACAGAAATTATTTTAATCCACTTTGCCCGCAGATAAATCTGTCACTGAAATCACGTGTCACAAGGTTCTACCTACCCTATCCTATTTTGAATAATACAGAAAATAAACAAAAAAAATGGAAGAAAAAACAACAAAATATTCATATTTTAAGTTTCTGGTTGGCTCTTCTCACCAGAACAACCTTACGAGCTGGTGGGTGGAGTGGTAGATTGATGATTCAAAAATCTATTTCAATATATTATAAAAACTTATTTTAAATTAAAAGAAATCCTAAAAACTGCAAAACAATGGCGAAACCAAGTTAGCATTGCAATGCAAATTGCCGGGAATGATAGAGAAACTCCGCACAAATAACTTGCCAGATTATAATTTGTTATTTGGATCTGAAGCAATTAGCGAACTCCGTAACTCGGTAATGCTGTGACTGGCGTTTTAATTTGCTGATTTATGAGATAAGTTGGAACTTTCCATTTTGTTCCACATTAATTCGGTATATAATCGTCTTGAATGTAATTATGTTAGAATATTGTATTTCCATTTCTTCGCTCTGGTGTCGAGGCAATGCGCGGCGTTGAGTTCCGGTACTCAACGCGCAAAGTGAAGAACGGAGTGTCTTAATACTAGGTTGCCTCTGCTTTTGCTGTGTGCAGGATACGGTGAAGCTGATTGTATTTTTTTATATTTTTTACTAGCTTTTACCTACGGTTTCACTAATTGTTTAAATGCCTGAGAAAACACGGGCAGAGGTAACATATAACCTTGCTAAATAAATGATTAACTCTTCAATAATATTAATGTAGAAGTATAAATATGTTTTTTCTTTTTACATCATTCAGTCTCTATGATTATGTATGATTGCTGATATGACATTTCTGAATGGATTAAGTTAATAAAAGATAATCAGAATTTAAAATTCTAAACAAGAAAATATTTATAGTTAAGGCTTATAGCGTAATGTGAATCAAATAAAAATCAAAACCCAGAGTGAGGAAGTAAATTATATTAAACAAAAATCGAACCTACAACACTCGCGTTTATATAACAGGTAATACCTCTAAGTTATAGAGATTGAAACCAAAACCTTCGACATAGCGTTCAAAGAACGGTTAAATGAAACCAATAAGTAAATAAGGCATCATAAGAATTGATAAAGTATCAACGACAACTAACGAATATAACTAAATTATCAGATAAAGGCTTCATCAGCTACCAACAAATAATATTATATGTTAACATCACTAACAGTCACGTACTGTTAACGAGACCCCGATCGAATGAGTAGTTTATATAATACTGAGAAACAGTTATTTGCAATGGTTTCTTCTGGTTTTTTTTTTCAGTTTCACGTATTTTACCCTGTATGTAGAAAGGTAGGCGTACGAGGCGGAACTCAACGCCGCGTCTCCATTCTAGAGTGAGAAAATGAAAGTACTACTAAAGATTTAACCCACGACCTGTAAGCCTGGTTTGGACTCAATGTATTCTGGATATTATTTATATCTCTATTTATTTTTTACATTAGTTTTTATGAGAAATATCTGGAAGTCTTCAGTGAATACCGCCGCTGAACACGCAAGTATCACGAAAGCTGGTCTGCGATTCAGATAAAAAATTACAGGTAATATAAAGACATATTTATTTTAAAATGTTTTTTTTCATCCATCTAGGTATTCTAACCGAACTAGCTGATTCGATTGACTCAGGCTCGTTAACGCGACGTGACTATTGGCGATAGTAGTAACAAGTATAATTCTGTTTACTTTGTTCGTATAGAAATAACGTTTAATGTTTTGTGCTCTAATTTGTTTAAATATATTGTTATAGTGTATACCACAGAGGCTAGTTGTGGGCAGGGGGTTTGTGGGTTCGATTTCTACTCTAGAAAATGAAATCATAATATTTTCATTTGCCTATGTTATTTGCAGCGTGATTGTGAAAAAAAAAACAGTATACACTTCATTAATTAAAAAAGTTAAGGTTCATGATTTTATTTATCAATGAAGTCTATAATATGGTTCTAACACACAGTTCATTAATTTATCAATTCTTAAGTTGGTGAAAAAAAAAACATTTATTTCCAGCATTTCGAAACTTACACAGTAGCTTTTGTTTTAAATTAATAAACTTAATAACAGTATAATCAACCCATAATGTCTCAAATTTGGGCAGATACCGAGAATGGAGTGTCTCGACAATTCTCTGTGTACCTGCTTACTATACAAGAAAAAATGGTGGAGATAAAAGAGGAAAATAATAGTTTCCTATTTTCTCTGTACGATATTTTTTGTAAACTTCCACTCTGTTGTCTGGTATATATTTACCAAGACATTAAAATTATTTTATTATAGCTATCCAACCAATATCTGAGAAAACACAAAATAATTAAATTATTGAAATTTAATCTCAAAAGTACAAATTGAATTCAATCAAGTTAAAAACTAACCCTTTTAAATTTGTAGCCCGCATTGGCCGTGATGGTGGTCATGCTACTGATAACGCTACTTATAGTTACTAAGTTAATGTGATTTTAGTGATGATAAGTAGGTAAAAAAATTAAATTAGCTTCACGCTGTATCCCGCAGCAGCAGGGTAGGCAGAGGGCACCTAGTGTAAAATGGAATGGAGTGTCTTACACTCAGTTCCCCACTTTCTGCCGAATTCTGGAGGCATTGCGTGTTGAGTGGCAGAACTCAACGCCGCGCTTAACCTGAACACCAGAGCGAAGAAATGGAAATATAAATTTAAGTAAATATTTCATTTCCTCTAGTGGGGATCGAACCCACAACTGGTCGGTTTTGCAGTCACACCTCGTGCCGCTGCGCCACGACCGGCCTCTAAAAAAATGTCTCAAAAATTTAGTTATCACAAGCAATTAAAGTTAAATTAACCCTATCATATTTTTTCGCAGCCCGCATTGTCATCACTGAGGGCGGTTCAACCACTCAATCCCGGTCTACTGATTTATTCTTCTCTCTAAACGTTGTGTTGTGTACAGGCGTTAATCCCGGAAGGGTTGCGGGTTGAAAGGGTATGGCGATACGGAAAAATAGACGAATTGTTTCATTGTATATGAGTTTGATATTTTTTGGTAATATTTTATTATTATTTGATAAAAAGTAAAGATAATTTAAATAAATATAAACTTCAGATATTTTCTTTTTAATTTCATTATTAAGATTTTTTATATTCGTAAGTAAAAAATGTCATTGTTTTCTTCTTTAAATTAAAGAATATATTACATTTTGGTAATCTGGGTATGTTAAATATACTACTATCATTTTCACGACCCGACCCTTTCGAAAGCCGTCATTCTCTCGTTACTTTCTTTACGGGCTTCGATATTAAACTCTCTTCTTATATACGTTATACATACAAGAGGATCAAATGATTATAAACACTGATGCTTAAGAAAACAAAAATCATTTTGATAAATAAAAACAAACATCCCATCCCTTTTGTAGTTATACAAAAATTTATTTATCTAATTTATCTTAAATATAGTTTCTTTTTAAAAGGACCTCCACTAACGTTAATATAGTTTTGATTGCATTATTTCCACCGATATACCGCTCACGCTTGATTTCAGCGTGTCAAAATAAGAAACGCAGGGCGGCACGTGCGGCGCGTGCGCACAATACGGAGAGCCCGCGGCGCTCAGCGGGACACGAGCCATTGTACCGTGGACTGACTTGTGTCGGGAATATTATAACAATATTGTATGTTTGTCCTGTCTTTTTATGATTGTAACATTTAAATGTCGATTTAAGTGCTGACTGACTATTGATTATATGTTAATTATAAGGTTCTTGTTTTTAATTTCGGCTTATATTAATATTCTCTTGTAATCTGTAGTTATAATAAAATCGTAACGGATTCATTTCTGCATATGAAAGAAATGTAAAAAAAAGTGTTATTGGTCATATTTAATAACTCAATAATACCAAAAACAATGATGTCCAAATGTTGTCAGTTTGTCTGTTTGTGCGTCAGCTTAACCAATTAATAGCTTCCTTTAACATTCAATGCTTATTTTATATCAATCGGTTTATAAATAAAAAAATATTTAATAAATGCCATTCGACAAAAGATATAAACAGCTGTTTTCTTGAATTGGCTAAAATTTTAATTTTCAATACAGGTATGAATATTGTTTTTAATATTATATTATTATTATTAGAATGCGAAAATTAATTAATATAGCTTTTTATCCATAATATAGAAAAAGAATCCCTCTTAACTCCAATAATTCCTTATTCCAAGATACTTCAAACTGAACAATGACGTCAGCCTTCAGGAAATCCAAGATCCAATTACGGTACATTTAGCACCAACAGTCTCCTATACACGGTACTCGACTCGTCGCGTGTCGTTTGCTTTTTGTTTATACACCAACTTCGACTCAATTTAGCGTTAAGTGATCGCTATTGCCTTTAGGGCAGTGATTCTCAACCTTTTTGTTTGTTGCGGCACATATTTATCGTTTTAAATTTGGCGGCATTACTTAGTACAACACACTGCATAAATAGTTTATGAGAAAAATTTTAAATATACGAATTTATTTTTTTTGTGGATTTAAATATATATTCATGTTAAAAATATTTTTCTTTTTAAAGGATATAATTTATTAATAAAAAAAATAAATTAGCTTCACGCTGTATCCTGCACACGGCAGGGTAGGCAGAGGGAACCTAGTGTTAAGACACTCCGTTCCCTACTTTCTGCCGAGTTGAGTGAACAGAACTCAACGCCGTGCTTAACCTCAACACCAGAGCGAAGAAATGGAAATATAAATTTAAGTAAATATTTCATCTCCTCGAGTGGGGATCGAACCCACAACCGGTCGGTTTTGCAGTCACACCTCGTGCCGCTGCGCCACGACCGGCCTCATATATTAATATTAACATTATTATATATTTGCAAAATTTGGCGGCACACAAAAGTGCCGCGGCACAGTGGTTGAGAATCACTGCTTTAGGGTATCACCCCCGTTTAACGACCAGCTTTCCGCTTTTTTAACGCCACGGGACGCTACGGCTGTTTACGGCCAGTGAATGTGGACTATTGTCCGAATGCTTGATTGAAATCTGTTACGCCGATTTTGATAGAGTTCTCTATTGATTAGGTTGAAGTGAGATTTTATGTTCTTTTTATTGTTTGTTAGGGGTTTTTATGGTGCCAGCTCGTTTATCAGTAATGTTGCTTAAGTAATGTTTCCGATGTGATGTTTTTTTGTTTTTTTTTTGTGTTGTTGAGTTGAGAAATAAGAAAGTGGTTTGGTTAAAATGTTTTTGTATTGTTGTGTCTTGTTACTAAATATGTAACCCAATGATTCAATTAGTATATTTTAATGAGATTTATCGTGAAGTAAAATTTCTTTGCTCCAACTAAGTAACTCAGCAACCTACTATTGCCGTTGTCTTTTTCTTTTTCGGTATTTCTATGTAATTAAATCATTATTTGCGTTTTCTTCAACAATTTTTATAGTTTTAAGTATGTCATTCCTAATGTTACAAGAATATGTTTCAGTCTGAGTCATGACTTTTTAATCCAGACCAACTAACTTAAACTTATATACAATTAAAGTTTACCTTCCGGTAACACCATAAAATTAAAAATGAATCACGTAAGACATCTTCAAACCTTTACCATAAACAATGAAAAAAGAGGCCAGTCGTGGCGCAGTGACACAAAATATGGTTGCAAACGCAACTGGTTGTAGGTTATATCCCCACTGGAAGAAGTAAAATATTTATTTACATTTATATTTTCATTTTTTCGCTCTGTTGTCGAGGCCAAAGCGCGGCGTCGAGTTCCGCCACTCATCACGCAATGCCTCCAGAATTCGGCAATTCTGAAAGTGACGAACGGAGTGTCTTAACGCTAAGTGTCCCTCCGCCTACCCTTCTGTGTGCGGGATACAGCGTGAAGCTGATTGATATTTATTTATTTATTTCTGAAAAAAATATCATATATAATCTACATGATTCCTCACGTCAACGTCAACACACAAACACACAGACACACACACACACACACTAGCTACTACTAGCTGTAGCGGTACCTACACAGCCGTGTCGACCGTCGGGACGCATGATCCAATTGTCGTCGCTAAATTGATACTCTATTTGGCCCAATTAAACATTAATTAATGCCACTAATGAACACCGAGCCGCTCCTAGCCGCTGTAGTGCAGTGTGCGCACTATGTATGACATGACCCGTGATCTACTTGCTTTTATATACTTCATATAGAGATGTTAAATTTTGTTTGGATGTATGAAAAAAAAATAATAATTGTGTTATAATAAGGTGAAAGGGCGGCGTTGAGTTGCGCCAGTCAACAAGCATTGAGAATTCGGGGGAAAGTGGCGAACGGAAGTGTATTAACATTAGCTTCCCAACTTCTCTCTGCTCACTTTACTACGTGCGGTACGGACACAGCGTGAACTTAAAATATTTTTTTAATATATTAGTGACTCTAATATATACCTTCCTGTTATATGTAAATGTAGTTTAAATTATATAATCATATTGAAATTTCATAAAAAAACAGTAGAACATAGAGTAAATCAATAAAATATAAAATGGTTAAACTAAATACCATCGAGAATAGATTTTGTTTTTTTTATTTAAATTAAAATTATCTTAGACGTTACTTAGACGTTCTTTACATAGCACAGGAAACCTAATGACAATTTATCTCGCTACTTTATCTCGCCCGAATCAAACCTACACCTTCCCATTAACAAAAGCTGTACCGCTGCGCATCTCCAGCCACAAGAAGATATCACATACGATATCTATATCTAAAAATCTTCTCTTTGAATTAAAACACGCGAATAAAATGCGTCACAACACAACAATATATAGTTTCATTAACGACATTACATTGAATTGACTTAACTAGTCGAGCAATTAGTTGGGAATCAACGCGCGTCGTCCATTGCTATTAGTGTATGACGTGAGGACGGATGTTGGCTGTTTGCTTGAAGATTGCATTAAATATGTATGGCAACATTGAATTATTGTTGTTATGGTTAATTGTATTCAATAGTGGCAATACAGCAGAAATTAAAAATGCTTGACTTAAAATATATACTCTTTTTCTTTTTTGAAATGGAAGCCAGTATTAGGAAATTTTAAATATTCGGTTCTCCTTATTTCATTTTTCCAAAATTCGTTCATTCATCAGTCTTTATGGACCAACATACCGATTCTCCCGGCCAATCGGGAATAACAAGTCAAGTGCGAGTCGCACTAGTTAACAAAGGATACCGCACCATCTATAGAAACGTGCAAAAAAAATCACTACGTTTCTGGACTAGAAATGTTACTATAGCAGAGAACACTCCATACAACAAACAAATACACTATATATTTTTAATTTTATATCTCCTAACCTAAAGGTTGTCTGGAAGAAATCGCTAATTAGCGATAAGACCGCCTTTTGTGCTTCACACAATGTTATGTGCATTTACTAAATGTAAGTTGTGGCTTTGCTTGCTTTGTATTTGTGGTGTACAATAAAGTATATATAAATAAATAAAATAATGATCTTAAACATTTCATACCAAACTAATCTCATTCATTACCCTCCGTCCGACACATGTTACGAACAGCTCGATACGAGATTAGTCCCGCCTACCAAAATTACAGTATTAGAGCGTCGTCCGTCGACAAACGCGCTAACGTGTTTAACCCGCCGAAAATCCACTAATGTGTATGTACTCCCCTTTACACTGACCGTTTATACGCTTGAGTTGATTATTTTTTTTTAATTTATTTTTTGGAAGTATATTTGTTTACTAAAATATAGTGAACTAGCTGCACTCAGATGTCAATTTGTTGTGGTATTTTTAAAAAAGAATGTGCTATATAGCTGAACAGCTTCATTAACAATACAAAAAATAGTTTTTTTTAGCTTAACCCTGTATTCCAAAACCATGGAAATCAGTTGGCGGGATATTGAGTTATTCGTACATTTGTCACGCACATATTTAATGCAAATTTAAGACTTGTGTATTTTTCTGGTGGTATATTGCCAAAAACGCAACAAAATGGAACCATACAGGAAGCATCAGCTTTTTAAATGAAAAGAGAATCATCAAAATCGGTTCATTTAGTGAAAAGATCTGATATAATAAACTTTAAAAAAACAGTCGAATTGATAACCTCCTCCTTTTACAAAAATCGATTAAAAAAAACACATTATTTTGTTACTTTTATTAAAAATTATTATATTTTATATTTTTATTTAAACTATTATGATTAAACAGATGAATAATATAACAAATATAAAGGATTGTTAATTCATTAATATAAATTAAGTATAACAAATACTTAATTTAGATCAATTATTTTGTCTAATTTTCAGACATCGTTTATTAAGTGGCGTAACCTGTTCTCTATCTATCAGAGATTGCATATCGAACCCACAACCACATGTACAATTTGACACTGTCCCACTATCTTTTTTTTAGAAAATAACCAAATAAATTATTTATTTAAATTAATTTGAATATAATAACTAAACAAGTTATCTAGTCAATTTCAAAGTAATTTATCTAGGTTATACACGCTAACACATGACGTAACGACGTCAACGAATTAGGACGTACAGCGGAGGGTCGAACGCGGTGCCCTTAGCGAGACTCGCGAACGGGTTTATTGGCGCGCGGGTGAAACGGCCTGATGTAAATCTATTTGTCATATTAATGTGGGCAATTAGACCGGCATGCGGGTTGCAGGGTTGCCTGGGTGACTGTTTTAGAGCTAAGCTTGTACTATATTGATTTTTTATATTTATCTTTTATATTATTATATATTGATCTTTTATATTGATACATTTTCTATGGTAGTATTAAATGAGAGAAACTGAGAAGCATGGAACATATGTTATATCTTATAAATACAGAAAACTATACATTTATTGAAGTATACATATATTTAAATTTAATATTCTTTATTGTACTAAAAAAGTATTGGAGAAAAAAAATCAAAATATTTAACACACAAAAGTGGATTTATCTCTATCTATAAGAGATGCCTCCAAGCCAACAGAGTTACATAGAACAATTTAGTTTTTTAATTTTAAAATAATTTCGATAAATAATACAAATATGTTTATCTATCTATATTTTAGCAATATCCATTAGCGGTAACCCTACAGTGGAAGGGTTGCCGTGAAACGGTCGCGGGTTCGTTACACCGAACAATTGTTCAAATGAAATGTTTAATTGACTCGTTTAATTAGATCTCACGATCATAATACGCTTTTTTGACTAATCAAATGAGTCACGATGAACGCTGTTCAAATGGATAGTTTAATAAAGACCGTGGCTGTTTTATGGACAAAATGGCATTAATTTTGTTATTTGTGGTAAAATCACGCTGTGGGTTACAGCAGCGTAGGGAGAAGGAACCTAGTGTTAAGACACTCCGCTCTCCATTTTCTTCGCTCTGGTATCGAGGCAAAGAGTTAAGATCCGCCACTCAACACGCAATGTCTCTGGAATTATACGGAATACGGAAGGAATAGTGTCTCGTTTCAGAAAAAATAAAATAAATTGTCGCCAAATTTTAATTAAGAATTTTAATTTAGTAAAATGTTTTCAAAATATTTCTACATACAAACATACTGTAAGAATTTTATATATACTAAATACAATAAATACATAAATGATTATTACTTTTAAATTAAGACAAGTAACCCAACAATTTGTTAAACGAAATTATCAAATAAATTACTCAAAAGGAAGGTTTTAAATTAAATAATATATAAATTGCTTCGTACTCTTATAAATTATGATAATTCAACGGGTGTGAATAGAGTTACGTACGGACTTAATTGTAGTCGTGAGTGCCACTTGAAAGGATATCATACTAATATTATAAATAAGGTTGTTTGTTACGCTTTCACGCCAAAACTATTTAACCGATTATTATGAAACTTTGTACACATATTCTTAGGGGTACTAGAAAGGATATAGGATACTTTTTATGTAAAAAATATATTTTTTAAAAATATTATCCTTTAGGTATCTACGTATAATGTCGAGTAAGTGACGAGAACATATTATTATAATGTTATTAAAAAAGTAAGTAAAAGTAAGTAGTAGGATACTACTGTGTGCGGGATACAGCGTGACAGAGTGGCAGAGGGAACCTAGTGTTAAGGCAATCAGCACCTCACTTTCTGCCGAATTCTGGAAGCATTGCGTGTTGAGAAGCAGAACTCAACGGCGCTTTTCTCGACACCAGAGCGAAGAAAGGGAAATATAAATTTAAGTAAATATTTCATCTCTTTGAGTGGGGATCGAACCCAGAACCAGTCGGTTTTACAGTCGCACTTTGTGCCGCTGTGCCACGGCTGGCCTCATGTAATATTATTAATTTGTATTAATCCAATAAAAAATGTACATGTGAAATTAGAGCCAAGTTCAATAATGATTAATTATTCGTCCTGGAATTAAATCAAATATAGTGTCATAAAGATATATCTAATATGGGTGAAAGGTTTTGTGTTCACTCAGAATGTAATTCAAGCTCTAGAT
Source organism: Heliconius himera (assembly GCA_021202915.1). Lineage (NCBI taxonomy): Eukaryota > Metazoa > Arthropoda > Insecta > Lepidoptera > Nymphalidae > Heliconius > Heliconius himera. Next base: position 108,018 of record JAJHJA010000134.1, on the reverse strand, counting down.
TTTATTTAGTAATATTTTGTGTTTAATGCTAATATATTTCCAAGTTAGTGCACTTCCTGTTTTATGAAATTTTACTATTAGGTTTATATATTTGGTTTGATGTTAAAAAAATGTCTAACTTTGTTATGCACCTCCATATATCTTGAATTATTATTTCTCACACTTTTAGCCGTAGCTAGCGGACAACTATATTATATGATTTATATATATAAAAAATGATTCTTAAAATGTGATTGCCAGCAATAGAACATACAAATATTGTTTTTTCTAAGATGCATAGCTCCATAACTGTGTTTTCTTTTTACATTTTGTATGTTTGTATATATCTAGATTTTAAATTTTATTCGTTTATAACCGAGGTGGCCGTGGATCCAATCCCTATTCGGTTAAATTATTATATTAAAACCAAAATTTTATATCTCTACTCTAATAGACTCAGCTCGCAATGTCTCAAAAAAAGCTTTAAGCTTTTTTTTGTACTTATTTAGAAAACATATAAACATATGAACGTAGCGGGGCTCGAACCCGCGCCTCCTGGAAACTGGAAACTGAGGAAACTGGAAACGCTCTGACCACTAAGCCATACGTTCTCATCAAGATACGTCGAAATTTTTATACGCTTGTTACAACTTATTTATGTAGTTAGCATCTCTGTAAGGAGATTTTAACATTTTTTTTTATATTTTAAACAAAGTCACTTTTGCTATATAAAAAAAAATACTCGAAAGCAGTTTTTTCATACAAGTAATCCCGGTCAAGACAGTGTTGCTATTGTTTTTATTCTCGTATTTATACAATTCACACACGGGGTGCGATAGCTGGCGTCATAAGCCGGACCGCTCACCGCATTAGCGCACTTCCGACGGAAACCCACCTAAGCTAAGTTAGCCATATTTTATATTCTATATGTATAATCATACTTCTTTCTATATAAAATTTCCAATTAATTAATATATAACATAGTAAGTCATAATAAACCAATATTTAATGTTTTGAGTAATAGGTATATTTTTTATACTTTTTATCTTCGTTCTGTCCTCGGCATAAGACGGTAAGGGTTGGCGTGGCAGAAGCAATCTGGGACATTTCCGTTCCGCATTTTCCGTCGAATTTTAGAGGCATTGCGTGTTGAGTGGCGGGTCTCAACGCCGTGCTTTGCCTCGTTACCAGAGCAAAAAAATGTAATTATTAAATATTATTATTTCTCGAGTGAGAATCGAGACCACTGCCTGTCGTATTTACAGTCGCATGCTTGTGCCCCTTGGCCACGACTGGCCCCATATATGCTTTAGTGTATATTAAATAATATGTGCGTAGGTATATAGGAATTTGTTTTCTATGCTAAATATATTTTTGTTAGCATATAAAGAAATGTTAACGCAGAAAAGGATTTCATCTGTAATACTATAATATAATTTCGAGTTAAGTTCACAATTGACACGCCTAAAAGCTATAAACAAAAAAAATATTATTATTTATAACAAAAAAAAAATATTAATCTTATTATAAAAATATTGATTACAACGACTAGTCAGGTCTGGTGAATTTAATCTGACAATTAAATACTAACTAATTTACCAAGCACATCACGAGTTGAACTCTTAAAGTTATTAAGTGGAACGAACTTAACCCTTGATTATTGGTAAGTAAGCCCTCTCGATTCAATTAAAGTGAATCTTTGAGAAGTTAAACAAAGTTCGTGGCCAAGCCGATGTTGCGGACCGAAATTTAATTAATAACGACACTGGAAGTTGTTAATCGTGTAACTATGTTAGTATTATCATTCTATACTTAGGTGCGTATCTATAAATCGATCTTAAGATCGATCTCAGATTTGAAAGCTATATATATGTAGAGGTCTTAGTCTTCGAGTTATTAAATAAAAAAAATATAAAATCAGCTTCACGCTGTATCCCGTATACAGCAGGGTAGGCAGAGGGAACCTAGTGTTAAAACATTCCGTTCCATTCGTACATTTTTGAGGCATTGCGTAATGAGTGGAAGAAATCAACGCCGTGCTTTGCCTTGGTATCCAGAACGAAGAAATAAAAATATATTTAACTCATTCCCCCAAGTCGTTATCGAAAACTCAACCGTCGCGTTTACAGTCAACGGTTTTCTTAAGCATTCTTTCTTAAAATAATTATAAATCTGTTAAGGGAGTGGGAAGTAAAGAAAGCATGTGAAAACCTAATAAAATTCTTTTTGCCTTCTTCTAGTGATCCCCCATATATGATAAGATAAAGAAATCTCAAGCATTTTATCTACCAAATAGCAAGAGACAAAACTATTTAATTAAGGACTATATAAGATTTATTATATAATTATCATACAATGACATAATTATTTGTTACCTTGTGACATAATTGATAAATATATTTTAAAAAATAAAATGGAAAATATAATATAACACATTATAGCAGTACAAAATTTTGAACACGCATAAAGTCCTTATATAAACACATTAAAAACCAAATAAAATTAGATTATTTAAACATATAAGAGAATATATGACTAGTAAATATAATTATCAAAATAGGAAGTCGAGTGGCGATCGTAAAAATAAATTGGACCCAACAATCAGCGACCGCTGACACCTCAATTCAATGGAATCTTCGACGTCCTCGCAAAAGCTGACCTACTTACCGCTAATATATTGCTATTTCAATCAAAACTCATTATTAGAAGTAGTTTTGATTAGTAGACTACAATTTTGTTATGTATAGATATTGTTATATTATGATTTGAAATGGTTTTTTTCTATTTAACTAATTTTGTTATCAAAAACAACTTAGCTTTTACGTAGTGTATTTTAGAGAATCTGAAGTATTTTTTTCCTTCATTGGCAGATGGTGCCTAGTGAAAAGAAACACTGGACTTAAAAAATATTGTTATATTATTTTTTTTTCTTCTCTTCACACATCTTACGCGCTTGCAGTCCTAATTATTATTTAAAGTTTCAAGAAAGATACTATTTATTTATCTAAATTCTTGAAAAGTAATTATAAAGCAACATATCTACAATAAGGTTTGGAATTTTGGTAAAACCATTTAATGAGAGTTTCAACACCAAAATCCAAACTACCTCCAAATCAGAGTTACATCACAAAGAGTAAGCCCAGATTAAAGTCAGCCATAAATTAGAAGCTAAAAATTCCTTCATTGCCTCCATCACAAACCCGCTCATTTGTAAGCGTTAGCGCAACATAATTATCGTCCATTAGACTAACGCACGCTAGCCTTAATAAAGTAATTGGTATAAAACTGATCCTACTTTAGAACATTTTATGGGATTTTCTACTGTATTTCCAAAGCGGAAATGTCTATATTTCTGTGTTATCTTCTGTGGATGTATGTCTGTTGGTTGGTCATGTCATAACTCGACCACCGGCAATGACGACACACGCTATGGAATTGAATATGATTCATTTTGGTAGCAGTAATTAAATTGGTGAAATTAAACGTTGTTCATGAGGCACTGATCAATTTAAAGACGCAAAAACAGAATTGTTGACGATGTAAAAAAGTTTACATTTACATAAAATTTATGTTTTCAATATATTTCATGTATAAATTATATCTGATAAGCTTAATAATATGTTTAAAAACTTACTGATCAAAAGGTGAAAACAGATGAGAGGGTCTTGGTTCTGGTGCTTCCCGAGACCCGGCGCTACCCACGGACGGCGCCGGTGATGGTTCCGATCTATATAATACAGAAAAATCAAAATAAATGTTTGAAAGTCGCTTAAAAAAAATTGTTGCTACATACATCCCAGATCCTAAGATCTAAAATATTTAACTCTGAAGTAACCAAATTACCATAAGTTACTTAATAGATATATACAATACCATTGGGCTATAATCAAAAAGTAAATCTGATTAAAAATATTTCCTAGCCAATGAGCTTCATTATCTTTTCTGCAATCTTTATTAAAATTATAACTTTTACCTATCAAGTCTTGGAGATCTAGTAGGCGACCGATGTGGAGAACGTCTGGGTGATCCCGGCGTCACGGGAGGAGACGCCCGCGGCGACACCCCCGCGGACATCGGGGACGCGTCTCCAGATCCTCGAGACATACCACACTCTGATGAACCCTGGGAATCAAGGATTTGAACATGATATTTATGCCAAAAATCTGTAAGCTTTTATTAATATTAAATAGAAAAAAAAATGTAGAAGAGGGGAATGTCGTGTTAAAAAAAGTAGAAGTTGCAACTAAGTTAAATTTATTTATTAAGAAAACGTAAAAAAAATAAGAAAATGTATAAAAATTTCGACGTAGCTCGATGACAACGTATGGCTTAGTTGGTCAGAGTGCTTGGATGGTTTTATAAAGAGGCGCGGGTTCAAATCCCGTTACACTAAAAAATATATACGTTTTCTCAATAAGTATTTTTCTTTCCTAAGTGTAGAATAACACTTTAATTTTTTTTAAATAACTTAAAATTATAACTTATTACAAAAATGACGAATTGATAGTTAACAAAATAGGCAGTTAAGTATTAAAAATATATTAAATTAAATGTTAATGTAAATAAAATTTAACAAATAATTTACATTCATGATAAAGTACTTATTTCAGAAATAAAATTATTTACTTGTATACGTATGTATAATATGTTAACAACACTACAATATTTAGATACCTTGTCATCAGCTGGATCCCTCTTAGCCATCACTTCAGCGCCCTCCCTCTTACGCTGTTCCTCTTTCAACCTCTCGGCTTTTCGCCACTTCGCTCTTCGGTTTTGAAACCATACCTAGTAACAAATTACGTATAATTTATTTAACTATTGTTAATATATTTTGCTTGCCAGTATCACAGATTAATCTTCTACAATGAATTTTAATAAGAAATTGTAATAAAATAATAAAAAATATAGTTTTTTGAAGTTCACGAAGATGACCATAGCAATATCAAGCAACCGTTAGTTACATGAGTTAGACGTTTTCTTCAATTCAATTTTAATCCATAAATAAAACATACGTAAATTTTAAAAGGTTATTTATTTTAAAAGATTTTAGTTTACCTAATTATTATTACTCTATTTTTTGCATCATCCACACATATCCGCCTTACATGTGCTGGGCAAGCAAATATTTTAAGTGTAACATCAGATCAATTCGCAATACAACGAAAATATATTTTTTAACATAAACGTTCCTGGCAAAATCTTAAAAACAACAAACATCGTGTCATGAGGCACATTATAACTCACAATATCATAATTTAACTAACAAAACACATTCCCATTTACGGACCTCATAAAATTCATATAACGTCCAAAAAATCCATAAACCATAATCCTCTCTAGCCGAGCTGTCAACACGAGGCCTTAATAATACATCATTACAACCCTATTTCGCTAGTATTATAACTCAAAGATTACCCATCAGTGTACCATAAGGGAGTGAACCCCAACCAGAAAAGTGGGACTCCGCTACAATGGTATCACCACGCTACGAGAGCTCATCTTAAATTGGTTGTTGTTTAATCAACACCATTGCTATAGAGCTGTGTGGTCCATTATAATCTTAGCTGGGAGGGTTCAAGTAACCCAGGACGGTGGTAAGCTGGTTAGCGCTGCGAGCGGCCACATTTGCCGGTGCAATTTTCGCAATTTACTTTTAATAAGCCCCTCTGTTGGGTGAGTGCTATAAAATCTCATAGCGATGGTGTCGAAATTTGTGCAGACTTGGAATTAGGCATTAACTAAATTAGAATTGTTTTCTGGATGTGTTTTCTTGGTGTTGTTCTTCTTGTTTCTTTGTGATTGTATGCTTTATTGTTTTATTGATCGGTACACGGACTCGGACTACTGCAAAGTATATGAAACGTCGGGTTTCCAAAAATGTATAATACTATTTTTAATGAAACTATTTTAACCGGATTGATCGCGTATATTTAAAATTATACATTTTAGAAACCCGACGTTTCGAAGACATAATTATTATATCAAACTACCGCCAACGATTTCTTAATTGCCTCGCGTACTAAAAAAAAAATAGTTTCATTTAAAATGTGTGATTGTTGTAATAAAAAATGGATTTTATATTTTTTTAAATGTTTTAATCATCTGTTGCTATGTTCTCATTGTACAATATAGATATTGAATAACTTGATTAACAAAAAAAATATTACCTAATTCATTTGTTCATTTCGTACAAAAAGTAAAACTTTCTTTAAAAATCTGAAAAAAATACAATTCTACATATTTAAAAAAATATAATTCTACTTCCCTATTTTAATCTTTGACAGGACTGTACTCACAGTAGCCCTTAACGGCGGTAAGCTAATTTAGTTAAAATAATAATCCCCCATAATCCTATGAGCCCTAATAGTTTTTATCTCTTACAAAAGTGGAATTAATATTTCAACGCGTTGTACCCCCACTTCTTCCCCACTTCAGTTATTATTTTGGTTTTGTGAATATTTTTTTATATATAAAATGTATTTTTTTTTTCAATTTCTTAAATGTACTTAATTTTCTTAAATATATTCTTTTAATAGATACTCTTTAGTTTGACTGTTATAGTTATATTTCATTTAATTTATATAAAAATTTCAAAGTGGCAATGTCATCAATTAGAGATAATTTACTTTGATGTTATATGAAAGTATAAAATTATTTTTAGTGAAAAACATAGTTAAACATTTGTTACGTACGACGCAGAACGTGTATTAAGCAGATGGATAGCCAAATGAGTATCTATTAATAATAAAAATATTTACAATTATAACAAAAGGATATATTTACATAAGTAAAGAATAATTAATATTATCTAAAATTTGCTAGCAATTTAACCAATTTCAACTACTAAAGACGCATGTCATACCACCACCTTTACCATGTCACTATCAAGTAAAACATCTATTTTGCAAATTCTCTTCATCTCTTATCGCTCTCACTTACACTACAAATACAGGGTAGTCTAATAAATTGTTATAGACCAACCTAAATTTGCTGTACTATAGTTAACTTAATACGTTTCAGATTTTGATCCCTATCTTAATAGCATTAAGGTCCAATATGGGTTTATTTCCAAATTATAAGGGTGTTTCACACAGTAGGGGTGCGGTAATTACCTACTGTTCGGTAAACGACGACTGTTTACATTTGGCCCGATGTGGAGGAGTTAAATAATAACAAATACATTGTTTGTAAAGTGTAATGAGCCTTTAGCGGGCGGTCCGATAATTGCTTCTTTTATGAAGGTACAATGGATTTGAGTATAATAGTGATGTATTGTGTGATTTGAATTATTTTATAACAATTAAGTGTGTTTAAGCGATTTTTTGGGTGTTATGTGTTTTGTCTACAGTGAAAGAATTGTATTTTTTTTTTGTTTTCGCTTGATCTGTTTTATTCTTCTTCTTCTCTGTAGTCATAATAGTTTAGTGTTCAACCGTTGATAGACCAGCTAGAGCAGGACTTCATCAGGCAATCGGCTGCAAGAGAGCTTCTACTCTGCTTTGAAATTTATACATTCTAAATAAATCTAATCTAATCTAGCTTCACGCAGTAGGAGTCACAGAGAACGGGGCGCCAAAAGCTAAGGTCTCTGCATTCCTCTTTCGCCTCGTGCACTGTCATCAACCTTACTCACTAATACTTGCCGTTCTGTGTATCTCTTCCTTGCCGATTCGGTCAGCTAAGCTAACTCCAAATATCCTACGAAGAGATCGCATTTCCACTACATTCATCTTTCTTTAATCAATACAGCGAAGGCACCATTATCCCTCTCGTATCTTTAATCTCTACTACTGCACACTTCTCAAATATATCACCTTATTCACTTGTTATAATATAAATTAATTAAATAAAACTATTAAAATAAAAAGGCCAGTCGTGGCGCAGCGGCACGAGGTATGACTGTAAAACCGACTGGTTGTGGGTTCAATCCCCACTCGAGGAGATGAAATATTTACTTAAATTTATATTTCCATTTCTTCGCTCTGATGTCGAGGATAAGCGCGGCGTTGAGTTCTGCCACTCATCACGCAATTCCTCCAGAATTCGGCAGAAAGTGGGGAACAGAGTGTCTTAACACTAGGTTCCCTCTGCCTACCCTACTGTGTGCGGGATACAGCGTGAAGCTGATTTTATTAAAATAAAAAAAAAAAAACAAATTCTACTCTGCAATATATTAAAACGATCTAACACACGTTTCCAGACCACTCCACCCACACATGGTAATAACAAATCATATCTCGCGGAACACAGTTAAAAACTAATCCCGTATGCAGCCAAGTCGCGAACTCACCACTTTATAGAACGTTAAAACTTAAATGTTCAGCTTAAAAAGACTTAAAAGTTACCCTCAAGCTAATTGCGTCAGTGTACCGTAATGTTTTAAAACACTCCATACGAGAGTTAACGTGAAAGTTAACGTTAAAGACTACTGAAAATATGTTAAGAAAATCGGGTGGAACGATGTAGGGAATGGCGTTTAGTGTGTACGATTACGATTTGCTTTTGATTTTTATGTGTTTGTGTTACGTTTAGGGATTATTTTTGGATAAATATTGTAGGGTAATATATTTATTGAGGCCAATCCTGGTGCAGTGGCACGAAGTGTGACTGTAAAACCGACTGGTTGTGGGTTTAATCCCCACTCGAGGAGATGAAATATTTACTTAAATTTATATCTTCGCTTCGCTTTGGTGTCGAGGCTAAGCGTGGCGTTGAGTTCAGCCACTCAACACGCAATACCTCCAGAATTCGGCAGAAAATGGGGAACGGAGTGTCCATAACACTAGGTTCCCTCTACCTACCTGCTTTGTGCGGGATACAGTGTGAAGCTGATATATTTATATAGATATTTTTAAATTATCAATAAGTAGCTACTTAGGAAAACTCAACTCTTTGTAGCATTCCTTGTATATTTCTTACATTATAATTATCTAATTTTAACTCATTCAAATTTTACATATAGTATGACAAAACAATACTTTGAATTAGTATTTTTATTATTTTTTTTAGGATTAATCATGCGATATCAGATTTAACGGAACCAAAACAGAAAATTAAGTAATTCGGAAAGTACTTACAAATAGAAATGAAAAAAAAATAGATAAATACAATATTTCCCATTTTTACTACGAATCGTGTCGCAGACCTAAAGCACTCGCACGTATTCAAAAGTGACGTCGTCGCTAAGTGACAGGTCATGTGTCGGGAAGTTCTCGAGTTATCGCTAATGTATTGAAATTGTATGTTTTGAGACTTTCAGCTCGGATGGGTTTGATTTTGATGGACGTGACGAATGACAGAAGAAGGTTGTCTAAAGCTTAATGGGAAATGTGTAAAAAATTATGTTTATATGAGTTTTTGTGATACAGGTTGTAGAATTTTCAGCAGAACAGCAGAACTCAACGCCGCATTTGTCCTCGACACCAGAGCGAAAAAATGGAAATATAAATTTAAGTAAATATTTCATCTTCTCGAGTGGAGATCGAACTCACAACTACTGGTTGTTTGTTTTACAGTCACACTTTGTGACCTTGCGCCACGATTGGCCTCTAGAATTAGAGAGTAAAATTTTCTAGAATAGCATATTTGGTATTTGGGCAACGGATTAAATTAATATATTTTCTAATTAATTTACTTACATGAACAATCTTATCAAAATATGATTGATCCATTAAAAACTAAAAAACGACAACAAATAGAAAACCATCAACCGTATATATTAATGTTACTATTAATTTCATTGCTAATTATAAATATTAATATAGCAAATTCAAAAAATATATATAATATTTTTGCGTGTTTATGTATAAGTAGACTACTCAATACACAATGCTTTAAAAATAACATGAATAGTTGATCGAAGACACGATGTCTCAAAATAACTTAACGCCGCGCTTTGTTCTAGCTACTTAATCTGTTTGTTTGTGTTATAGTCCGTTAATTCAACTGCAATTTAATTTTTCTTTTCAGGTCCACGCTGTATCCCGCTAATATGGAGTAGGCAGAGGAAATCTAGTGTTAAGACATTCCGTTCCCCACTTTCCACTTAATTTTAGCAACGCATGTTGAGCATCAGAATTCAACGCCGCGATTTGCCTTATTACCGGAGCTAAGAAAAGAAAATATTAATAAATAGTAATTCATTCATCATGTATAATTACAAATATGCAATTTTATAGTTTCGTATTATCAAAAGTAGATGTCTACGGCCAATATATAATCACTCAATATATAGAATCTTATAGTAAAACTAGAGGCCTTATACTGTTTTGTAAATGTGACTTTAAGCGCGACTGGTTTTGTGTTCGATCCCCACTCGAGGGAATGAATTATGGCACCAAGGCAAAAGCCCCACGTTGAGTTACGCCATTCAACTCGCAAGGCGTCGAAAAATTCGATGGAAAGTGGGGAAAGGAGCGCATCTGCTGCATGCGGGATTAAGCGTGAAACTGATTTATATTAAGACTATGAAAATCCATAATATACCTACCTAGCAAAGGTATACAAGTATACGATAACACCACAAAATAATATAACTTAGAAGAAGTTTTTCATAACATGATCAGCAAGTTAATCCTCCGCTCGGGGATGAGGCAAATCTTCATGATCCGGCTAACATCCGAAGCTTCTTAGTATTTCACTTAGAAAACAAAATGTTTAGACGTGGTATATTTTGCTATTTTTTTATTTTGTTTAGCTTCACGCTGTATCCCGCAAACGTGCTTCACACGTTTCCGCGTAATTCCGGAAGTATTGCGTGTGAGTGGCGGAACTCAATGCTGCGTTGTGCCTCGATCGGAGCTAAGAAATGAAAATATAAATATTTCATATTTTTAAAAATATGAAATATATTTGGAAAAAAATACTTTATTTCAAAAAAATTAAAAAATTTAATGTCATGGGATATTTTTGCACGGGAATCTAGAGTTTTGACATTCCGTTCTCCACTTTCCGCCAAATTTCCGTTTCCTACCATTTTCTCGCACCAACGACGGCCTCGCACACAATGCCTCCTTAATTCCGCAAAAAATGGGGAGCGGAGTGCCTTAACACTAGGATTCCTCTGCCTGTGAAGCTAAAAAAAAATAAAAAACGATATTCACGTTATCCATATACCACATCCAACCTAAGACATTCGTTCTCTATCAAGTAATTAGATTCCGTGTAGTGAGTGGTGTAATTCGCGTAAAACGGAGCGTATATCAGTTAACATGTTTACTCGCAAATTAACCTCCTCCCCCCCCCCCCTCCCCCTAACCCTCCTCTTGAGCTCCTTAAGCGATGAGTGAATTTTAATTAGACGCCATTAATTAGAGATTACTTTTGAATATATATGTAATTATTTTTTATTTCATTATTTTATTTTATTAATTGTTCTTTTAATAATTGTTCTTTTAATAAATATTGAAAGTCGTGGCGCAGCGGCACGAAGTGCGACTGTAAAATTGACTGGTTGTGGGTTCGATCCACACTCGAGGAGATGAAATATTTAATTAAATTTACATTTCCATTTCTTCGCTCTGGTGTAGAGGCTAAGCGCGGCGTTGAGTTCTGCCACTCAACACGCAATGCCTCCAGAATTCGGCAGAAAGTTGGGAACGGAGTGTCTTAACACTAGGTTCCCTCTGCCTACCCTGCTGTGTGCGGAATACAGCGTGAAGCTGGTAAAAAAAATATTGAATGTTGGATAAGTAAACAGAGAATCGTGTTGAGGGGCTGAAATCGAAGCCGCGATATGAATTGCGTTTCTTTAAATTGTTTACTGAAATATATTAACATATGTTATATCTGATGGAAGGTTTTGTTAATTCGTATTGTATGTTGATACTGGTTAGTCCTTCTTCTTCTTCCTGGCAATTATCCCGGCTATTTGCCAGGGTCTGCCTTCCTGCTCAATCTACTCCACTTTGCACGGTCTTTAGCGTCCTGGGTGGTTAGACCATTGGCTCTCATATCCTGCATCACGACATCCAACCAGCGCTTCCTTGGGCGTCCGAGAGGTCTCACTCCAGGGACTGACATAGTAAGGCACTTGCATCCGACATAGTTCCTAGGCCGGCGCGTAACGTGACCAAACCATCTCAGGCGACGCTCTTGGAGCTTATCCGCTACGTCACGGACTCCAAGACAACCTCGAATGAATGTGTTGCGTATGCGGTCAGACCGCGTTACGCCGCACATCCACCTCAGCATCTTCATTTCCGTGACGTGAAGCTCCTGAGTGTGCCGAGATAGTGCTGGCCAACATTCGCTGCCGTATAAAAGAACCGGTCGGATGATGCTCTTGTATATCAGACCCTTGAGTTTGGGGGGTATCCTGCGATCGCAGACCACACCAGTGACCTCCCGCCATTTGGCCCAAGCAGCGCTTATCCGGCTATAGACATCGTGATCGATGCTTCCAGACTCGTGCATGACGGATCCTAGGTACCTGAACTTTTCCGACTTAACGGCTGGTTCAGGACCTATAAGGATAGTGCTCGAGTCCGGGCTCCCGCAGGCCATGTACTCGGTCTTCGACACATTTAGTTTAAGACCACCGTTCTCTAGCGTACCCTTCTACTTGCCGTATAGGGTGGGAAAAAGCATCGCAAAAATGTTTACATATTTTCTTTTTGCTATTAAGGTTTAATTGTGGAGGCGGTCTGACTGTAAACGTACAGTTGTGAGTTCGATTTCACTCGGTGGAGTGAATTATTTTCATAACTTCGTTTTAATTACAGAACAAAGCAGGAGTTCTGGCACTCAACAACACGTCATGTCTCGAAAATTAAGCGGTGGTGAAAAACAGAGTGTCCTCTATTTTCCCTCAGCCTACTCTGCTAATTGCCAATATTGAGGTAAGAGGGAATGTTAAATATATATTCTCAAATACGTATTAAATACACACTCTTCGATTATATATAAGTTTTCAACAAAAAAATATGATATTAATAATTTAATCAGCTTCACGCTGTATCCCGCACACAGCAGGGTAGGCAGAGGGAACCTAGTGTTAAGACACTCCCGTTCTCCACTTTCTGCCGAATTCTGGAGGCATTGCCTGTTGAGTGGCAGAACTCAACGCCGCGCTTAACCTCGACACCAGAGCGAAGAAATGGAAATATAAATTTAAGTAAATAAAATATGATATTATTTCCACTAATATCAAGTGGATCGTGGCTGATACGAAGACAGTATTGACTCAAACTTAAGATGAAATTGAAAGAGCACATTAGTGGAAAATTACCTCGCCTTAATCCTTATTGGCCTGAGGTTTCTATTTAGTTTCGTGTAATCTATTTGAAGTTGACTCAATGTCACGAGAATAGAATTTTCTTGAAAATCAGTTATGTTTTTCAGTAACAAGGTACGATGAGCGAGGCGCAGGGGTTATTACTTTGCTAAAGATCGAAATATGGGGAACGGCAGTGTCTTAATGGGAACTTAGTGTATTAACACTAAGTTCCCAGGGTCCCTTTGCCTACCTTTCTATCTGATACGGGATACAGTGTGAAGTTAAAAAGAAAAACGAAATGTGAATTCAGGTATTTCCGGTGTACGGATAAATTTCGAGAAATCTTCTCTTAGTGCTTAATTACAAACCTTAAGCAACCTATATAGTGGTTACTGTCGTGTATTGAAAAAAAAAATAACTTCACGCTGTTTACTGCAATTAGGTAGTATCATTAGTAATATTTTTTTATTAATAAAAGGAGGGTAGGTAGTGGGAACCTGGGTACCTGCTGTTAAAATACTTCGTTCCCATTGAGAAGTGTCCGTTTCACTTTAGGCCGAATTCTGAAGGCATTGAGCGTTGAGTGGCGAAACTCAACATCTTGCTTTTGCCTCGTTAACAAAGCGAGAAAATCAAAATATGAAATATTTAATTTCCCCGAGTGAGAATCAAACCCGCAACCTATCGCATTTACAGTCGCACGCTTGTACTGCGCCATTAATGGCCCAAAATTCTCATTTATTAGTCCACACAAACGAAATTGCGGGCCACAGCTCGTATAGTTTAAACAATACAGTACAAATAACATGTGTACCAACAAATTGGTAAAACGCTACAAGGGTTGTAACCACAATGCATCCCACGCGTATAGTGTTGCGTAACTATGTGGGGTTAATTTCGTTAATCGTATTAAAAAAATTATAATATCGTATAATATATTTTATTATATTTATATTTCTATATAGATTTTTTTTTAATTATTTATTGTTAGAAGTAATTCATGTTTCATCTCAACAAAGATAAGAAGATTCACTTAATATTCTTCTAAACCGTCTGGTGACAATTGTAGGTTCGATTTCCACTCAAGGAAATGAATTTACGTTTTCCCATTCTTTTAAGGCTTCCGATATATAAAGAAGGTGTATACCTAACAATAGTCGAATTAACTCAAAAAACCCAGAATTTTCAGCAATAAAGATTAGCATTTTTTATTTTCAATATATAAATCTGCAAATAAATCGACAACTGTATCGTATACGATATCTATAGGTAAATTTAAAGATATCGTGATATGTAAACAACTGAAGGCTAAAACATACCTCTAGATACTGAAAATGGTAAAGATATAAAAAATGAATAATTCAACCCAAGTACATCAATCTAAACTTTTCAAATGAAAAAACAAAAGCTCTTCTAAATAAATGAGAGCGAAAATAAAAAACAAAGTGACATATTTCATTTTCACCCCCGATTTAATTTGCGAAGGGAATGATTGATAAAGAGAGACGAGTGCGAGCGCGTCAAGTGCTGAAGAACTAAGCGGAGTACATACAGACCGACATTTTGCTGGATTTATTTTATTATTTTTATTATTAATTAAGTAATTAGTAACTTAGTAAGATCGAATATTTATATTTATATTATAAATCCGTAAAATTTGTTATATTATTAAACATTTTTCACTATTTGGTTGCGAATTTAAAATTTAAAACTAAGGGATGACAGAATAAATATTCCCACTATGAGATTTGAACCTCAAACTATCGCAATTCGAGTACACGAGTGCTAAAGGCGCCACGATGGTGGATATCCCACCAAGTTGACTGTACGTTTAATAACTATCAGTTTCATAAATTACCTATAACCAAAAAAAAAAAATTAGAAAACCATATTATCAAGTTTTTTCTCAGTCACCAAATATTTTTTTTTTATTATTTAGTTTTTAAAACATATCCACACATAGGTCCACGTAGGTATTTAAGAGGAGACTCGATATGAAGCGTCGTTAGCAATTGTCGCACGGGGTAGGGTTGCACCTTTGGGACATGTAACCGACATCACGAAACTTTATTATGATTAAACTATATTGTATTATTATGATATACCCTTTGATGTGAACCAATTTGATAAGTAACTTATTTTGTTATATTAGTTTTAGTCCTTTTTTAATAATTCGATTCACAAAATATTTGAGGTTCTATGTTCAGCAGGTGAAATAATATGTCGGACGATGATTTAAAACTATTGTTTTTTTATTGTATTGTTTTATATTTATAATGATAATTTAAATTTATTGTATAAAACCAAAAAAAAAACATCCAAAATAGATTATCTTTATTTTTTTTCAACATTTCGCTTTGTCTTACTAAGGGAGAGATAAGAAAATAATATAAACCTTCGAAATGCCATCGAACCTAAAGCCATCGCTTGAAAAGTAGTATACTGTTTCTTCCGCCATTATAGCATCTCGATAGGTCTTTATTTTTATTTTTTTATTCGCTTCACACTTTATCCCGCACACAGCAGTGTACACAGACGGAATAGTGTTAAGACACTCCACTCCCCATTTTCTGCCGATTATTGCATGTTGAGTTGCGGATCGTAACGCCGCGCTTCGTTCGACACCAGAGCGTAGCAATGAAAATATAAATTTAAATAAATATTTCATTTCCTTGAATAAGGATCGAACCTACAACCAGACGCGCTTACAGTCATACCCTTGTGCTCCTGCGTCACGCCTGGCCTCTTTAAAAAAAATAAGTGGCAATTTATACAACAATTTCATCACATATAATGAATAACATCCAAACAAAGCAACCTACTCTGTTAGCTTAGCACTTAAAAATTACAACTGAAGGGTCACTTAGTAATAATTAACAGTACATTATAGGCAGCCCTTAAATTCCAATAAGGTTCCCACTCGGAGCCCTCCCGTGAACGTTGTCACGCTTTGTTCACGCTGTTTGTTGTTTACACGCCGTTTGTCTCTTGTTTTTGTTGTAGAGTGCTCTGTCAACGTCATTGAGACAGAATTGAGTTTGTTCGCAATTTAGGATTCCTTTTTTTACTTTTATTGTTGTTAAATAAATTATTATTTTTTTACAATTTCACACGGAATACTGCATGTAGTAGGTAGTTTGAGGGAGCTCAGCTCCTCACTTTCCATCTAAATCTGGAGGCATTGTGTGTTGAGTGGCGGAATTTAACGCCGTGCTTTTCCTCAACCCATAACCTATGTTTACAGTCACATGCTTATACGAATGCTCCACGACTGGAGTCAATATTTTTTTTACTATTGTATTAAAAGATTTTTAAAGTAATTTGGCATATTTGCTTAAATACGCTTCAGTTTCCTACACTCCAATTCAATGTTATTTATTCGGGTATTCTGTTTCCTATGCAAGTAACCTCATATTCAATATTAGTTGTTATATAAATTTGTTCTAAATATATGAGTATCTCCAAATTTGTGAGCTAAACATACAATATAATAATCTACATATATGTATGTCTACTCAATTGGTGCATTCCGGACTGAATAAGCGTTGACGGTGGTGGTTAAGTATTCAAAACAATGCCAGAGAAATATATACATATATATTAAAAAAAAACTTTTTTCTGTTTCCGAGTAAAATGCGATAGATATCAAAATTCAGCTTTACACACATGTTGGGACACACCGTTGCCCATTTTCCGCCAAACGTCTCGAGGCATTGCGTGTTGAGTAACGGAACTCAACGCCGGGCTTTTGCCTTGATGCGATAACGGAGAAGTGAAAATATTAATAAATAATAATACATTCCTTCGACTGGGGATCGAACCCACAACCGTACCGTTACAGTCACACCCTTGTCCTAATACATAGGTCAGCTTCACGCTGTATCCCGCACACAACAGGGTAGGCAGAGGGAATCTAGTATTAAGACACTAACTACATTACTATTTTATTTTACATCAGGTATCTAATGTAAAATAAAATACTATATAATAAATATATATATCTATACCTAATCAAAACTGAAAACACTGTCAGACCGTAAATTTGATACCATTTAGGGCATTTAGCGAAACGGTATGTTCCTGACGTAATCCAATATGGCGGACAGCTGTGCCTTTTTATATTTTTCGGGCGAATTATCACCGACACGGCGAGGATGCGAATCAAATTGAAAGCCGACTCAATTATATTACCTACTGCGTGTAGGGCTGTCTCTGGTTTATATTTAAATTGATTTTAAATTATAAATAGTTTTTTTTTAAATTATTTCTCTAATTTTGTATAAAGGACATAGAAAAAATAGTAATAGGTGGAAATTGATTAAAGAATAATCTCTTCATCCACTTTCACTCATAGAATGTTGACTTTTGTAGCTCAAAGTCTTTATTAAGCTACATGAAAAAAAATTACATCAATACACAAATAGTGCGATAAACACGCTTCTGAAGCTTAAGTAAGTAAAAAATAAAGTGATCCATAGTAGTTAGTAGCATTTTATTAAGTTCTGGCAGCAAAGATACCGCGGCATTGATGTTATTGAGACTAGAATACTTTTCACTCCATTGGATCTAATATTTTCAATTTTACATCACAATATTTAGCGTTTTACAATCTGGGTTAGTTTAGTTGTGAGATGAGAGACCACATCCAATCATTAGCATGCCGATTTTATAATGTTGATAGGTCGTTCATGTAGCTTTATAAAATATCCGATATATATATAAAAAATTACAGCATTCTGCCATAATGGATTAAGTAAATGATAATTATAATAAAAATGCGTAAATATTTATAATATAATAAATAACAATATATAAGGAAATATAGTGAAGTAATAAAGTTCGTTAATATTGATTTACTTCAATTACGTATACTCAATATAATACACACCTAGTGTTACCACACTCCGTTTTCCACTTTCTGGTACAATGTTCGAACATTCCGTATTAAAATTACGCAAGTCATACTTATCAAAATTAACAATTTAATTTGATTTGATAAACATTCAATTTGTTTTACATTAACAAAATTTTAATTACATTAACAACTTAATCTAAATAAAACATCTTTGAAAATGTTTGTCAAAATCGATAACAATAACAATCTAATATCTATTTATACGAAAAAAGAAAAAATATCACAAAAATCTAATAAACCATTCTAAAAATCACTCAAGATATGAGTCCAGGTAACCAGCTTAGCCACTTAGCTAACGCGACAACCCTAATCCCAGGGCGGAGGGGGGACCGTAATACCATTTCGAGATGAGCGACTTAAACGTGTTATTCGACGCTAGTGTATACTGACCTATGGCATCTAACACGAATATGGTGGGTAGTTAGTTGCTTATATATTATTTTGTAGTGTTATGTATAAATATGAGGCCAGTCGAGCCTCAGAGGTACAAGCGTGACAGGTTGTGGATTCGATTTCCACACGAGGAAATGAAGTATTTTATATTTTGATAACGAAGCAGAGCGCGGTGTTGAGTTTCGCCACTCAACTTGCAGTGCTTTCAAAATTCGATGGAAAGTGGGGAACGGATGTGTCTTAATGGGATCGTAGTGTCATAACACTAGGTTCCCATGTTCCTTGTGCCTACTCTGCTATGTGCAGGATACAGCGTGAAGCTGAAACAATAACTTATAAAACTAAATTGTTTGTTTGAAAGCACGAATTACTAATTAGAATTGTGGAAAAATAATCAATTTATTGTGGAAAGGTAAAGGTTATTAAAATTTGTTGTATCATACATATCCTCCTGCTTTCATTTGACAAAATCAAAAATTATTTGAAAACTAGTATTACTACAACTGTGTGCTTTTTATGAAGAATATTATGTATACAGGGTTGTTGTAGGTATTATTTTCACTCGAGGGAATATTTAAATTTGAGACATTATCTTTTAGTTGATCTTGTTAGGCAAAAAAATAGTGAAATGGTAAAGAAAATTATGATAATAGTATCTTTTATCAAAAAACGTAATACATTTTATTAATAATATTTTGAAAGCATAATATTAAAAATGATAGATTTTTAAAGAAATTCATAAATCAACGGTATTAAACGATAATTAAAGATCCGAATCGTAAGTACCTATTGTAGATAAACAGAAAATAATTATTAAAAAAATTAAATAAAACAAAAGATATGAAAAAAAACTAACCTATCTAACTAACTAACCTGTCTCAGAAATAACTATAACTTCAATAGATAATATCAATATTCAATAATCATTAATTCCTCAATAGATTATACCACAAAGGTCACATTAAACTGGACGCCTTCAACTAAACTGTTGCGAGGTTCGGGCGGTTTGGTCAATCGAAGTGGATTTTGACAATACCAGTTATCTAATGGATGCCGTAGTTGGATATTGGATCGGCTAGTTTCGCTGAGTGCTTGTGTTTGTTTGGTGGTAAATTGACGTGTGACTGTTTTATGTGAGTTTGATATGATATTCGGTTTGTATTAATACTTTTGAATTAAATTTCGCTATGTATTTTAGTTTATCTTTGGTAGTGCTAAAAATATATTTAAAAAAAAATTGCAGTGGAAATTAAAGTGAAAAATAGTTAGAGCGCACTAGTTTTTAATTTGTAAGTGTGTTTAAGTTTGGAAATGTACGTTTTGAGCTGTGCATCAAGATATACCTATTTAATTCAGTTTTCAATTTTTCATTTACCTGCTCTATGTCTATATTATAAAATCTTACTCTGAACTGCTAAAGAACATTTGTATAAGAATAAACGTTAGTTATATGAACAGTATTTAAAATAGTATTTAATATTAGTATCAGTAAGAGTATTTGAATAGTATTTAAAATAAAAAAAACATGGCCAAATAACCGTGTATTAAAATTAAAATTGACCCAAATCAAAATAAAAAAACTAGTTGTATCAAAACCAAAATTAAATAACAGCACAAACAAACATTTTAATGTAATATACCAAAAAGTTTGCCACATTTATCTCACATTAACTTAACCTCTTGGAGGGAGTAAAGCGTTACCTAAACCCATTACCATTCAACTGATTTCCGAGTCACATTCGACGGCCATAAAACGATATATACGATAGGCGAACCTCTAAATTGTAGAGTTCGCGTGTTTCGACGTCGGAATTGCGCAATTTTTACTTCAACATAAATAAAACAGCGTGCGTCGGGCAATTTGACTAAAACCGGGCGTGACGCTGCCGCCTCTAACCGGTTATATCCGGATGGAACCGGAGTGTTGCTGCATTATGTATTTTGTTCTTAAGATTGTAAATGGTCTCTACGCGCTGCCACGGGTCGCGGGTTCGTGAATAAGTGACAGCGTTAAAATTACAAATGCTTGACACTAAAATATACAGAAAAAAAGATGATGGCTGGGTAGAGCAGTGCCATTTTTTTAAGAAAAAATGATGAGAAATCACTAAAATATACAAAAAAAAACATGATGGCTGGTAGAGCAGTGCCATTTTTTTAAGAAAAAATGATGAGAAATACACATAAATATAATATATTATGAAGGCAGCTTGGAAAATAAAAACGTCGATTTAGTAGCGCAAACAGAGCGCCGCCGTCACAGCCAATGACACTCGAGCCGTGTAATGAGGAGTGCCGTCTGAACTCCGTAAATTTTCTTACGTATACATAAATTTGTATTTTGGTTTGTGTAAATTTTTCATCAAGTGAAACTATACTGTTTTAGTATATTAAAAATTTAATATTTATCTAGCTGAATAGGTATGTAAATGAAAGTTTTCTACTATTTGCATATTTCTCATTCCTGTAGTAATTTCTAAAGCTTTCAAAATTGGATATATCAGATATATATTTTTCTAATTTGTCGTAAGATAAAATGGTTTCCTAGTTAGACGGCTAAAAAACCACTTTTACCGACTTATTGATTAAATTTAAATATCTGTATATATAACAGTAGATAGGCTATATACAAACAAAAAAAAATAATCTTAAAATTGCTATACTATTATTGTCTCTTGCAAACGTTCCTTAGATCTATAACGGAATGATTGGAATCCTACCTGCACTCTCGCCTCAGTAAGGTTGATTTTGAGCGCAAGATCCTCTCGCGTGAACACGTCCGGGTAATGCGTTTGTGCGAAGGCGGTCTCCAGCTCTTCAAGCTGTTTGAGATAGAAATAATATTAGATTGAAGTAATTATTAGATTTTATTCATTGTATTTAATGTTTTTGATAAGGTTTAATTTATTTTGTGCTTATCCTTGACGGAAAGGTCTTTGGTGAGAGGGATTATAGAACAGTCACTGTAAATTTTTAAAAGAGCAAAATCTTTATTTAATGTTGGATACATCATAATTCAAATCTACCAACATTTCTATTTTGACTATGTACAGAAAACCCTTCACATTTATAAGTTTTTAATCTCATGAAAATTTTCTTCTGTTTAAATATCAGCTTCAATAAAATTAGAAAATTCGTTTTATATTTTACATTAAACTTGTAATAAAAAAAAGGCTGGTCTTAGTTTATACATGTACAACACGTGTAGTAGCAAAGGCAAGAACTACTTTAAACAGTACCTACATACCGCAGTTAAAGACAATATTTTTCTACAGCTATTAAATTGACAGAAAACTGAAAAATAAAAATAGTGTCCAGTAATAAAACAAAGATATAAACAAAAAATCTTTGTTATTGCAATTTTTTCAATGATGTTTTTGGATTTGATTGATTGTGATCTATATTAAATATAACCTTTATTTTCTTTTGTACTACTTAAAATTTAAGTTCCTTTTTTTCTTTCGTACTACATATGAGATATTACCTATTTTGGAAGCTTTACCTGTTGCAGTGTGAAGGTAGTGCGGTTTCGCCTTTGCTTCCGACGCACGAAGGTGTCATCGTGTATCGCCGGATGATAGGAGTAGCTTGTGTCTGTAAACATTATAGAATTGTCAATTATTTTTAATTTAATGTTATATATATTTAATAACTAACCAGGATTATACATAATTGCTTTGCACATTTGCTTGTTATTTATATAAATGGGTAGAAATGTTTTATATTTTTATATAAGTATATTAAAACTTAAAATTCATTGTGACTCCTCACTTTTCGCCGAATTATGGACGCATTGTGTCATGAGTGGCGGAACTTAACGCCAAGCTTTTGTTTCGACTCCAAAGCAAAAAAAGAAAATATTAAACATTTTATTTGCTCGGTTGGAAATCGAGCCCACAGCCTGACCCGTTTACAGTCACACTTTCAGCCCCTGCGCCATGACATTAAATGTTTTCTCAAAATGTTGATCACACACTAAAGAAAAGAAAATATTCAGAAAAACATAAAATTTCGACTCGACTCGAACCTACATCCACAGTCACAGTTCACAGCAGTGACCAGTGAATTAATAAAAAAAATATTAAAGTTAAAAAAAAACCACCAACATTAAAACGATAATTACAAAAAAAATAACATCCTAGATTACAATATGAATGCGTGGTGGCCATAAAATAGCGTAAGTCCGGAAAGACCGGCCCATTACGCCGGAGTGCTAAATCGCCAGCGCCCCTCAGACATTATGTTAGAACTATATCTCGGAACGAGGACACCGTTGTAGGGTGCATATAGATTAGCCTTTATTACTGTTTAACCACATGAGTGGTTCTGTATATTTTTGTGATGCTGCTAAGTGTTTATTGTAATATAGTGTGTTGTTGTAACTATGTAAGTGATGTTGTATTGAGGTAATGAATAGTAAAGCATACATTATCTTATTTTATATTCAAAAATATGTTTATATTGTATCTGTTTATATCTATACTGTTATCTCGCTGTGGTAACGAGACAAAGAGCGGTGGTCCGCCACCTCAATACACAATGTTTTCAGAATTTGGAAGTGTCTTAATGGGAACGTAGTCTCTTAACACTAGGCTCCCAGGTTCCCTCTACGCATCGATGTGCGGTATTTAACCCGTCACGCTCTAGAGGAAAGCTAAAAAAATATAGTAAATATAATTACTATCATTTTGAAATTATGTTTAAAACATAAAATGACAGTACCTAAATGTATTTTTATTTGTTATATGTTTGTTTTAAGTAAATCTGACGGCGACTCGTCATAATTAACAACATTAGTGATTGATTTTCGGTTCCGCTAGTAGTAATATTTTATTAACTGGATATGACGGTACATTGTCACTACAGCATTTGCTATGACATACAGCTGATATCGGAGGCGCGCTCTTTTATGTGTTCTGATGAAATTTGGTTAGGTAAGCCTAAACCTGAGTCGCAACTACCAAGCACTGCTCTGAGTTCCTTGCCTCATCTTGGTCCAAATGTAGATATATTAAATGCAAAGTACCTTCTTCTATTGTGGAGTGTGTGTTCTGTTCTTGTTGCGTGATTGTATTTTGTGTCAAGAATTATATGTTTTATTTTACACGCTCAATTACCTATGCCGTTGATATTTGAATTTTAGTATGGACTCTTCTTATAAAGCTAATATTATTAATGCTGGCTGATATTCTCTTTAAAGCTTTTAAAAATTGACATTTTATACAACTTTGAATACTTCATCATCATAAAACTATCATTTGTTTTAAAACGACTAAATATATATAAAAAAGCAAACATTCCACAAATCGCTGTCACCCTAGCGCAATAGAATCAATGACAAACGTTGGGGCGGTCCCCTCGGTAGCTTTTCTATTATTCTTACTCATAATGTCATTCCATGAGGAAATTACCCTCAAAGCGCGGGATTACAGCTGTCTTCGTTGTAATGACTTTATCACGTCAATTACTTGAGTACGATTTATTGAGGGTACTTTTGTGTACGTGCGATTATCGGGTTTAGAATAGTTTTTTTTTTAGCTTCATGCTGTATCAAGCACATAGGATAGTAGGCGGAGGGAACCTGGGAAGCTAATGATAAGACTTCCACCGAGTTCCTGAATTCTCATTGGATGTTGAGTGGCGCAGATCAACGCCGCGCTTTGCCTCGTTACCAGAGCGAGGAAACGAAAATACTAAATATTTCATTGCTCCGAATGGGAATCGAATTCACAATTGTCGCGTTTACAGTCACTCGTCTGTGGCCCTGTGTCACGACAGCCTCAGATATTTCTTTTTTTTATTACTATTTACATCTTCTTTACAGCGATCATTTGAATTAATATTCTAAAAACAAGTATATAAACTAGTATACAAAGTAAGTACAAATATAGTAAATCGTTTTTTTCTATAAATTTTGAAAGAAAAAACATAAAACACATGCATTCATTACCGTAATACGAATATTGCTTTCAAATTGAGATCAGAATCAATCCGGACTGGTCATTTAAACCTCGTTTTAAATGAATAAACAAGCGTTTTGTGAATTTTTACGCTACTTCAAAGCTTAGCCGCTTGGCTGGTAATGGAGTGAATTGATTGAAATTATTTATATATCACTTTAGAGATTGACTTTTATTGTTGTTATATTTATGTATGTTTTTGCATATATTTTTTTTCTGATTTCCATTTTCCTTTTTCATACAAACTTGAAAAAGCTACAATCTATAGAGTATGTAGTAGTAATTATTAAAATATTAAATTGTATTTAATTATTGGTGATAAATAATTTGTATCGAATCAGATAGGATAATAGCAAAGAGTAAAACTGTAAGTTATTCCTGTAGTCAGTAATCCTTTAAAACTTTAATTAACCAAGGCATCTATATGAATAATGGGAATCATATTCGAAAATAGAGATATTTTTACTTACAGTACATGCAGATATAAATATGTAAAAAATATATTTAAATCATCTCAAGAACTTAATAACACAAAATAACATTATGAATAATTTTATAAAATAAAAATGATGAATAAGCACAAAGTTTTTAGCAATTAACAATTCTGTACTTACTTATTTAATTAATAAATTTATTTATATAATATTATATTAAATTTAATTTTTATACGTTTTCTAAATAAGTATTTTTCTTTCCTAAGAGTGGAATAACACTTTAAAAATGTTTAAAAATTCTGTACTTATCCAAACAGCAGATTATGAGATTTTAAATATTACATTAATTGAATATAAATAATAGAGCGTTCATCAGCTCAGAAAAATCCCTCGGCGGCGGAAATTAAAAAGTGTTCGACTTCCGGCGGAACGGCCGCTTTAAGTGCAACGGGAAAGTTTGACCGTCCACGCTGTTAGCCGAGCCGAGCCGTGCAGTCGAGTAATGTAGGGTTCTGTATATAATTTATTTTCCTTAGAATGTTCTACTATTATTTATCGCGTCGCGAAAAAGGGTGATTTAAATGTATTTTGTGATATATATTTTTCATTAGCTTTAAGATCATGAAATTGCTATAAAAAATGTTTTAGTTTATATGGTTGTTATTTTCTTCTATTAATTCTATTTGTGATGAGTAAACAGAAAAGTCTTACATTACTAAAATAACAATTTTAAATAAATATCCAAAAAAATAACAGTTCCAATAACAAGGTGTCCATAGCACCCCGTGATTGCGCTAATGAGACAGACGTCCGAGCGCAACAAAATTGCCTATACATATTTAATAAGTTCGTTTAAGCCGCTTTTTATACCCACTTTTAAAACTTCCTCCACAAGCAATTCCTTAATAAATATTAAAAATTAATATATTTACGCAATTTGCGAGGCCGCCCGCCTTTTTAATGTAATAACTTGGTTAAGTTAGTAAAAAACGTGACGCGGGCGGGCTAATCCGAAGTGACATGATCCTTATTAAGTTAGTTTCGGTGTAACAGAGTTAGAGCGGCGGCGCGACTCAAAAACTATTTTATGAATAATAGATGGCGCCGGCGGCGACCAATCCCGGGGGAGCCACGCCTTTCCCGCCTCCCCCCACGCGCACCCCTGCCTTCTATTCATTAGCACATTACCACCCCTAGGAGTTTGGACACGTGAACCGGTTAGAAACTGATTTTTGTCGCTTTTAAATTTCTTTACCTTGTTTCCGTTAACTTTGGTATTTTGTTTTTGGAAAATGTGAAAAAAATTATATTAACGTGTTTGGTTGACTATTCAAATTAGATTTTGAAAATAACTGTTGTTAATATTTCATAACGATTTTTTTAAATGAACACTTACTAATAAAATCTTACAAACTTAACTTAAGGCCAGACGTGGCGCAGGGACGCTAAGTGTGACTGTAAACGCGACTGGTTGTGGTGTGTAAATTTATATTTCTATATCTTCGCTCTGGTGTCCAGGCAAAACGCGGCTTTGAGTTCCACCTCTCAACATTCAATGCCTCCAGAATTCGGCAGAAAGTGGGGAACGGAGTGTCTTAACACTAGGTTCCCTCTGCCTATCCTGCTGTGCGTGGAATACAGCGCGAAGCTGATAAAAATACACTTAAATTTATACATTTTGTATACATATATTATATATTTAAACCAAAAACCAAATAACTTAATAATAAATAATTAATAAGAATTACAAAAGAAAACTAAAATTGAATAGTGAATTGAAACAAGAAGGAACCGACCGTAACACAGTTAGCCCGGCAACTGCGGCTCCTACAAATTCATTTAGGAAAGTTTGCAGACCTACAAGTGAGCTAATCGACGCTCCTGGACTATATGCAATTACGGGTTGTTGGTGTTGCATGTGCATTTCAACGATAGTCAGATAGCCCAATAGCCTTATATGTTTAATATATTAGTATATGAGGTCATTGTGGCGCAGGAGCACAAGGGTGTGGCTGTAAACGCGGCGGTTGTGAGTTCAATCCCCACTCGAGGAAATTAAATATTTATTTAAATTTATATTTCTACGCTCTGGTACGAGCATGCTTGGGATCGAGGCAAAGCGCGACGTTGAGTTCCGCCATTCAATACGCAATGCCTAAATATGGTCCGCGAACCATTTTATTTTATGACTGGGAATGGTGTGGGGAAGGTTCTGTTTGATTATCACAGTTTGGTCCTTGATCAAGAAAAGGTTGGGAACCCCTGCTCTAGATAAAATGGAGAACGGAGTGTGTTAACACTAGTTTCCCTCTGCTTATACTGCTGTGTACGGGATAAAGCGTGAAGCTGATAAGTTTCACAGAACAATCAACACAGAATAATTATTGAGCTGAAATCAACATGTTACCTACATATACATACACCCACATATCTATAGATATATATATTATAACCTGTTTTCAATGATAAAATACAACAAATTATTAAAAGATTATAATAAACTCACAGGGGTGTGAAGCAGTGAAAGGGTACTCCAGCGTGGGTAGCCGGTGTTGGTGCGGCGGCAGGCTCGGCGGGCAGTGGTAGCAGAACAGTCCACGACCGCCCGCACCGCCGCTCGCCAGCTGTGGAGATTAACGCTGTCTTAGTATTGAAATTAATAAATAAATAAGTTTAGGCGTCGCACAGTGGGACGGAATGACGCACTTCGTGTCAAAAATCCGTAACTCATTTAGATTTCATCACAAAAAGTTGAAATTCTGCATATATACTCGTATACTAGAATATATTTGCTATTAATGACCTAGAATAGATATTAATAAAAGTCAATGAGTTATTTAATTTAAAAAAATCCAAGTTGGAAATAGTCATAAATAAGTACTAGACACTTAGAAAAGAAAAATACTTTTTTAGAAAACGTATAAAATAATTAAAATTAAAATAATTAGAACACACCGGGACTTTTGCGGGTTACCAGGAGGCGCGAGTTCGAGTCCCACTACGTTAAAATGTAATATTTGAGTCACAGTGTGGTCTAAAAGATCCTGTAGATTTACTTTAGCACTTGTGTTGGTAACTATTATGCTTGATGGGTAACACGCCTTTTTAGCTTCACCCAAAAATCTATAAGATGGAAAGGCTGTCAAGTTTTTTGTTAGCTAGTCAATTTCTCAAGTGCGAATATTGAGATTTTGACAAGTCTGTTTCAATGTACCTCAACATTCAAAGCTTCTACCTGTGTAAAAGATGTTATTTAATTTGGATTTATTAAGATTTTTTTGTAGTATATCTCTTGTATCTTTTTTAGGTCTATTTTTTACAATATTTACTATAGAAGCTTCATCATTTTCACCTATAGCTCGCAAGCCTTGGAATTGTGCACAAACCCCAGTCCATATTCTTGAATCAATTCCATATTCTTACGTTTTTTCGTTCTTTCGAAACACTCTTCATACGATTTCGAGGGCCTGCCACGGTCTCCAGAAGTATTAAGGTTAGCTTCTTGCAATGTTGTAGCAGAACCACATGCATTCAAATTTACTTTAAATTCACCATCCAACCATGTCTAGTTTTGGTTTCCAAAATGTTCTCTTTTTCGCTCAGCCGTTATCTATCATTGTTACTATTTTTTTTTTATGTTGTTCATTACAGTTTGTATGTCTGATGACGACAAATTGAAGTTCTCCCTTAAATAGTTTTCTATTTCAGAAGTATTTCTCCCATCAATTATAAAAATGCCTAAGTTATGTCTACTGCAAACGAATTCACTCCTGTTGCACAAAATATATGTATATCTTTTAATAAGGTAATAGAAAGAATGCGGAAAAGTCCGCTTACTCTAATGAAAGCAACTAGTTATAATTGGTTTTTTTATGCAAAACCACAATGACCTAATTAAATTAAATATTTAATTTTATATTCAATACTGTATTTCAACAATGTCTGTTATCAATTACCTAATAAATTCACATAAAAAAAAGATAATTTTATCAAGTTAGTGGTTGGAATGACCGCAAAAAACTGTTATATTTCAAAACAAATATTGCCTTATTATGTTCATTATCAATAATGTCTATTATTGACAAAAATAGACATTATTGTTTTCCATGTTAAAATAAACATTCTGATATTTTTTTTTAACTTATAGAACAAAAAGAACTAAATAGGATGCCAAATATAAAAAAAACAGTATTCACGTAATATCAAAAATTGTCATTTTTTGACATTGACCTCTTGGCTTTTTTTCTCTAAATCAAAATGGCGCAAATATGCGCAATTTTCTTCAAATAAGAAAAAATTAAAATGTTGAAATACAAATGAAATGTAAAAAAATTTTTTTGGCCAGTCGTGGCGCAGCGGCACAAGGTGTGACTGTAAAACCGACTGGTTGTGGGTTCGATCCCCACTCGAGGATATTTACATAAATTTATATTTCCATTTCTTTGCTCTGGTGTCGAGGTTGAGCGCGGCGTTGAGTTCTGCCACTCAACACGCAATGCCTCCAGAATTCGGCAAAAAGTGGGGAACGGAGTGTCTTAACACGAGGTTCCCTCTGCCTACCCTGCTGTGTGCAGGATACAGCGTGAAGCTGATTTAATTTTTTAATTTAATTTTTAATTTTATGTTAAAAAATTTAAGATATTTTCTTAAATATTAAGTTCTGCGCTTTCATCCCGAATACGAGACATGGCGTGTTGGGTGATAAAATTAAATGCCTTAGTTTCTTGCCAGAGCAGAAAAGTGACAATTCTCATATTGTAAGATTTACATAGAACCTACAACTACTATAGCAGTAGTCAGAGTTAGATGCAGTCATACACTACTATGACCTTTATATCATATATGTTATTATTAATATTCCTATACATGATGGATAAGGTAGACATAAAGACCCTGGGAGCCTATTACTTAAACACTTCGTTCCCATTATTTTAAGTTTATTTCAAATTTTCTTTTAAATATCTTTCGATTGGCGATAATTATAAAAAATCGGCTCGATGCAACACACAATAAACAATTGACCGTCCATACAATAACAATAAAATGTTCATATGAACTATACTACAATAACATAGAAAAAAAATATTTTAAAACACAACTTAACCTACATTTACAACTTAACATATTACAAGCACGTCTCAGCACAGCTTTATCACCTTCCACTAATAACTATATTAGCATAAAATATGAACCTACACCCATCAAATAGATCCCTTCGTAATAACAAGGCGCTGTAATCAAAATCGTAGTCCACAGTGACTTTAATAGCGCAATTCAGCAATTCCATCGGCTCCGTACCCAATGACAGGTTGTTTATAGTTAATACGCAGGTTGATTGAATATTAAGTTGTTTGGATTGTGCCATGGATACCGATAGCTACAATGAATAGATTGTTCTGATATTGATGTATTGTTATAGCCTTGGATTATTAATAACGTATTTTTGGATTTATTAAATAAAAATTGAGGCCAGTCGTGGCGCAGCGGCACGAGGTGTGACTGTAAAACCGACAGGTTGTGGGTTCGATCCCCACCCGAGGAGATGAATTCGATCTGGTGTCGAGGTTAAGCGCGGCGTTGAGTTCTGCCACTCAACACGCAATGCTTCCAGAATTCGGCATAAAGTGGGGAACGGAGTGTCTTAACACTAGGTTCCCTCTGCTTACCCTGTTGTGTGCGGGATACAGCGTGAAGCTGAAAAAAAAAATTAAATCAACTTCACGTTGTATCCCGCATACAGGGCAGGGCGCAGGGTAGGCAGAGGAAACCTTCTGTTAAGCTACTCCGTTTCCGCCTCTTCGCCGAATTTTCTAAGGCATTGCGTGTTGAGTGACGGAACTCAACGTCAGGTATTTGCCTTGGTGACCGGTAGTAGTGGTGTTGGTGCCATATTAATAAATAATAATTCATTCCCTCGACGAGGGATTGATCCCACAACTGTCGCGTTACTGTCACAACCTTGCGCTCCTGCGGCACGACGGCCTCTATTGGATTTATATTTTTTTAGATTATAGGTATTTATTTTAAATTAAGCAATTTCACGCTTTTTTTTCAGTGTGAATTCGAGCGGAAAGTGAGAAACGTGCCTTAAACTTATTCCCTAGTTTCTGCTCGAATTGTAATTCAACGCCGGATTTTGTTCAACAGAGACAATATACGGGATTAAATTAAATATAATTATTAATACCATACGCCTCGATGATATTGACTAAATTAATAAGATAGACTACTATGTTTATTATGTTAGTTGATTCTAAAACGTGACGGTAGTAAATTTGATCTAAAATTCATTTATTTTTATTTTTACATATAATTTAATACGAAACAGATTTTTGATAATTATTATTTATAGTCTGATAACAAATTAAGACGGCTGTGTGTCTGTTGTATGAGAGTTTTAAAAATATGATTTATTTTTATTTTTAAATTATAAGCTATGATTGCGATGAAGATTTTTCCACTTCAATCGCAATCCATACTGTTTCATGATATTGAATATGAAATAAATACAGCAAGTACCTACGTAACGTCGTTCTGTGCGCTGCACTGAGGCAATTTGCTGATCGAAATTAATTGATTTATATGCGTCGTGTCCTTTATTGCAATAGTGACGAACAACGTCCGCAAACGATACAATGGAAAATAGTATTTTATAAATATTTTAATCAATCAGCTTCACGCTGTAACCCGCATATAGCAGGGTAGGCAGAGAGAACATAGTGTTAAGATATCCCGTTCTCGATTTTCCGTCGAATTATTGAAGGCATTGCCTGTGGTGTGGCGGAAGTATTGCGATGCTGCCAGAGCAAAGAAATGAAAATATTAATAAATAATAATTCGTTCCCCCCAGAGAAGATGAAACCCACAACTGTCGCGTTACAGTCACTCCCTTGTCCACTCCACCACGATGGTCTCAATAAATGTAAATATATTATATTTTATAAGATATGTATTTTATTAATTCAGCTAATATAGTTATATAGCTATAGCTGTCTTTCGTTCAACTATTGCCAACGTAAAATCTTGCTACTCAACACTTTCTCTCTTTAAATTCAAAGTGAAGTGAAGAATGGAATGTCTCGACACTAAGTTTGTTGTCTTTTTTTGCGTATCCTGAGAAATATTACTATTTTAGTAATATTTTTATAAATCAAAATCTACAAGGCCATAGCAATAAAATCGCTATAATATAAACAGTTACTCTATTCACCTATTATTAATGACAGTGACAATCTAATATCTGTATATTGCAACAATTGCTCAACACCAAAAACCTTGCTTCGATTACACATCCAAATTTATTACACCTAAATATCGAATAAAGTTGTCAATATCGATATTTACATCAATATTTTCGTACGATCTCAGTGACATAAGTTTATTTGCGAGACGAAAATGACAATGAAATCCAATTGCACACATTACTAGTGACCCACGTGCGGGCCGCGACGACTCTTAACACTGGGTTCCCTCTGCCTACCCTGCTGTGTGCGGGATACAGCGTGAAGCTGATTTGATTTATTTTTTAAAATCTACAAGATATTTTTTTAAAATCTAAGGCCCTAGCAAAAGAATCGCCATTATTTAAACAGTAACACTATTCACCTATTATTAATGACAGTGACAATCTAATATCTGTATATTGCTACAATTGCTCAACACCAAAAACCTTGATTCGATTACACATCCAAATTTATTACACCTAAATATCGAATAAAGTTGTCAATATCGATATTTATATCAATATTTTGGTACGATCTCAGTGACATAAGTTTATTTGCGAGAGGAAAATGACAATGAAATCCAATTGCACGCATTACTAGTGACCCACGTGCGGGCCGCGACGACTCGTTCATATAAATGACATTAATGGAGCAATGGATCGGTTAAACGATGCGCGGGCGCATTCGATGCCGCTGGTGACGTCAACACGCTGTTATACTCGGATTTTAGGATTATATAATCGATTTTTTGTGTGTGTGTGTGTGTATTTTTCAGCTTTACATTCTATTCTATATATAGCAAGGTAGGCAGAGGGAATCTAGTGTAAAGACACTCCGTTCTCCACTTTCGGGAGCGTAGAAATAAAAATATTAATAAATAATAATTAATTCTCCCGAATGGAAACCGAATCCACAGCCATTCCATATACAATCACACGCTTGTGCCACTGCGCCGCGACGGCCTTTTGTATGTTTATTTCTTTATAATATAATAATAGCAGATTAAAAAAATAACATGTTTTAATATGTACAATGCTATTTTGATTGCCAACGCGGAATATGTTTACTGTAAGTAGCGATTACTGTAAGTAGATCATAACAATTAATATATATATATTAATTATTAATATATACTATATTAATAAATGATTTTAACACAAAAAAAATAACATTCTTTTTATCTCTAAAATAGAACACGGTGCATCACAAGCGTGTATTGGCTCGTCCTGTCTACGCGCGTGGGGCCCAATCCGCTAATCCTATTTATATTACTGTGCCATTACCGCATTACACCCACAGCCACATCCGCGTCTACTGCACCAACCTTGACAGGGGAAATTGCATTTTGTTACGGTTATTTTTTTATATACGCATATAATTATGTGTTTTTGGGGTTCCGTACGGGAAGAGGTGAAAACGGAAGCTTTATAGGATGTGGGATCAGACATTGTGGGATTAGGTATACGTCTGTCAAAACCATTTATCTCGAGATCTCTAATGGAAGTGGAAGTATCAGGTTGAAATTAATAAAAACATTAAACTCTCTATTATGGTCCCTTGAATCACAAGTCAACGCAATCAAAAGATACGAGGATGTATGCATCGATTTTGCTGCATTTAGTTTGAAATTCGTCGTGTCATCAAAGCCTATAGGGTACTTCCCGTGGACCTACAGTAAACATATACCTATAGGTATTTCATAGAAAACAAAAATTGTAACTCTTGAAAGCTTATCAAATTTTATAAATTATACTTCCCGATGTCCTACAACTCATACACGACAGACTTCAATATAATCATATCTTTGTTTAAAAAATACATTAAATAATTTAAACTCTAACTACGAAATATTATTACTTTATTCAATCTTGTAACTTGCATTTCAATTGTTAACATTAAAATAACATCAGTTTCACACTGTATCCCGCACACAGCAGGGTAGGCAGAGGGAACCTAGTGTTAAGACACTCTGTTCCCCACTTTCTGCCGAATTCTGGAGGCATTGGGTATTGAGTGACAGAGCTCAACGCCGTATTGTTAGCATTAGCTAACATAAAATGCAAAAATACTTGCAAAATCAGTTCCTCAGTACATCAATAATTTTAGAGAAATACTCTAATCTATTTAAATTACACTCAAAGTTATATATAAAGCTAAAACTAGTCTATTCTAAAGCGTACTATGCAAAAAAGTATAGTTAAGATCAGTTATCCTTCTTCAAAAAGATAGTCCTTGAAAAAGTTCTTACAATCACTTCCTCAAATAGACTTAAAATAAACCATTGAGTATTATATCAGTAATCAGTATTAAGTAGTCTTCTCTACAAACATCTTATAATAATTGAATTCATTGAAAATAATAATTTAAAGGACAAAAGATATTATTCCTATAACACACACACCATTCAAAAGATAGAAATCATATATATTCAGCTACTTATTTCATTAAAAATAATGAACATCTCCAAAAAAATTAAAGCGTTTTGAGATTCGCACGAACAAACAAAACGATAAATTTTGTATGGTTGAATAAAGATTTTATTTTGGTATTTTTTTCTTTGCCCTTTAGAGGCGAGATTATCGACACCGGTAAAACACTTAAACGTAAGAGAAAGACTTTGGGTGAGGCCGACGTATTCAGTTTTATAGTGGAGCTCTTGCTCTCTTATCCTTTTCGGGTATCTGTATTATAAATGGAGAGAAAAATAAATTAAGCTAGTACTAGAAGGTGTACGAATAACGTACATCAAATTATCATATAATTTATGGATTTGATTTCCGAAATTAAATATTTAATATTTTCATTTTCTTCACTCTGGTAATGAGGAAAAACATGGCGTTGGATTCCGCCACTGAACACTCAATGCTTTTAGAATTACTACAGAAATATGTTTCTTAAAAATTTTATAATTCTATAATTCCTAAGTTCTTTAGGGAAATAAAAAACAAGAAAAAATAGATGAATTGGACCATAACAGGCCTTCCTGGTGCGTTGAGAAAAAATTTAGTTGAAATTGAGAGGGTTCTCTCCCCAACAATGGGACGTGTAATAGCTGCTTTTTTCTTTTTTTTATCTTTACCTTATATCTACAGGCAGTGGAAACCGGAGAACCTAACGTTAAGATACTCTTAGTTAGACTATTCTGCCGGACTTTCTACGATTTTTTTTAAGATTATTCAATAAATTTTATTTTATTACCACGTTATTCATTCTGCACTAATTTCTATTCTTTTTCAGCTTCACATTTTCTCAGACAAAATTCTGACAGAGTCAACTTTGTGTCAAGACACTGCTTTCCTTATTTTCCACCCTGATTCGAGAAATTGCATTTTGATTGACAGAACTCAACGCCGTGTCGCGTTTAAAGACATTCAGACAAGTTCACTACGCCACTACCTCATAATTATTAATTTCTCCGTATTTCTTTCTTTCATTTCAATCTTTCTTTCATTACAAAGAAACCCAGTATTATTTAACGACATCCATTTAACAAAATTTAAAAAGAAAAGTCATAACTATTTTATTATGATAGATAGAGCGACCGAACACTTTAAAAAACACGTTTAAAATATTAAAAAATGGCAACATTTTCTTCTCACAAATACATACATTTGCATATTAGAAATAACTCATATTTACAATATTATATCGGGCTTACAGAAAATTGTATGCTAAAATTAATTGGTATTACGTTAATAAATTTAATCATCGCTAAGTACATGGAAGCTACATAATTATTCGATTTGATTCGAATTAATCCAATTGACTTATCGGAGTCGAATTGAAATTAAACGATACAAATGTAATTTCGCTGTAAATTGTGTTTGCTTTCGTTATTGAGATTGATCTCGATGTTTGATCGGCAAATACTGAGGAGATGTGTTTTAATTTAAACCAGCCAATTTCACTGTATATTATGAACTAAGAGGAGTAGTAAATTTTACACATATATTACGAAATTTAATTGTATTTTTATCAATTTGTTTATATATACGTATATTTTATACATATCTGTGTAAATAAATAAAATTAAAATAAATAAATCAGCTTCACGCTGTATCTCGCATGAAATTGGATAGACAAAGGGAATTTTGTGTTATGACACTCCGTGCCCCATTTTCCGCGTTTCGAGTAATTGCGTGTTAAGTGGTGGAACTTAACGCCGGAGCTTTTCGCCACAGCGAAGAAATAAAAATATTAATATTATATTCCCCCAAGTGAAAATCGAATCCATAACCGTTGCGTTACAGTCAGGGACTTAAGTGTGTGACTATAACGCCTTGGCGGCTTGTAATTTCTATATAAATTCACATAATTTAAAATAATTAAACTACTAAATTTATAACGAAGTACTCAATTCAAATGCAAAACGAACGAATGACGTATTATAAAAATTCATTCAATTCAATTGAAACAAATTATTTTACGATTCAACCCGCTCAGTATCGGACAAAACAATCAATAATATTTAATCACAGTGCCTCTACAGCTCGTTCATTTAATATCGGAGTTTTATAAAGTGTAATGGAGATCAATTGAACAGTTTAAATTAACTATTAATAATGGGCAATGATTCTATCGGGGCGCGACAATCGGATAGCTGGAGCACTTGACGTAGAATACAGATAAAAAATGTTGAACGTCTCAGGATTTTTATTTAATCTGTATTAAGTTATCTTTGTTAGTTATCTGTTTTTATTATTATATATTTTTTTCTTAATGTATGAGATATAAATCTTTTTATTTTTGCTTGTTGCACTCACATAGGTCTGTCTAAAAAAACTACTCTTAATAAGTGACATATTATTGTTTTTTTAATTAACAATATTTGATACTAAAAATTCACTTATAATTCCTATAGGGGTTAAATTCAAATAAACATAAAAAAATAAAACCATTGTAAGTGAATTAAAATTTAATAAAAAAATGAGTGTTAACCCTGGGCGTAGCTGTCAGTCACAATTTGCGTAAACGGGTCTCGGTGGCCTTTAATCGGTTTATAGGACGATATGCCCGGTATTCCTTTTGATCTGTGTCTATTTTTTTTTGTATTTTAGATATATTAATAATTACATTACAAAAAGTAAGTTATACGTGACGTAACGTTTTATATATAAAATTAAAAATAAATAAAATATTACCAAATGATTAGTGCTCAACTAGCACACTCGGAGCGCCATAAACAAAGAACAACAACAACAACACAATAAATTAAGTAACGTTCGCCGTGGCGCAGAAGCACAAGCGCGTAACAGGCGCCTGCGACTGTAGCCGCAAGATTGCCGCTTGTGGATTCGATTCCTGCTCAGGGAATTAAATATTTTGTATTTTCATTTCCTCGCTCTGGTAAACAAAGCAAAGCGCGGAGTTAAGCTCCGCCACTCGTAAACATATTAAAAGCAATGCTTTGAAAGGCGAAAAGTAGGGAACGATAGTGTCTTAATGGGAAATGTATCAATAAGGCCATCATGACGCATTGGGATAGCATCTTACTATAAATATAATTGTTGTAGATTCGTTTCTCTAAAATGAGTTATTTTAGTTAGTTAAATTTCTTCGCTCTGGTAAATCATAGCAGATTTTTTTTACACGAAATTGTAAAAAAGCTTAATTTGTTTAATTTCTCCTAAGTACATGCGTTTTTTACGCACTACAAAAATAAAATACGACATACATAAACTTTAAAAGCATTCGAAACGTCAAAAACTTAATAACATGTAAAAGAACTATTTTCTTAAAAAAGTAAAAAAAAAATTTAAGCTTAAGCTTCAAAACTGAAGTTTTACAAGAAAAAAAAAGTAAATTTAGGTTTACAAGAAGTAATAAAAATACATTCACTTTATACCATACAAATTAAAAAAAAGCATACAATAATGGACGTTTGTATTGTAGTCATAGTCATATCGTACTCGAAGTAATTACAATCAATTATAATGCGGACGCAGCGTCGCGACACAATTGTCGTCTATTGAATAAAGATCGCGGTGCCGGATGACATTGTTCTGCGCCACTATTATAATATCAATATTTTTTTTTCAGCTTCACGCTGTATCCCGCACACAGCAGGGTAGGCAGAGGGAACCTAGTGTTAAGACACTCCGTTCCCCACTTTCTGCCGAATTCTGGAGGCATTGCGTGTTGAG
Source organism: Heliconius himera (assembly GCA_021202915.1). Classification (NCBI taxonomy): domain Eukaryota; kingdom Metazoa; phylum Arthropoda; class Insecta; order Lepidoptera; family Nymphalidae; genus Heliconius; species Heliconius himera. The sequence continues at coordinate 69,752 of JAJHJA010000134.1, read as the reverse complement.
TGGCAGAACTCAACGCCGCCTCAACACTTGCCTCGACACCAGAGCGAAGAAATGAAAATATAAATGTAAATAAATATTTCACTTTCTCGAGTCCCCACTCGTGGAAGTAAAATATTGAACCCACAACCAGTCGATTTTACAATCACACTTTGTGCCTCTGCGTCACGACTGGCTTATTATATTTTCTCTTTTTACTGAAGTAGCATCAAACTAAAAAAAAATATTATTAAATTTTTATATGTTTACTCTATAACTATAACCGAACCCTTACAGATAATATAATTTTATTCAAACCATAATTCTTGTTAGAATTTGAAATTATGTAAGCAGTTTTGACTCAGCTTTAGTTCAACATCTCGATACTTTACAATTGAGTTTGTGTCAAATTTTGTTGTACGAACTTCCAACTGAATTTCATTTTACAATAATTTAAACTTCACAAATACGAATGAAATACCAATGTTAGTGTTATTGCCTATCTTCCTATATTATTTTACTATTTTATATATTTTTAAGATAAATGTCCCAAGCATCTCGTTATTTAAATGATTTTGTTAGAAATATTATCAATATTTGATAGACCAATACACGCTGTTAATTTCTGTAAAATGATTTAAAAGATTTAATAACATATCTTTGAATTTATAAGGATAATTTAAATTAATTTACATTTTTTCGGTTCCCAAGCATAAGCGTATAACAGAGTAGGGCACAGTGATATAATAAAAAATATATATTTTTAATTAAGCTTAAAATTGCTTTCTACTCTCCAAAAAAGAGTAGCGATTGTTCGAATTACATTTATAAAATTAATATTATAATAGAAGTTCAATATTAATATCTTCATACGATTATTTTATTATAATTGACTGTATGTATGCAGATATTTACTTAAAAATAAACGTAATGAAAATGTATGAATTATAAAATATAGTCAATAAATACTTGTTTTGTTATAATACACATAACTGGCCACCGTGGCTGTAAATTTGAGTTCCACTATAAACCACTTTCAAAAACGATAATATCACACGAGACAAATTGAAGAACCGTATGAGCTAAATTAGACTCCTTGTATTTAAAACGAGTGATTTTTTAGCTTCACGTAAAATGAAAAAAGGTGCCTAGTATTCTCATTTTCCACCGCTTTTTTGAGACATTGAAGCCACGGAGAATTAGAAAAGTGTTTAAAACGAGTTATCAAAAAAATATATATCTAAGTTTCATTCGTGCACAGCATGGTTTAATTTTAATTTATAAATTTCTACACAATATTGAAAGATGAAATAAAAGGAATCTCTCCATAATTAACAAATTTCTATGATTTTTAATCGCTTTATCAGTCATAGGAGAGTTGGCTCGTTCTTGCCCTAACAAGTGCTATTGGGTTTCAACGGGGAATACAGTAGTCCACTCTAACTACCCACTAATCCACTGAGACATATTTAACATCGTAATTATTAATAGACTCGTGCGTTAGTTTAGCTTGTCTTTTTCCGTAAAAAAATACGTTTGTGAATACCTATTATACTATTTTTTTACAATTTTCTTAAATTATACTATTTAACCGGACTAATCGCGTATATTGCGTATTATATTTTTGGGAACCCAACGTTCTACAGTAGTCCGTGGTCACAGGCAGACACTGCTGACTACGTTTAGATTTTTACAATTTTGTCTAACAAAATCTTTAGAAATAATATCAATAAATATTAAATTTAAGAATAATTATACAAAACATATCGAAGCTTAGGTTTAAGGCGTTACGAGCGTTACAAACAACTCAATTTGCACTACTTAGTTATTCACAAAAGCCCATAATACCTACGTACAGTAGTTTCAAAGCGTGCATATAATTCCGTAGTAGGTTTAGTGGATTGAGTTAGGGTTAAATTTTGAAGCCTTTCTACCTTACGTGAACCAAGTTGCGATGGAATACGGTGGAGTTAACGGTGGTTGTTCATTTTAGTTGAAATTTTTTATTTTAATGTTTGATAAATATATATAATTTAATATAGAAGCCATTCGTGGCTTAGGGGTAAAAGCAACAATGCTACAGATTGTGGGTGTTATATACTTATATAAAAATTCGGTAGGAAATTGCGAACGGAAGTGAGTGTGTTTACATTAGGGTCCCAGATTCCCTTTGCCTACCTTGTTATGAATAGGATACAGCGTGAAGCTAAAAAAAATATTAGAAAACAACGTAGAGATTCTTGGGGGCTTATGTTCAGCTGTGACCATAAAATATCCGTGATGACGATGAATACAACGTATAAAAAAAAAGCTTCACGCTGTATCCCGCACACAGCAGGGTAGGCAGAGGGAACCTAGTGTTAAGACACACCGTTCCCCACTTTCTGCCGAATTCTGGAGGCATTGCGTGTTGAGTGGTGAGTCGGTTTTACAGTCACACTTTGTGCCCCTGCGGCACGACTGGCCTCAGTATGGTATGTGTTAGTATGTTGAAAAAAAATACATCGTGGTTTGGCGATAGTAGATGATAGTACAGATTCAAAAATAACTAGAGTTTACATTTTAAAATTAGTAAGAATTGAAGGCAAAACTTATTTTAAACAGAACATGCGTAAGTAACAATCATTATACTATTATTATAAATATGAAAGTTTTTGAGGATGGTTGTTTGTTCAACTTACACGCAAAAACTCCTACATGGATTTAAATGAAACTTTACAGTAATGTAGCTTATAAATCAGAATAACACATATGCTACAGCTTTTGTATAATTTTTCTATAACATAACAATAAGTTTAAGTGGATGAAGCCGCTTTTGGTTCATTAGTTAACCATAAAAAATATGTACGTATTGTATCCAGTTCCCCAGTCTAAATATTAACTCTTAATCCTACTATTTAGATATTATTACGTGAGAGCTGTAGCCGCCGTAAAATTAGATATTTGTATTTGAGAATAACATGAAAAATTTGTATCTATATACGTAAAGCATTCTAAATAGTAAATCAATAAATAAATTAGATATAAATACCCTATACTACAAGAAAATAAATAGAAAATAGTGTGAGCTATACAAAATTTTACGTCACTACCTATCATTTAGAGTAATTAGTAAGCAAATAATTATGTCAACAATTTTTAAAAATAGGCATTTAAAAAAGTTGCCTAAGAAAATTTTAATAAAATGTTCTTTCTCTAAATAATATCTTTATTAAAATTTATATAGATAAATAGAGATAATTTAGAAAAAAGAAAGTAAATCGGACACAATGAATTTCTTCTATTACCTTACCTCCTTATTTTATAACATTAAATAAAATTGTAAATAATAATATTATTAGATCACGACTTCAATATTTTGCTATCATTGTTCATATTATCGTCATATTTTATCTTGCAAGTTGTAATATTTCATGAACATAACACTCGTAGCAATTCCGTAGAGCTACGTAGAGGTTCGTAGCATGAACTTCACAAGATCATTCATTTCTTTTATATAGTCAATTTTCTTTGAACATAAAGAATTGCTGATAAATTTTCATGTTTATATTTTTTATCCTTTATATTAGCTTCTCGCTATGCCCCGCATACAGCAAGGTAGACAAATGGAACCTGGGAACCTAGTGTTAAGACACTTCCGTTGCCCTCTTTCCACTGATTTCTTTATACATTCCATATTATGTCGGGACTCAACGCCGCATTATGAAAATTTATAAATATTTACTCAATTCTATAAAATATAATAATATCTTTATTGGATACTATTAACATTATCCAGTAGCTTCTATCTAACGTTTTATTTTAAACAGACTTTTTTTTATCAGCTTCACGCTGTATCCCGCACACAGCAGGGTAGGCAAAGGAAACCTAGTGTTAAGGCACTCCGTTCCCCACTTTCTGCCGAATTCTGGAGGCATTGCGTGTTGAGTGGCAGAACTCAACGCCGCAGAATTTTTTAATACAATAAAAGAGATTTAGAAGTATCAATAGTAGTTATATATGCTTCTAACATAATATTTCCTTAATAAGATAGGTATTTAGAAACACAATAGGTTTATATTCAAAAGCATATCATGTAGCGCCATCGTAATTGCGTCGGGCGCCCGCGATTGCATATCAATATGTCCTGTAATTGAACTTATTGCTGGCGGCCTTTTATTGGCCTTTATTATATTACCAATGGCCGAACGTGCAGTCTTTGATGTTTTAAATTTTTGCATGTAATTTACATTTTTATTTGGCAATATATTTTTGTAATATACATATATGTAAATAATTATATTTATCTCTATGAAAACTAATAAAGACAATAAGAAAATAATATTATTTACTTAGTTATTTTTGTAAAAATATTATAAATTTATCTTTTATTATCATTTAATGTTGTATATATTTATTTGAAAATGAGTAACAGACTAATAAAAATAGTGGCAATTAACTTAATATCATTTTTTTATTAAAAATAGATACTTTTAATAATACGAGGTTATTATTTCTAAATTCTGTATTTATAAACCGCTCACAACTCTTAAATCGAACTTGAGATGCCGTTTTCATTCATAAATAATAAACTATCAATGTAAACGGCATCTCAAGATCGATTCCAGAGTTGAGACGATTTTCAGACTAGTAATAGAAATTAATTGTAGATTTGACTAGTACTAGGCGTAAATTTAAATGTTTAACATATCTAAACGAATATAAGACTTACGATAAACGATGAACGCTATGATAGGTACATGTATATTTACTTTTTAATTTAAATAATTCGTGTGCGATATACCTACTGCTTTTTCTGATCTCATGTTCAAGGAAATAACCAAAAAAATATTTTTGGAGCTTGCACAGACTTTTTATGATAAAAATATAATTATGAAAACCAAACAATATTTACTAGCAATAGAAAGAAAGAGCAAATATTTATTTCAATATATATTACAATATACTAATATTTATCTAACTGTATTTATGAAAATAAATTTTTGTTACTAAAATTATGGCATAATTAAGAAAAGCAACTTAACCAATTAGGAAGAAATTAAGAAATATCACCATGGATTATTGGACAGCATGGATTATAATATAATACGTAGTTGTTATTTTTATTTTTACGCATCAGGCGCACATTGAAGTATCGGCAAAGAGAAACTAGTATTAAGACATTTCGATATTGAATATTCACCCATTTTTAGAGACATTGTGTGTACAGTAACGGAATCTGAATAATCCCTAATATGTAAAAAGTATGTACAAATCACAAAATATCAGAAGATATTGTTTAAAGTAAGTAAGAATTATGTAAGTTTTTATTTAAATAACGTATTTTAGAATATCCAATTATGTTGGCGGTTGGAGATCACCTTCTTTATATTTTACTTTTGAATAGATATAGAACCAATCAATAAATAAAATAATAATTTACATAAGATGATCGAAAACGGTAGAAATTCCACCCATTTTTAATTGTCACTAATTCTTGTCAAAAATAAGATAGAGTTTACTTTATTATGTCCTTATAACGCTTTTTAAAACTTTAATTTATAATAATAAATTAATTTGCGGTCGTGAACACAGAATTATGTTACAATTTAAGAAAATATGCAGATTTTTCTAATGATAAATAATAATAAGAAAGACAATAATTATACAAATAGTTAAATTCCTCTATAACATTTTTCTCTAAAATGAAGAAAACAAAATCTAAAATATATATAAAAAAAAAAACAACAACAAACACACAACCAACATCACAATTACCTTATTAGCGTCCGAAAATATTTTGCAGAGTATGGGCGGGAATAGTTTCCCGCCTAGCCGCGTGTCAAAAGCGCGGTCACCGCGCTGACATTGTCACAGTGCGTTCCGATACACGAGCGCGACGCGACCGACGTCCGACAACCGACTGCCGACGAGTCACGAGTCACCACGAGTGGCACATCACTAGCCGGTGAGAGCGACTCGCGAGTAATCGCTCCGAAACCGCCCTCGCCAAACATAACCCCACCCGTTAAGATCGCTTTAGCACGCGCCTCACTAGCCCCCCACCCCCGGCACCCGCGCCCTGATTTAATAGCGAACGCGGGCACTGATTCACTTAACGGAACGCAACTACTCGTGCTGTCTCATTCGTTCGCGTATGAAACGCGACCCGTTGTTGAAGCTGTCTCGCTCGCACTCGCTCGCGTGACTCGATAGAGAAGGAGACGGCGACGTCGCGGACACTTCTTTCCAACTCGATTTGCATGCGGGGGTCGCTCCGCAAACTTTATGTCCTCGTTTCGTAAATTATTTATACGTTTGGAAATACTTTTAACGTGCTCGGGACGCCGAAAAAGATTGAATGCGAACGAGATAGATTAAGTGACCGGCCGGTCGGGTTACAGCGCGGACGCGGCGGTAATCGAATTTGTTCTGTTCTCTGATCAGTTCTCAAACTTAATTTCGATGTTACTCGATCCGTTCCTGCCATGTAAATCAAATTGATGTCAATTTTTATTTCGAGTTTGATTATGGCACTTTCGTTGATAAGAATATTATATTATATAAGAATATTATATTCTGCAAGGGAAACATTTATTTTGTTTGTATGTTAGGAACTCAACGCCGTGCTTTAACTTGGTGCCAGAGCGAACAAAATAAAAATATTAATTAATAATATTGCCCTGAATGAGATTGAACCCGTTGGGTTTACAGTCAAACATTTAAGCCGCTTCGCCACGTCGGCTTCAAAAACTAAAATATAAAAAAGGATAAATAAAAAACAACTGATACATACCTATATTAAACGTGACATACCGAAATTGTAAATTTCAATAGACCTGTATCACTTTAAAAAACTCTATTAAAAGCAAATATAGCAAATTGAATGCATTGCATATAAATTCAAAATTGTCATTGATAGAGTTACAGCATTATTATTATAGACGAGAAACAAGATATTAAAATCTCAAAATAATAGAAAAATCTCCAAAATGTTTTTCTTTAATAAACTACTATCTATTATCTTTAAGAAATTCTATTTGATCTAACACAACGTATTAGCGCCGACCTCACAACGCTAAGCTATCCAATTAGCTTCATTACGTTACGTTTGGAAACTATCTACCAATGGCGCTCGTGATACTTTTAACAATTTTTGTAGATTGTTAATAATAATTGTAAAATGTATGGCAGTCTTGGACTATAATCTGATGGTTGTGGATTCGATTTCCACTCGTATTGGTATTTCCCGTATTAACAGAGTTGTGTTCTGCCATTCAAGGCGGAATACCTCTAGAATTCGAGATGATTCTAGATTTCTAGGATGTCAAAATATAAGGAGCCATAGGCATTTTCATTTCTGTTCGGAAGGAAAATGCGCAGATTTGTATTCCACCGTTCAACTTGTAATATCTCTTAAATTAAATGAAAAGCGAGAAGCGGAGTGTTTCAAGACAAGATTTCCTCTACTAACCCTTCTTAACAGGAAAATGTGTGAAGTTGCTAATAAAAATATTTTACTAAACCAATAAAGTTATTCAGAGTTTTTCAGTCATTATTTATTTTGTTAATTGAAAAAATAACGGAAATTATATTACATATAGGTGTTAAAATAAATTAAACAAATATTATATATTTTTTAAATTTTAGTTATTTTATGACAGCAAGGATTTTTGGAGGAGGAAAACCAATAATTTCAATGTCAATGACTTTTTTGTTACCTACACTTTATTCCTAATCAAATCTATTTATTTATTATGCATGCACAAACTAATATATTTTGCTTTTTTTTTGTAATGTCATTATAGAAGTACTTGGAAATATTTCATTCAGCCTGTAAATATTTGATATTCAAAATTTATTTAAGCTTTGAATAATAAATAAAAGAAAAAAATTAAATAAAACAAAATATAAAATAAAACATTTACAAAAACATATTAAACACAATAAATACAACGAAGAACAAAAGCGGAAGAAAACATCATTAACAAATTTAAAATAAGACAATCCTAAATAAGCAAGCATCTTATAAATCCAACGCCAATTCCAAACACCGTTATGTCCGATATATTGGCGATACCGAAAAATGAACCTTACAGCTTCGAACTAAAACTAAGTAGGATTAAGATAAGAGATTTTCAGCAGTAAACAAATCTTTGGCTGAGGTGTAAGTGACAATAAAACGAGAAGTTACCTCGGGGCCGTCTTGTGGAAGGGGGGCTAGAAAGAGACCAGCGATAGGAGGAGCCATGTTGCTACGTCACTCTGGCGGGCCACGAGTCGCGCTCGACCGTTTTATTTCTTGTTTGTCCGACGCCTTCCCTATTCGCTACATAATTTATTTTTGGCATTTAAAAAATTGCCTCCGTTGGCCCGTGTTTAGGCGGCAAAATGGTGTTTGTGGACATCTAGAGTATAATATTGTAGATTATTTCATTTGGAAGGTCGTCTAGTAAATGTCAATGTAATGGCGCGTAAGTCACAACACCATTGTCCGTTTATGTTTACGCTAAATTTATTCCGTGGAGTTTTTTTATCGTCGGTTTTATCTTTTAAGCTTTCTCATGCATATTTAATGCTTCCTTGCGATTACAATGTAGAGTCAGTGACTAAATATGGATTATTATTTAAATATTTATTAATTATTAAGAATATTTATTAATGAGACTAGTAGAAGCGCAGGGGCTCAAGCGCGTGACTGTAAATGCGACAGGTTGTGAGTTCGTTTCTCATTAGTGTGAACGAAATATTTAATATTTTCATTTTCTTGCTCCGGTAACCAGGCAAAGCGCGGTATTGAGTTCCGTTACTCAACAGGCAATGTCTGCAGAATTCGGCCGAAAGGGAAAAGAAGTGCCTTAATGGGAACGAATAATCTTAACACTAGGCTCAGGTTCCCTGTGTCTGCTCTGCTCAGTGCAGGATAGGGCTTGAAGTTAAAAAACATTAAAAGTGTTAAGCTCAAATAAAGCACATGTAGTAAGTACATACTTTCGTTATAATAATAGATAGTTAAAAAAAATCTTATAAGACTGTTTTATTATAATTTTTCTAACTAGAATTAGTCCAAAAAGGAGAAACATTGTCTTCTAAGTCCAAATAAAATACAATAAATGTATAACTTAAAAGGAAATATGTTACGTAATTTATTGAATCTACTAATGAAATGTAATAAAATAAATAAACCACTATAACAAGAATATGTTAGTATTATTTTAAAAAATACCTAATAACCATAAAATTTAGTTTTAAAAATTAATTATAATTTAATCTCAAACATTGTTATACATTATTATTAAGACAAATTAATCCCCAGATCACTTTGCCTTATTAATTTTTCATGCTTTATAAATTAAACCATTTGTGAATTAAATGCTACAGATTATACAGTAAGTACTTACGGTAATATTATTAATAGATTGCTTCATGATATTTTTGAGTGTAGGTCTTGAATTAAAATAAATATAAAATAAATAAAATATAAAAATATGCCATTAAAAATATTTGCAAATAGTTTTATTTGGTAATGTATATATATATTTTTGATTTAGAGTATTTCTTGTTATTGTATTTGCATTATTAAAAAATAAGAATAGTAATTATCTTTGCAAATGAAGAACTATTATCTAATTATTATCAGAGCAAATAATATAAAATATCACTAAGTATTTTTCTTATATTTCTAAATTGCACAACATATGTTAACTATGAACCTAAACGAAAATATTAAAATTAAAAAAGGCAAATACACTCCATATATAATATTTTGAAGCCGGACTTGGCACAAGGATACAAAGTGTAACTGTGAACGCGACGGGTTGTGAGTTAGATTCCCACTCGAGGAAATGGTTTCAAGGCAAAGCGCAGTACACTGCAGTGTATGGTACCTTATAAGATTTTATTTGATCACAATTAGGCCTAGGCGGAAAAGAATATTAGGTACAATTATATATTATTATAACGTATTAATTACTACATGTTCTCTATTTAGCTTAACAAAAAAAAATTAACTTCACTTTGCATCCCGCATACAACAAAATAGGCAGACGGAAATATGTCCCAGGTTCCCTCTGCCTAGTGTTAAGACAATTCGTTGCCATCAACACACTTCCGTTTCCTTCCAATAGACAGACCCCAAAAAAAAATACACTCAATTCATCCAAAAAAACAATACCAGCCTGATTAATACAACAATATCATTAAGAAAAAGGCAGACGCACATTAAATTACCAGAGCAGATCGCGGTAATGACCCGTACGATACAAGACACCAACAATGGGACCGCAAGGGTTTAAGAGCTTTCTCCAATAAATCAGAACAGCCCCTACTCACAATGGGCAATTACGCAACTGATGTAGTTATTATAGAACGATTTAGATTTCCACCAGTCATTTGAGTGTCATTTGTTCACTTCACTAGTGTTTGTGTTGTTTTTTTTTTTTTGGTAGAAAAGATGGTAATGTAGAGCACATCACTATGTAGTGCTATTTCTTATGTGTTAATATTAGATTTTTACTTGTAGATTCTGTTTGGAGTTGCAATTTATTTATTGGAATTTTTCATTCATACAATTGTTGGAAGATTCTTTTAAATTATAAGTAGTGATGTCTTATTAAGTGCAAAACAATATCTTAATATGTAAAAACAATATAATATAAACACCGAATACAATTTGACTCATATGAAAATAAGTTGGTGCATATCGTTGTCACCATTAAGATAATTTGACAAATAGATATTTTTTGTTGCTAGTAAGTTTATACATAGAAACTAATTTATACAATGTTCAATTTGTTCCTTTTTCTTTTTTAGAGTTTCAAAAAGAATAAAAATGGAAGCTGTATAAAATAACTTGTTGGTCCATCTTGATCGTCCGTCTGTCAAGACATTAGGGACCTTTAGGACCTTTTTGAAGGTCCCTTGGAGCTCAGAAAATATCAAGCTTGTATTTAATACCAAAAAAATGCATATGCCTTATAAGTGTTGACAAGCCTAAATATGTAATGTTTTTTTTTAATATACCTATCAAGTCTAGTCAAGAATATTGTTAGGAAAAAAGTTTTATTACTTTTTAGAAAACTACTTTCTAAAAAATTATATATAGTAACAAGTTTTGTTTCCATTATACAAAACACTGAAACATTCGTGGCGCAGTATTCGTCCTCGATATGTGCGGGATACAGCGTGAAGATAAAAAAAATGTTTATCACTATTACACAAACTAATATTATTAGTTTGTTAAATTTAATTGTAACATTGAGATTGAAAAGAGCAATTGTTATTTTTTTGCCTACTCTACCTTTCTCAGCCACACCACACTTCTTTTCGATCCGATGGTAGCATATATTTTTATTTTCTTTACATTATTATAATAGCATTAAATAACTATATGCAAATATTATTCAAAATCATATTTATGATCATTAATATATTACTTTAGGCCAATAAGTAAAGGTTGAGGCCTTCTTTGGAAAATTTACTCATTCACACACACAAAATTTTAGGCTCGTTACAGGGATTTGAAATTGACATTAAGTTTATAGCGTACCTTATTCTCTGATAATGCTTACATGATACATGTATCATAATCCAACTGATCAACATCAGGGATAAATGATACCCAGTTTTCAGCTGAACTCCGAAATATTTCTTGCCGAAATCTATTTTATTATTAAAAATAATTAAATTATTGAATATAAAAAAAACTAATCAATATTTTTGTCATTCTACATTGTACATACCCATTAATAAATCAATTCCTCTCTTATAGGCTGAAAGTCTTAAGTCATCTCTTATAATACACATGATTTAGATGCTATATTTATGTCCCGAGATATATATTTTTTTATTTCAACCAGGATATCTCCGAATTCCTTCCTTCATTGGTGCTGGTGAATACTATGTGGATGGCCTGGTTTTTTTCTGTCACAAAAACAGAGAAAGTTTCATTTCATTTTCAATGACCCAGTACACAAACATTCGACTCTACCAAGCGTTTGGAGAATTTTAAATATTGCATTTGAATGTATTGCTGTTATAATAAATAAGTAAAAATAAATAAATGTTCATATGAAAATGGCAGATTCCAAATGCCACCACCAAGGACTGCCACTGACTGAAAGAAGCAACTTTTCCATATATTGTATTTATAATAACTAAGAATATATCGAATTGATATCTATTTTGTTAAATGGGCGTTTTATCTTCATTTTGCACACATTTTGCGGTATAACTAGTCAATAAAATGCACAATACCCTCATTTATGAAATTATAGAAAAAGAGTGGATTAATTGAATAAAACTAAATTACAAATTAGTAATAAACTTACTAACAGACGTTTGATTTGTTAAGTTTCTTCACTAAATTTCATAATGACTAATACTTTCAAGTGTTCCAAGCGTGAATTATTACTCCCATACATTGAAGGAGGAAAAAATTTGTAGTTTTATGTTTCTGAAGACAATATTCCTATGTTTTATTATCAGTGACATTTAAAGGAATTTCATTCGTTCCTTTTATAGACAATGGACAGAAGGGTCCCGGAAAACGGATTCTTTTTAAAAAAAGAACGAAAATTGATTAAATTCTGAACAAAATTAAATATAGTATATAGTAATAATTGCTAACAATCATTGAAAAGTAGCACCTGACTCACCATCGACGGCTTATGGAAAACGCGGAAGACCCTGTGTCTCTTGTCACTCTCAAAGAGGCGAAAAAATACCGTGCTATTTCATGAATATGGCTTTGAACATATCTGCATACCTACGTTCAATACGAGAAGAATTAGAAACACAACTCGTGGGAAAAATAAGAATGCTGATTGAGATACAATGTCTCTATATTTGAATCTCATAGAAAACTAGGATTTAGGCCATAAATTCGGTGTATAAGAATGGAGTGTGTCATTTAGTTTTATACAGTAAATGGGACGGCCATTATTAATTAATAAAAACGGCAAAGGAGTGAATGTGAAGGACAAACTCTTTCTGACTATGATAGATAGTAAAGTAGCACAAGTATTAACAGATACACCTTCTGGATCAACGTGTACAATCTGTGATCCACGGCAAATGAATCATCTGACTAAAGTTACTAGTCAGTAATGGAAATGCAGGCCAGAAAATGAAAATGCATATCCATACGGACTTTTTATATTGCATGCCCGGATTCGCTGTATGGAAATGGTATTACATATTTCATATAATCTTTCTTTTCGGACATGGTCAACCACAGGTGAAGAAAAGAAAAGTCCAAAGCAAGAAAAGAAAGCCCTAGTACAAAAACGTTTTCGGGAGGAGTTAGGATAGATCATCGACAAAACACGGCAAGGAAATGGTAATACCAATGACTATAATACTGCTAGAAGATTTTTTTTCAACGCAGAAACCACTGGAATGGATGTGAATTTAATCAAAAGGTTGTGTATTATTTTACAAGCGCTTTCGTCGGGTGTAATATTGAATGCCGAAAAATTTGGCAAATATGCCATGGAAACTGCCAGGATTTAAGTAAGTAATTATGAACGGTACAGCATGCCATCAGCTCACAAAATTTTGAATCGTGGTGAAAGTGTCATTAGGCATTTTGGTGTTATTCCTATTGGTCAACTTTTTGAAGATGCACAAGAATCCCGTAAGGATTAAAAAAAAAATCGCCAACATCATGCCATAAAGTTTCATTTTAGAACTACATAACAAAAATTATATTGTTTACCTATTTATTATCGTTTCATTTCACATTTGAAATGCTGTTTGACATCATTTGCAAAACATTTTTCTTTTTTATTTTATCACTTTATTTTTTTTTTGGTTTCGTATTCGGATCACAAGAAAACATATTAGCTGTGAACCGTCGGGTATACAGACACAGGAATAAGGGTCTTTTGTAAGGAACCCTAAAAAATAAATGTATAGCCAATAGGATCTGATCTGGATCAGCAACCAGCTCTCGTAAGCCATTACAATCCACGCCAGACGGAGTCTTTACACGTTGATGTTGGTGGAAACTTGGCTACATTCAAAAGTGTTGTAAAATGACCTATACAATATATAAAATCGGTTCTGATGCATGCTGCGCCATCTAGGTAAAAATAATTTTTACGTGCCACGAATACCAAATATTACTAATTTTCTTTTAAATTTTCCCCAATATTAAAAATAATAATGCGACTAATAATAAATTCTACCATTATAATTTTAATAGTTACAAACTCAATTAAAATCCTAAAAGTCAACTTAATACAAAAGTAATATTTATATATAGTCTGTAATTATTAGATGTGGAAGTTTGGTACGCGTCAATCTTCCCGCTTATGCTGCCATCTATTATAATAATTTTGTACTAATGCGTCGGTAAAGCGGTACGCTTAAAAATACCTAATATTATCAGAGATATTACTAATTTTGTGCTATTATGACTATGTATTTAAATTTTGTATATAAATTAATATTTGTTAAAACATACACTACATTTAATAAGTGATATATTTGCAAGAAACATTGTATAAAATTATAAATTTGTATTTGGCGCCAAAGAGTGGCGGCCATTTTGTCTCACTGAGAACCCCGCGACAGGAAGTGAGTGATGAAGGTGCTACGCAGGCGCAAATTGACCTTTCGGTTGAAGAACCCGTCGGTCACATGTGAGTGTCGATAAATATCTTAGTTTTATCGTGATTTCGCTTTGAATAGTCTTAATTTTAATTTTAGTAAGTATTTTTTAAAGTGAATATAAATCTGTGAAACGAGCGCGTTCCAACAGTGTGAAATATGTGTTAAATTCGATAATAAAATATAATGCGGCGCCGGCACGTTTGTCAAATTTGCTATTTTTCTTTTATGATTTATTAGTCACATGAAATAATGAAATTTTATGTTAAAAGTCATTTATTAAACGTTTAACTACTCTTAATGCTTATGAAATATACCATTTTCGATATTCAATTAATCAATGCAAAGTCACGGAGACACGACCAAGATGTCCCTTTGAAAAGGCACATGTTCATACAACACACGGCTCGCTGTCACCAATATAAATTCTGAACTCACGTGTTATTTTAATTTGTGTGAATATCTGATCAATTTTCTTTGTATTTTACCATTTTCATACCTTTTCTCCGATACATAAAGGCATAGGTTTTCGCGACAAAGCACTAGGTGGGGTTAGGTCGTCTAAATTTTCGTATTGCATACCTAATATTTTCATATGTCTAGATAACGGAGACAGGCGTGACTCGCAATTGTCTGCAGGGCTTGCGCGACACTATATTGAAGTGCGTGATGTGATCATTTCATAGCTCCAACGTGTGTTTAACACGTTATTTTACACTGTTCATTAAGAATTTGGTCGATCTTTCAATTTTTAGTTATTAATATCATTATTTAATCTATTTATTTGCCCTGTAAGTTAAACCGAGTCATGCTTATAAATAAGTATGGCTGAATAATATTACCATAGCTTACATTGTTGCTAAATTTGTTAATTTTATGCACAGCTGGAATCTGCTCTCTTTTTCATAGCTTTATATTGTGTAAGAAATTTGTTTCTTTTATTCAAAATTCAAATATTTATCTATAGCATAAAAAAGTGGAATTTGTTTATTCTGTGAATTGAATCACCTAATTTAACATGTGTCATTTATATTTTGAAAGGTTATCCAGAAATCATATGTCTGTGTGAAATATTATTTATTCTTGTATATATAAGTAATTCACAATAATGTTTGTGTGACATTTCATTTTACAAAATTTTATTGTCAATGTAAATAATTGTTTGATAAATGAAAAAATGTTTAATGCCACATTTAAAATTGTCTTGTTTGTTCATTGTTGTACTTGTTAAAAAGCTTGAGCCAGTTCGGGCAGAATTCTCTGGATATAAATATATGACATATATATCAAGATTAATATCTTTAATATTTAATTAAAATAATTTTATCTTATCCTTACTCCTTCATTAATACCATTTTTCCTCATCTGCTATTATTGATCTAAAACCTCTTGTAGTTCACTGACATAGGTGTCATTGACCTATGTACAAATTTTTTGGTCATGTCTGAAACAATCAATGGTTTAATGCCAAGGTTGTATTGGTTAGATGGTTTTATTTACAGTTGTAGATTTTCATATTTTGATATGAAAATATGTTATAAAAAAGCATTAATGCTTGACACTTATCTATTAGTAATTTATTAAACAATAAAATAATCTAATGATGAGTCAGTTTTATGTGCTTTCTACATTCCATTTTGATAAATCATTTTGTCAAGTTTATAATTAAAAACAAAATATTTGTCTATTGCATAATAATCTCGAAAAAAAATGTTATCTTTGCATTTTATTAATAATTAAGAAAAATTTTATTGTAATGAAAAAATAATTTAATGGTGAATGAAATAAAACATTTAGAAAGAAATTAGGAAGTTATTGTTTTCATATATGTATATTTAATTTAATTATATGTAGTGTTTTACAAACATATATATGTATAATTATTAAAATACAATGCAACACATTTTTAACTTTACTGTATCAATCCACAGATCACTCCACACCGTAACTAAACACCATAAACAATGGGCGATATTGAGGACACACATTTCGAGACCGGCGACTCCGGAGCCTCTGCCACCTTCCCTATGCAATGTTCTGCTCTCCGCAAGAACGGTTTTGTCATGCTTAAGGGACGTCCATGCAAAATTGTTGAAATGTCCACCTCAAAGACTGGCAAGCACGGACATGCTAAGGTCCACTTGGTTGGCATTGATATATTTAATGGAAAGAAGTGAGTACTATATTTTTTTTTTTTAGCATCACTTATTCCACATATAGCAGGAAGAGCAAAGACAACTGAGGATTGTTGAGTAATTTAGTGGCACGAGTTCAACACAGCATGTTATCTAATAGAGTGGAAACATAATCCATTCCTTTCTATGAAAATATAAAAACAATATTTATTTATAATAGAAAAAATAATACAAAATATAAATAATATTATAAAAACCATGAAGCTGCTTTATTATATTATGTTGTATGATTAAATAAATCATTGTTTATTGACTAATATAGTCTAATACACCTAATATGTACTTTTTTAATTTTATTATTATTATAAATTTTATATATTTTTGTGTTACTATTTTTAATGTGTGACCTCGGAAAAAAAACAAATTATTTTTTAGTATTCGAGCCCATAGAGTCGCGTGTGTGGTCTTTATACCGCACTCGTGCTGAGGGTACTCGAAAAGTAAATACCAAGTCCGGCTATGCGTCTCATTATATCACTGTATTTTGGGATCACCGTTTAGGAGTACATTTTTATATTTAAAATTTTTATTTGTATAAAAAAAATTAAGTTCTTGTTTGTTTATGAAAATAATTCTTTGATAGTAGTAGCTGTATTGATTGAAATTATAACATATATTATTTATAGTAATTACAGTTCTCTTGGCAAAGTAAATTATTCAGTAAAGTCAGTTATTGATTTCAAAATTGACCTAAGAAATATTTTATCAGTCCAGTTATTGATTATGACAATACAATATGAAAGAAAACTTTCTTTGTTTAAATCGAGTGGAGTTATAATGCAGCTTGTATGTAGCATTACTTGGGCCTTGTTCAGTTCACCTTGACCTTTGGCAGAACACTTGCTTATTTCACATTTAATAGTTTAAAAACACATTTTTCTTTTAAATTATTTTCATATTTGAAAAGAAGTTTTGTGATTGTAATATTGTCCTAATTATGTAAAATAAGTTTTTTTGTTGCTTATAGTATAGAAAATGAAAGAAAATCCGTAATTTAACATTTTAGGTCAGATTCTGAATGCAAGTGGACAAATGACCATTTGGTTCTACAGTAGGTGTAATATAATAAAGATTGTTACCTAAGGCAGCAGCAGTAGATAAAAATACTGTTCTACAAAATGTTCTAATACAGCAATTTAAGAGAATGCAATTTTGTCTAAACTCTATCTAATAGCAATCAATAAATTCCCATACTTAATGTATTTTTAACTTTCAGATATGAGGATATCTGTCCCTCAACCCACAATATGGACGTCCCCCACGTCAAACGTGAGGACTACCAGCTGACCGACATATCGGATGACGGCTACCTCACCCTGATGGCTGACAACGGTGACCTGCGCGAGGACCTCAAGATACCCGACGGCGATCTCGGAACTCAGCTCCGCTCTGATTTCGACAGTGGCAAGGAATTGTTGGTAGGTTGCAGAGTTTAATACTGTACCTTCTCTTATTATATGAATACTAGGATATTGAAAGCCAATTTCTAATTGGGGAAATTAGATTTTTTTCGTTTGGAAATTATAAATCTTAATTTTATTTGTTATCCTTAAAATTTATTTTTTTATTAATACATTGATAAAAGATATTTTTTTTATAATTGGGATTGATATTCAGTTTTAGTTTCGAGTATAGAGTCTCTGATGCATTTAGTAATGTATTGGTGCTAAATTAACTCGTAAAGTATAATTTCGACCTTTTACCTGAGCTAGTATTTTTGTTATTTGCTATATGGAAAATATGGGTTTGAAGACATTTTATATTTATTTATATTAAAATTTTAATTATAATTAAAGTCATGTTTATTATTTTATTTTTATTAATGCTAATTTGAAGATTATATAATATCAAAAGTGATTAATGTAAAAAAGTCAAAAGGCTATCTATCATATATGACAGTTTGACACAAAATATATTTAAACATTTGTTACTATGTAATTTTAGATTTTCTAAATTTTATTGTAGATAATTTAGGGGAACATTTTGGTGAACAAATATTGTTAAAAAATTTGAAATAGCAGTATTTGTATCTTTAACTTGTTTTAGTGATTGGTTAGATCACATTTAATATTTGCATAACAAAAATTGATTTCTATATATTTATCACAAATATTTAGTATATTTTTTTAGTTTTTGCTAAACTCATAAGTTTAATAATAATTAATCTTGACATATCAATTATGCTTAAGTTGTCAAAAAGGTTTTTGTTTTTAGCGAGTGCCATGTTATCATTAAGATAAATAAATATGATGAATAATGTTATATAAAATTTGTTAGCTTAGCTTATTTCATAGATATTTTTATTTTTTTTTAAATATCAATAATACTGGCCCTGAGGCCAATCGTGGTGCTGAGTCACAAAGTGTAACTGTAAAATCGTCTGGTTGTGGGTTCTATCCCCACTCGAGGAAGTAAAATATTTATTTACATTTATATTTTCATTTCTTCACTCTGGTGTCGAGGCAAAGATCGGCGTTGAGTTTCGCCACTCAACACGCAATGCCTCCGGAACTTGGTGGAAAGTGGGGAACGGAGTGTCTTAACACTATATTCCCTCTGCCTACCCTGCTGTGCGTGGGCATTTACTTTATTTTTCATTAAATTTATAAAGAAAGTAGCAAAAACTTTTTTGTTGCATATTTATCTGTCACTAGTTTATTATATTTTTTATTTTTATATTCGTTTTCTTTTTACAATATTAACATTTTTTTTTCTTTTCTATTCCAGTGTACCGTACTGAAGTCGTGCGGGGAGGAGTGTGTTATAGCGGTGAAGGCAAACACAGCTCTCGACAAATAAACCAACTAAGAATTTATAGGGATATAAAAGCATATAATTTTTTTACAATCAACAACTTACATAAATGTAAAACATAATATTATGTATAATTTAAAGTAAACACGTGCCGGGTTGTTTGTTTTGTCGCTTAAGTCTTAAAAGTTACTTTGCTAGCCTGAAGTTGTGCGATACCGGTGTGGAAACCCGTAACCCCTCGTGGCAACTTTTATACCCCGTATATTTATACGGACATACATACTTGAAACAGTTTTTTTTTTTTAACTTAACGCTAAATTGAATACATACTAAATATTGAACAGAACCGAGGAAAAAAATTAAATAAAAAAAATAAACAAAAAAATAGAAATAAAGAAAATTCTTGAATGTGGTGTGTGATTGATTGGTCCTTTGTTATTTGATAATATCTGTGTACCCACTGCCCGTTGACACTCGTTTTCTTTTTTGTATTTATTTATTATCTAGTGACGAAGACTGAACGCTGTCACGATGATCCGATTTAGACTGATATGCATTTTTAGTTTTGTTTTATTAAAATAGTTGATTATTACTATATAATATAATGTAAAATAGCAGTAGTAAATATCTAAATGTCGGCCTTTCCTTGCTCTCTCGTTGTTTGAACCGGGGACGTTGTGGAACTCTGTAACCATAACTCGAAATTTCGTATAAACGAAATAAAAAAACGAATAAATCCGATATAAACATTTATGGAAGTGAGCGGAATCTAAATAAGACTTATTATGACAAGCTTAGTACCAAGTAGCAATAAGTACAAAGAACTTTTGTTACTATAAAATGATAAACAACACTTATTAAAAATAGTAATTATTTAATTAAGATGCTTATATAATACAAAAATTATTCACCTCCACAACGTCCTCGGCTAGAACGTGCCGTGAGTGTCCTCAGACAGGGTATGCGGAATTATCGTTTAACATCAAATTGTCAAAGACGATTTATATACGAAAATATTATGTAAGAATGGTTAAGGTAAGGCCCTATAGAAATGATATTTTTTTATGCATACTAAATTCGTATTCGCTACTCTAGTTGAAGAACTCTTTAGATCCGTTCAACCAACGGTGTTATACGTTCGTGTATATTTAATTATTCTTCATTGATTTAATTTCCAAAATTGCATAACTGTTGTTGTTGGTTCTTCTTTTTTTTTAATACTAAACAGCTTAAAATCAAGTCTCTTTTTTTTATTTATTTACTAAAGTATTTCTGGACATCGGACGGTGTATAATAAAATACTTTAGTAGCGATAACATTTTTTCTTTTATATTCTCGATGTTTGGAATACGATCGGTTATATTTTTATTTTACTTTTCTTCTATTAATAATTAAAATTCGATTTAGTTGTGGATTTGACTCCACGACTAGTACCGTGTTGTAAACTAATAAAGTAATCGAAAATAAAAATATGACTGCAATTTTTTAATTACCGACTCCATAATTAAATTATATAGGTTTTGCTGTCTTGGTATTTATTATTATTAACGAGATATAAGTTTTTGATTGTAACGATTAGACTAACCTAAAAGACGATCGTGAAATCGAAAGTTATAAAGGCGGATCCTCAATATTTCTATATGGTTTTTTAATATTTGATTCTTACCTGTGCCAATAAAAGAAACCTATTTTTCCTTTCTTTCTATCACATCTTCCGTCTCTTTCACTCACTTAAAAATGGATCTGTCTTTCTATAATACCTATAGTAAGTACCTATCGTTTTTTTTTCTTCATTAAATTTAACTTTTTACGGGCAACGTTGGATAATAGAAGTGCGTTAGAATATGTATATATATACGTAATGGTACGAACGATTTTGTGCAATTTTCTACGTATATTTAATATTTTTTTTGTCAATGTGCGACATTACCGAATTAAATAGCATCGGCTCATGAATAAATATAATATGTGAATGCAGTAAATATTTAACGTCTGTCGAATTAAAATCTGTACAAAATGATGTTATTCTTTGATCATTCTTTTTTGTTTATTTAGTTTAGTTTTTTTTTTGTGTTTTCGTAGTTTTTGAACCCTTTTTATTTTTTGGTAGTACTTTAAGGATCAAACATATTACATAGGTAGTAATGGTTTTATTTTCAAGAGAGAAGAAATTTGGAAATATTTTGCAGTAAATGTTAAGTTTCATAACTTTTAAATAAAGGTTACATGAAGTTTGAATATAGACTGAAGCTACAACTAATTGAATGAAACTACTTGATTTATTTCAAAGGAGCCTGCTTAATGTATAGTCAAGAATTTCAAAATCGGCAAAGCAAAGTGTTCCTTATAATATGTTAAGAAACCTTTAAAGAAAACGACATAATTGATAAAAATATTCCCACAATTAGAATTGAATGGCACGTCAATAAAATTTCAAATTTTTTGTAATTTTTTTGCCAGATTTTACCGTTTTAAGATAACTTAAAACATTATCGAATTTTCCCTATAGTGTTTATCAAATCGTACAGTAATATAGGTCGAGATTTGGATCTTGAGAAAGCCGCTTGCAGCCTGTCTTTCGAGCTACTGGAAAACTCAAGATTTTATTTATAATACCTTAATGACATTCATTTCGACGACACTACGGAACCTAATGTTGAGAAAGCAAGTTCTCTTCGTATTCTAATAAAAATACTTACTGATATCTTTATAAATAAAGATAACTATTTTCGGCGTCTATTGTAAAGTTCATTTGTGTTCAGTTGGAGTTGGCTGGTTTGCGAATTAAGATATCGATATGTCAATTTCGTCCAGTGGAGTCGAACCTACAAACTTCGTGCGTTCATTTAAACGCTTGCCAACTACGCCACAAGGGCGGAATTAAGAATTGTTACAATAGCGGTTTGGATACTTATTTATACTATAAATATAATAAGGTTTCAGAAGGGAAATGTAAAAAGGAAAACAACACAACACTGATATAACAAAATACAGGTTTATGTATTGAACATCAAAATAAATATTAACAGAAGTTTAAATGACTAGAAAGTAATATAAAACACCAATAACATTTGACAACATATATAGGTATTTACTCAGTGTTAATTATAGCAGCACTTTTAACCAATTCACAATGTTTATTAATTAAAAACATTTAATTACTTTATAACTTGTTAACAATGAACTAGTAACAGCCTAATAACAAATCACATCGAATACAACTGCCATACTATACTAACGTTTGCGAGGGAAAAGTGCCTTCTGGCTTACGTCAGTAACTCTTATAGTAAATGACAGGAGCGAGCAAAATGTTGACACTGACAGCTGACATATTGCTGTGCTATATTTGACAGTTGACATATTGTAGTCCAGTAGTCTCCTAATTCGGCCATTCTGACCCTGCGTCGTCCCCGACGTAGCTGATTTATTATCCAGTTGCCTGATCACATGCTGGTGCATCTCGATAAGACTCCAACTCATCAGCGTCGCTGCGTGGCTGTATTGATGAAAATTCTTTAGAAGTCTTCATCATCTAGAATTTAAATTGTATTAATGTTTAGACATAAACAGACAGGCAATCAAAATGTCTGTAAAAGAAATATAAAAAGTAAATAAAAATAAAAAAAGTTTTGAGAGCTCTCATTTTTAACCCTGTAAAATCTTCTTATCCAAGTATCTACAGTCCAGTGCACCAAACTCTGGAACCTGTGAACAAAACAGTCAGAAGGCGTCCCTTCTGTCTGCAAGGACCAAGCGTCCACCACATTGACCATGCGTCATTTAGAGCCAAGCGCCCTTCACAAAATCTTTCAGGGCCATGCGCCCGCCAAGATATTTTCTGAGGCCAAGCGCCTTTTCAGACCAAGCGTCTATTAAAAATCATGTGTTTATCAGACCAAGCGTCTATTAAAAATCATGTGTTTATCAGACCAAGCGTCTATTAAAAATCCTGTGTTCATCAGACCAAGCGTCTATTAAAAATCCTGTGTTCATCAGACCAAGCGTCTATTAAAAATCATGTGTTTATCAGACCAAGCGTCTATTAAAAATCCTGTGTTCATCAGACCTAGCGTCTATTAAAAATCATGTGCATCACCCATATTTAACACTGTATTTATTTATGAGCAATAAATAATGAGACTGGTGTTTTATTTGCACCCACAACAATAACAAAAATATAAAGTACAAGGATCTGGCCTAATGGGCTTAGATAAGGATCCCACTTCTGAAATAAGGTTTCAGAAGGGAAATGTAAAAAGGAAAACAACACAACACTGATATAACAAAATACAGGTTTATGTATTGAACATCAAAATAAATATTAACAGAAGTTTAAATGACTAGAAAGTAATATAAAACACCAGTAACATTTGACAACATATATAGGTATTTACTCAGTGTTAATTATAGCAGCACTTTTAACCAATTCACAATGTTTATTAATTAAAAACATTTAATTACTTTATAACTTGTTAACAATGAACTAGTAACAGCCTAATAACAAATCACATCGAATACAACTGCCATACTATACTAACGTTTGCGAGGGAAAAGTGCCTTCTGGCTTACGTCAGTAACTCTTATAGTAAATGACAGGAGCGAGCAAAATGTTGACACTGACAGCTGACATATTGCTGTGCTATATTTGACAGTTGACATATTGTAGTCCAGTAGTCTCCTAATTCGGCCATTCTGACCCTGCGTCGTCCCCGACGTAGCTGATTTATTATCCAGTTGCCTGATCACATGCTGGTGCATCTCGATAAGACTCCAACTCATCAGCGTCGCTGCGTGGCTGTATTGATGAAAATTCTTTAGAAGTCTTCATCATCTAGAATTTAAATTGTATTAATGTTTAGACATAAACAGACAGGCAATCAAAATGTCTGTAAAAGAAATATAAAAAGTAAATAAAAATAAAAAAAGTTTTGAGAGCTCTCATTTTTAACCCTGTAAAATCTTCTTATCCAAGTATCTACAGTCCAGTGCACCAAACTCTGGAACCTGTGAACAAAACAGTCAGAAGGCGTCCCTTCTGTCTGCAAGGACCAAGCGTCCACCACATTGACCATGCGTCATTTAGAGCCAAGCGCCCTTCACAAAATCTTTCAGGGCCATGCGCCCGCCAAGATATTTTCTGAGGCCAAGCGCCTTTTCAGACCAAGCGTCTATTAAAAATCATGTGTTTATCAGACCAAGCGTCTATTAAAAATCATGTGTTTATCAGACCAAGCGTCTATTAAAAATCCTGTGTTCATCAGACCAAGCGTCTATTAAAAATCCTGTGTTCATCAGACCAAGCGTCTATTAAAAATCATGTGTTTATCAGACCAAGCGTCTATTAAAAATCCTGTGTTCATCAGACCTAGCGTCTATTAAAAATCATGTGCATCACCCATATTTAACACTGTATTTATTTATGAGCAATAAATAATGAGACTGGTGTTTTATTTGCACCCATAACAATAACAAAAATATAAAGTACAAGGATCTGGCCTAATGGGCTTAGATAAGGATCCCACTTCTGAAATAAGGTTTCAGAAGGGAAATGTAAAAAGGAAAACAACACAACACTGATATAACAAAATACAGGTTTATGTATTGAACATCAAAATAAATATTAACAGAAGTTTAAATGACTAGAAAGTAATATAAAACACCAGTAACATTTGACAACATATATAGGTATTTACTCAGTGTTAATTATAGCAGCACTTTTAACCAATTCACAATGTTTATTAATTAAAAACATTTAATTACTTTATAACTTGTTAACAATGAACTAGTAACAGCCTAATAACAAATCACATCGAATACAACTGCCATACTATACTAACGTTTGCGAGGGAAAAGTGCCTTCTGGCTTACGTCAGTAACTCTTATAGTAAATGACAGGAGCGAGCAAAATGTTGACACTGACAGCTGACATATTGCTGTGCTATATTTGACAGTTGACATATTGTAGTCCAGTAGTCTCCTAATTATATTATAAAATAGAAACTCAACTACTGGATGGATTTGTTGTAAATCTTTTGCAGCATGAGAGGCATTTTCCATTAACATATGAAAATAAAGATCTAAAATAATATCTGACATTGGTAAGAGCCCAGCTAAGTTATAATAAAAAAAATAAATACCGCATTACCAGAAGTTATTAAGCATGGTGGGTATTTTGTGTAAGTATGAATAAAAATTATGTTGTTCCGTTACAGTGTTGCTAGTGCTAATCTCTATATATAATAATAGAGTAAAAATATTTTGTCTGTACATTTAGTAATTTTGACTGAAATGGATATAGGGACACTTAAAACGAATAATAAAAAGCAAAATATATATTTTTTTTGTCTATCTATTTGTATGGTCACATTTTTCTCCGTAAGTACTAAACCAATTTACTTAACAGTATCACCAATTGCTATTTGCTTTTTTGTTTCATCAGAATCGGTTCATTAAAAAAAAGTTATCGGCATTTATATATTTGAATGAACTCAAGGTATTAGTTGAGAATGAATTTCGTTATGAGATTATCCGGAAAAGAACCGGAGTTACCGACATCGCTCGCAGAATTAGCACGTTGAAATGGCAATGCTGCTGGGCACATCTGTCGAAGGACCGATGGGCGTTGGAGCAGACGAGTCCATGAGTGGAGACCGCGGATCGGCAAGCGTAGCGTAGGGCGCCCTCCAGCTCGATGGACCGACGACCTGAAGAAGGTTGCTGGCTTCGACTGGATGCGGAAGGCGGAGGATCGGGAGCTCTGGCGCACCCTGGGGGAGGCCTATGTCCAGCAGTGAACCAAAATAGGCTGATTTGAAGGTATTAGTTTGCCTGCGAATGTTATATAGCAAGCGCGCTGGTAAGATTCCTGGCTAAAGAATGACATTCGAAACGTCTTGGTTATATGACTGTAAAAATATATATTTTAAAGCACTATTGTTTAGAGTACAAACAATAAAGTAAACAAAATTGAAGTGAAGGTTACCTTCATAAATAATAACAGTTAAGATTAAGTCATAATTAATTCAACACAGAAATAAAGACCGATTTGATCTTCAAAGAAATATTAGGAAAATACATAGATTCTTCGGTTCGTTCGTTCATTTGAAATAAATATATATAAAAATGCCTAAAAACATCCTTTCTACGTGTACTCTGTAATAACTACAATTGGTAATTGTACATTTAGCCAATAATATGTGTAACTAATTTAAAAACTGTACAGGAGTTAATATGCAATCATTACAGTTATTTTACAAAGAATATTATGAATCCTTACCCAAATCAATAATTTAACATTTAAGGCTATTAATGAAGGAGTAAATTAAATTATTAACTGACACCAGCACATTTAACAGAGTTTTAAAAATTATGGTGAGACGTACATTACATAGGTAAAAAGAACGTAATGTTACAAAAATAAATACGAATAAGAAATAATTAGCTTTATGTATATTTTTACAAATATCAACATTGGTTATATTTTTTAATTCAAAACAATCAAAGTCCTTTTAGAAATTATGAGAATAGAACAGAAAAAAATATTAGAATATTACAGATTAAAATAATAAAAATCATATTAGAAGTCATTTCTGTTTATTAGATCAATAATCATGTAGTTTAAGCGGACGAAGCTGCGGGCGGGCCGCTAGTCTATACTAATATAATAAAGCGTTTCTTTAAACGTTAATATCTCTGGAACTACTGATCGGATTTACATTTTTTTATTTTGTCTGAAAGCTGCATTTCCCAGATGTATGTAGGCTATATAAAATCAATGTGTCATTCTTAGTTGGCTTTAAATAACAATAATAATGATTATTACCGAATTGCTTTCAGCGCGTGCGCTGCTATAATAATTAAATATATATAAATACATTGTACTATAAAAACATTCATTTTCATTAATTCTAAAATAAAGTTTGCGACACCGTATGTGTCACAATAAGGCATTTTGATAATAATAATTGAAAATTCCAAGGTTTCAATTTTCAACGTTTTTTATTTGGCGAAGATATTGAAACTTATGAGTGAACATTATTTCATCATCAAGGAAAATTTATGAAGATAATCTTTGTCTTTTATAGCATGTAATTTGGACGTATACTTTTCGAGAAAATGTAAAATTAAAATAATTCCACACTGTTTACGGCTGTAAGCCTAGGCTTGAGTCTCTTGCCGCCGACGACATCCTCCCATGCAACCACGTAGGTAGTACTTGCACTTTCTTAAATTTACGAAAATATTTTTTTATGATTAAATATATAAATTATATAATCTATCTATTGCTAAAAATATATGTGGCCGAAAACCCGAAGTTATCAATATACAGAGTGTTTTTATCTTCACCACTTTAAATGAAAGCAGTTTTAAGTACTCTATATAAGCCTAATACAATTAAAACAAAATAGATTTTGCCAAAAGTGAATTTTGCCACACTGCAAGGTAGGCAGAGGGAACTTAGTGTTAGGACACTTCGTTCCCCACTTTCTACTGAATTCCGGAGGCGCTCAATACGCAATGTATTGAGTGGCAGAACTCAACACCGCGCTTGTCCTCGACACCAGAGCGAAGAAATGGAAATATAAAGAATTATTTTTTTTTTCAAATAAAATAAATATTAAAATTCCTTATCGTACTAACACGAACCTATCAACGCAACACGCCTCACGAAATCGAGTCGTAGATATTGGCGGTGGAGTTGAAACGCTGTTTAGGTTTAAGCTACAGCTTTTGTTACATATATGCTATTATTGAGGAATGACTCATATTAGCATGTGTGTTAAGTATTGCTAATAATGAACATGCAAATTTCGAGCTTGCTCCGAAAATTGACAGCCATTCGGTTTTTCCGCATGCTACCAAGTAGTGCGGGGTGAAGGAGGCGTGCTACGAACGCGTGCAGCATGCTAATATCGATGGAGATGCGCATACACAACATCTCTACAAAAATGTCCCTCTGGAGTGTCGAAAAAACTCAAAAAATTGTTATTTTATATCGGAACAATGAGTGCCTACACCTCATTCCTTTTTATTTTCTTTCTTGATAAAAATTTTGCAATCAAACTGATGGTTTTATTTAATTCTATAGAGACAACTACAGACGGAGTGGTTTTTCATGTTTCACCACCATCACTGCAACACTGGTTGACAATTTTTTCGAGAATTTCGAGTATTGAAGTTTCTAACCTGCGTTTAAAAAGCAGGTGTGTTCCATTATTTGCTTTGAGCACGCTTATACCCAAGCATTCCTTAAAAAGCAAATGTGTCAATTTGAGTAATACACCCGTTTCAGGCATGCTGATAAGCATGATCATTTATTAAGCATGTGTAACTGTAGCTTTATAGAAAATAGGTAGATAAGTAGTGTTGCTTAAGTATCAACCGAGTCAAGTTTACTGTGAGTGCGGCACAGCGGGATCTCGAGGACGTTATCACTCTTCGAGCGGAGACTGAACGGGATACAGAAGTTAGATCCAAAGAAGAAAAAGCGTTCCTTAGGGAGTATCCGGATGGAATAGGAAAACGTGACAATGTGGAGGTTCCGACGATTTTCTATACAAAGCCACTGCAGCCTAACGCGATGCTGGCTGATGTGATAAAATTTTTAGCTTATTTTTCCATATACATAATGTTACTATTTAATAAAAAAACATATATGTAATCAAAACATTTTATTTATTTAAATAAATTTAGTTAACTCAGGTTGCATGATCACAAAAGTATATATAAAAAAAATCATAAAGGTTCCCTGGTTTATATACTGGTAAGTTTATGCCTCTTGGAATCCCGCCAAGAAGATATTAAAACTAACATTTCATTTTTGTAATCCTAACTGTACATATTTTCGAATAACCCGAAAGATATACAAATGGCTATCTAAATAACTATTAAAATATATATAATAGCATATCTTATTATTTATTATCTTAAGAGACGTGGCAGTCTTGAGCATTTACGATTTGGACTTTTATATTGTTTATTATTAATAATTCAAGATTCTTCATCAGAAGAATCCAAAATTTCAATGACAAACAGAGGATTTTCAAAGGCAGCACTGGTTTTGAGGTTATCACCGAGCTCATTCAACATGTCCTCTACATTATCTACAGGTTCTTGTTTTATTTTAACAGAATCTATTTCGTTGTTATCGTCTTTTTTGACAACTTTTTCGTTCATATTTACATCTATACTATCTTTAAGTTCAGTAGAAGTTACATCAGTGCTGACATTTAGTGATGTTTCGTTTGAATCAGAATCAGAGTAAATATCTTCAACTATTTGATCACCGGAAGTATTCTGCATCGTTGTAAACCTGTAAATAATTTTGATGTTTAAAGGCGAGTCGTGGCACAGTGTCACAAGCTGTAATGATTGTAAGTGTGACAGGTTGTGGGTTCATTTTCCCACACGAGGAAGTTAAATATTTTCTTTTCCTCGCTTTGGTAATAAGGCAAAACACGGCGTTTAGTTCCGCCACTTAACAAGCAATGTCTCCAGAATTCGACGGAAAGTGAATAAAAGAAGTGTCTTAGTCTATGATCCCAGGTTCCTTTTGCCTATCCTGTTATATGCGGGATTCAGAATAAAATATAAAAAAAATAATGTTATTCATTACTTCACATTAATCCTATATAAATATGCATGATAGTCAGAAGAAAAAATATTTTTTTTAGTTCATGACTTTTAAAATAACATTTTGTAAAAAGTTGTGACAACTGCATTATTTTAGAAAACGTAAAAAATGAATAACTATCGCTTGCAGAACAGAGTCCAAACGGAGCAGGTTCAAATCCGTATAAATTTTACCTAATATTAAAAATATTGAGGGTATTGTGGTGCAGTGAGACGGCATGTAACTGCAAACGCGATGGTTGTGGGTTCGATTGAAATCGGTGGAAATAAGTATTTTTATTTCTTTGCTTTGATAAGACGAAATATAGGGTTCATTCGCGCCCCTCAACAAGCAATGTCTCGAATTTGGTAAAATCAAGAAAATAATGATGTATAGATACTGAATAAAAACGTAAGAAAACGTAAAAAAATAATGTATAAGATAAGAAGTTTATGAACATTTTGGGTATTAAACCAGAGGCCAATTAATATAAAATAGGGAATCAGTTACTTTTGCAGAACTTCCAATTCCTTTTTGATTCCTATCTGCTTGTTGGCCTCCAGCTTGGCGAGCAGCTCGGGGTCATTGTCCGCGGGGTCGTCGTCACTCACGTCTACTTTACTCAAAAGATCTTCGTATTCCCTCTTTTGCCTCCGTTTTTGTAAAGCACGCCCACAGTGTGTGAACAAAGCTCGAGCTGGAATGAGAAGATACTTCTTATATATGGAAATAAATTGCAACCCCTTGCAGGGTAACTACTACTACCCGGAACTTGTGACCTAAGCATAGGTTTAAGGGGCCCCCCGCGGACTCGCCGTCCGCTTATCGGCCCATAGTGCTGCTCGACGAGGTGGGCAAACTTTTTGAGCGCATTATAGCAGGTCGCCGCGTCAGCCACTTAAGCAGGGAGTGGCCGAACGTGGACGAAAACCAATTTGGTTTCCGTCAGGGGCGCTCCACCATAGATGCCATCATGCGCGTGAGCCCTCACG
This sequence comes from Heliconius himera, assembly GCA_021202915.1. Lineage (NCBI taxonomy): Eukaryota > Metazoa > Arthropoda > Insecta > Lepidoptera > Nymphalidae > Heliconius > Heliconius himera. Next base: position 38,631 of record JAJHJA010000134.1, on the reverse strand, counting down.
CGCATGATGGAGATGGCGGTGTCTCGGGGTGAGGCGCTGCTGGCGGTATCTTTAGACATCTCCAACGCAATCAACACCCTACCCTGGAGTTGTATTCGGGAGGCTCTGAAATACCATCGCGTGCCTCCCTACCTCCGCCGTACAGTATAGACTTATCTTGAGGGTAGATATGTTATCTATCGGGGACGTGACGGTGCCGGTCGGCACCTCATGTCGTGCGGTGTTCCACAGGGTTCAGTCTTGGGATCCCTCTGTGGAACATTGGTTACGACTGGGTGCTGAGAGGCGAACTCCCGTTGCGTGCCGACTTGACGTATTATGCGGCCGACACGCTAATAACTGCCCGGGGAGCTCGTATAGGGAAGCGACGTTAGGGAGGTGGCCTTAAACAAGTCGAAGGCCATGGTGTTTCATGGCCCCTGACGTGCGCCGGCGCCGGGATCATACTTCGTAGTCAGCGGGACCCGGATAGCTGTCGAGTCCACCACGAGGATTGGTGCTCGACAGTCGATGGGAATTCGGGCCGCACTTCAAGCGTCTGGCGCCCAAGTTCATGGGAGCAACGGGCGCACTTTCAACGTTGCTTCCCAACTTGGGGGACCCGAGCGCCGCCTGTAGGCGGTTGTACGTAGGAATCGTGCGTTCGATGGCCCTGTATGGGGCCCCAGATTGAGAAAGGATGGTCTGTGGGCGGTGGACATGACGCACTGGCACTGGCACTCTCGCCATTCTGCGCAAACCGCAGAGGGCGATGATCGCACGATGCCTACGAGACGACTTGCGTCTTGCCCGGATCCCCGCCACGGGACCTAGACGCGAAAGTACTCGCGTCATTATGTAGATGGCGCGAGGAAGAGCGGGCACGGGACTCAAGCCCGGTGTAGTGGCAGATCGCGCTGCGCCGAGAAAAGCTCCGTCTGGTGGCGGAATGTCGGCAAAAGCTTCTGCGCCCTACCGCCGGCCTCGCTACCGTCGAGGCGATCCGGCCAGTACTCGAGGACTGGCTCGGTAGAAGGCACGGTTCCCTGTCGTGACGAGGGTGACGCAGGTGCTGTCGGGACACGGCTGCGTCGGCAAATACCTGTGCCACATAGACAGAGAGCCGGACGCTCGGTGCCACCACTGCGTCCATTGCAGGGAGGACACGGCGAAACACACGCTCGCCGAGTGTGTAGCTTAGGAGGAGCAGCGCCGTGTCCTCACAAATGAAGTAGTAGGAGCGATCTGTCGCTGTCTGCCGTAGTGCGGAGGATGGTTGGCAGCACAGTCTTTGGACGCGGTGGCGTCCTTCTGCGAGGACGTGATGTTGCAGAAGGAAGCTGCGGAAAGAGAGAGGGAGATCTTGGCTCCTTTCCCTGGCCGCAGGAGGCGCACAGGGCGCAGGAGAAGGGCGGACAACGCCCTTTTCGGCCCCCCATGAATGGGTCCAGGTGCGAGGGACTTGGGGAAGTCCTCACCCTCTATTCGACAGACCTGTGTCGTAGACGCACGGGTGCCCGCGAACGCCTCTGAGACTCGGGTTACTCACTAACCCGCGCTCCTGCGCGGGTTAGTGAGGAGGGCGAGGCCCGGACAGACCTGGCCTAATTCAGCTAGGTCTGTCCGGGGCTGTGAGGGGCTGCGGATGAATGTGGACTCCCGCGGCCCCGCGCTCACGTGCGAGGAGACACCGGGGTGGTTTTAGCCGGTAAGAGTCCGGCACGCCCCTCCGTCTTTCCCCAGGCGGAGGTCCATGAGTCCATGAGGATTTCCCCCCCTAAAAAAAAGGTTTAAGGGGCCTTCTTACAATCTAGCCTCCTAATGTTGCAAATAAGCTTAGCAAACGTTACGGAAACTGTGAGTTCGAATCCCACTAGAGCAGTATTTCCCAACATGGGGCCCACGCCCCACTTGGGGGCAATTTGATAGTTAAGGGGGGCCATTCAAAAATTAAGTCGGTACAACTTTAACCCTTTCGCTTCGACCCATTATATGAAATGAATAGGTCTAGTCTTAGTATCCCGCGTATGCAGCCCTCCCGTTAAGACACTCTGTTTCCATTCCATTTCCCGTTTCCATTTATTCCATTCCCCACTCTTTGCTCAATTCTGGACAGTGCTCTATTGAGTGTTGACTGGTCGAATTTGCTCGCTTGTGTTCATGTGCTATGACTGGCCTTAAATGTTAAAAGAAAAAAAACCTGTACCTTCATTCATAACTTGTGCTTTTCCCCAACCCAAATTGTCATCCTTATTGGCAATAAGCACACATTTGACGACATCTCTGAAATCTGGGAATGGTGGATTTCCATCACTTTCAATGTTATTATTTAAAAAGGTTTCCAGTCTCTTCAATGGTCCAGGAGGATGGCCTTCCATAGCCCTTATGCAAACTTTCCGACTCTTTACGGACTCTTCGCCCGTTAATTCACATAATTCTTGGTATAATAGCACCACTTTAGCTTTTAACCTGTTTTTATAATAACAAAACAATTAATATTAAAATATATGTTATAACTATGATTAGATAATCATTTAAAATATGTAAATTGCTGTATCCCGTAAATAGCAAGGTAGGCAGAGGGAATCTAGTATCCTAGTATTATGACACATATTTCCCAACTGTACACCAAATTCTGGAGGCACTTCTAATTGCTCATAGTGCTGATTGAATATGGATGGTTTTCAAGTGCACATTTGAACCCCACTTAAATTAAGTTATTATATGAAAATGTTATATTTAAAATATTTTTATTATTCTCTTCTGGTAGCCAAAGAAAGGTCCAAAAGACTACTCAATGACTCAAATATTGCAGTGTGCAGCAAACGGAGTGTCTTAACAGTCCGTTGCCATCTGCCTCACCTGCTTTATACTAATAACACATAAAATTGCTAACAAACATACTTTTCACTCTTAATATATGGAGAGTCATTACTGTCACCGCAAACTTCCTCTTCATCTAATTTAGCTATTCTATTTTTACATATAGATATTTTCCTTTCAATTTGTTTTATTGCATTCGCTTTAAGATTTTCAGGAGAACTGAATTCTACCGTTTTAATAGGCACAAGAAGCTTATTATCATTTTTAATTTCTTCATTAATAGCATTAATTGGAGTGTTATCATTTTTTTCATTAATACTAGTAAGAACTAGCTTATCATTTTCATTTACGGGTTTTACATTGTTTTCACCGTTAATGTTATTAGGACCTAAGGATTTATTATTTTTAATTTGGTCACAATCATTTTCTTTATCAATACAATCTAAACTAGTTCCATTAACATTGCTATTACTTTGATCTGTTATAGAATCATCATTCACAATAAATTCATCATCTATTATTTTAAGTCTTTTAGTTTGCCATTGTCTATCTATTTCATTGGTTCTTTTGCAAGATAACTTTGGAAATATATTTTCTGAAAAATATGAAGAAATTTTAATAAATAAATATTAATATTACATTATTAATAAATTATAATCATGTCTTCTTTATATATATAACAATTATAAAAATATATACCTGTGGTATTGTTGTCTAAAGTTATTAATTGCACTTTTTTCTTTACTATTGAACTTGACAACATTTTACATAAGAATTGTATATGTGTACATCTTTGCCGAGGATTGTTATTCAATAAAGAAAGAGTTTTCCTTAAAGTTCTTTGAAATTCTAAAGAAGTTTTGTAAGTCTTATTAGCTCTATTGTAACTAACTAACAATTTACTATTAATAATTGATAACATGCCATCAGAATTTTCTAAGCTTAAGCACTTTTCTAAAATATCACAAAAAAGAGGATTTTCCTGCTTTATTTTATCAAAATTATCTATGTTATTTGATGTATATTCAGATTCCGCGCCCTAAAAGGAAAAAAAGTAAATAATGATATAGTAAATGTAAAAAAGCTTCCAATAAGTATCTTATGAAAAAAATAAAATCTTAATTTATCTACTATTAATACTTACACTATTATCATCTAAATCAATAATATCTTCCATCATATTATTACAATATATCACACAATTTAAATAACTAAATGTTGTCCCATGATTCACAAAAAAGAACCAAAAGTGATTTCAAAGTATATAGTTTGCCATTGAGATTGATAGTTTTAACCACCTTTTAGGGTACATGTGTTCTGTCACTCTGTTGTGGTTTTAACTTAACTAAAGATCTAAAGATGTAATATTAATTGTTAATAATATATTATTTTTTCTATAATTATTATAAATGTGTGTTGCCATTGACAAATGTCAAATATAACAAAATTAACAAAAAAAGAAACATGTGGAAAACGATATTAATATTATAATAGTAAAAAATATTGTATAATAATGTCATAATGTCTTCTACAGGAGATAAATTTAATTCATTATAATAAAGAAAAGCATGCATTTTTAATTTCACTTTAAGCAAAACAAATTGCTGTACTACGTTATAAGGTAAGTGTCCCCTGTTTCAGCATCTTAAGGCTTATAACTTTAAATTATTTTAAATAAATTATGAAACGTTATATGAACATGCAAATTTTAGTGTCAGTGTGGGTATTTTGTCAGTAATTTAATGTGTGAATTATGTGGATTAACTTAATATATTATAACGCCATCGAATTTCTTTCATCGAATTAAGCGCGTGCGCTACAAATATAGGTAAATATATGTCAGTACGTTGTATGATTAAAATATTCAATTTTATTACATCTAAAAAAAGCCCGCGACACCGTATTTATTATAAATAAGTTATAATAACACATTTTATGACAAAAAATAATTGAAATTTTTAAAGAAATATTTCATCAATTTTTATTTGGCATGTATATTGAAACTTACGAGCGAAAGTTATTTCATCATCAAGGAAATTTAATGAAGATAATCTTTGCCTTTTATAGTAGTAGCATATTATTCGAGAAAATGTAAAATTAATTAACTCAACGCTCTGTTTACATGACGTCCTCTCATACAGCCACATAGTGCTTGCACTTTCTCAGAATTATGAAAACAAGTGTCTATGATTAAATTTATCAGTCTGTTAGCGAATGCAGCATAATAAAAATATTATAGATAGTATGCGGGCGAAGCCGCGAGTGGGCCGCTAGTTATAAATAAAATGACTGCTATTTCGTGAATCGATTTATTGCAATTTTAAAATAATTTTCTGCTTCTATTTTTTTTTTTGCTCAATTAAATGTTTCTTTATAGAATACAAAAAGAACAAATATTCAAAGTTTTATTTGAATAACTGACCTTTGTCTTTTGACAATCGTAAAAATTTCTTAGATCGTAAGCAACACAAACAGGTTACACTGTAGTTCGTAGTCAACTCTGCGTTTCAAATGTCGCTATATGCTCAATTTTGTCATTAAAATATTGTTACTTCATTTTTAGATAGTTGAAATTATAAAGATTTTGAATAAATATACAGTTTACGCAAATAACACTTAAATTGCATATTTTTTTGCCAAAACCAGAACTAACGAAATAACGTACTAGAGCGAACTTTGGGCCATTTACCTTAGGTGTTTGACATACACGTATCACGTTGATATACTTGAAGCTACTATGTAATAGTACAGCCAGTACGTACTGGTCTGGAAGCATTCTTTTCAGGTCTACCTATGACTTAAAATCGTAAAATAAATTAATTTTTAATAAAAAACAAACAAACAAAAAAGAATAAAATAAATTTACTTAACATAAAGCAATAGTAGGGACTTTGATTTTGTTAAAAACAAATATTAAAGAAAGATTTTATCATTTTAAAGTCCGTGCCAAGTAAAACAAACAAGCTTAGGAATTTGATGTTATAGTAAGGTTGTTGTAGCATTAGCTTGACACCGACTTCAAATTATAAAATCTTTCTTTAATTATTTTTTTTTTAATTTTGATTTTTAAAATTACTATTATTATTATTTCTGTAAGGTAAATTTATTTTATTCTTTTTTGTTTGTTTTATGTCGGTTTGTTTTTTGTTAAAAAATAATTTATTTACCATTCCTTCATCACTTATTCTATCGTGCCCAATCAAGCTAAATGCGCTCTTCTTCATACTCAACGTGATTTTCTCGCCACTACCTGACATTCTGTGTATTACTTTATTGCGGATTTAGTCAGCTAAACTGACTCGGCACATCCTACGAAGCGAAATTAAAAAAAAAATCATCTACGTCTTTTCCTTGTGTTATCATATATGTTATTGTGTTGATGAATCTCACATGTACATATATATACGACTACACAAACACACATATATGATCTCACATCTACGCGTGACGTCATATCCACACATGTAATCTCACATCTACACGTACTAAGCAAAAATCTAAGTAACAATATGACAGACCAAAGATAGAATACTAAACAAAATAAAATACTTAACGAAACTACTACTTATAAAAAACGAATAAATCTATGACTAGACCAAGATCTCTAATGTTCTTTACTTTTTGTAATGGAACATTATTGATGTGAAAAGAGCTACGGTATTATACTACGGTTGTTGTGAAGCGAATGAAATTAGATTTGTCAGTATTAAAATCATCTCATTATATTGAGGCCTGTCGTGGCGCAGTGGCACAAAGTGTGACTGTAAAATCGACTGGTTGTGGGTTCGATCCCCACTCGAGGAGATGAAATATTTACTTAAATTTATATTTCCATTTCTTCGCTCTGGTGTCGAGGTTAAGCGCGGCGTTGAGTTCTGCCACTCAACACGCAATGCCTCCAGAATTCGGCAGAAAGTGGGGGACGGGATGTGACACTAGGTTCCCTCTGCCTACCCTGCTGGGTGCGGGATACAGCGTGAAGCTGATTGATTATCTTATTAGAACAAGTGAATGAAGAGGTATATTTGCGAAGTATGTCTAGTAGAGATGGCAGGTACGAGGTGGATGTGGAAATGCGTATTGCTGCCTGTAACAGGGTCAACGGAGCCTTAGCTGCATTGATGAGACGGCGAAACGTCAGCACAGCTGTGCGTTTGGTCGTACACAATGCAGTGTTGGTGCCGACGCTGTTATACGGCAGCGAAACGTGGGTATTACACAAGAAGATTGACCTTCGTAAACACAGTATCAAATATATTAAGTTTTCTCATTATCATCACACCAAGAAGTCAAACGATCCTATTCACTTTGTAAATGCAATATGTCATCCTTATTCCGTATACATTTAGCTATTTTTAAGTCGTTAACTTATATATAATAATCAGAATATAAAAAAAGGTCATTTCTAAAAAGAATGAAGAAAACAGGGCCCAAAATGGAGCCTTTAGGAACTCCAGAAACAGATAAAACTAGTGCTGACCTCTAGACGTTGACAACAACAATTGATGTTCTATCAGATACATAAGACTTAAACAAATAGACCACTTGATACAAACCTGTGACTTGAAACGAAATGGTTAGGTACTTAATCAAAGGCTTTGCCTAAGTATATATAACGTCCAGTTTGCCCTGAAACAAGTGTATTACTTTTTGAGTAACGGAACTCAACATCGCGCTTTGCCTCGACACCGAGCAAAGAAATGGAATTATAGATTTATATAAATATTTCATTTCCTCGAGTAGGGATCGAACCCATAACCAGTCGCTTTTACAGTCACACTTAGGTACCCCTGCGCCATGGTTGGCCTCAGCTGATAAAATCCTTCAGAACTAAAAGAATGATGAAAAAATAAAAGTATCGAATCAGATAAATATATTTTTATTTAGAGAGGCCAATTATAACTATTGTATTATTATGAAGGAAATTAAAAAAAACCCTACGTGGGGTACAATCATATTATAACATTAACAAATGTTCCATGCATTTAGGTCAGGGATGTTATGGATTATCTGTCATTTGCGGCTAATTTCAGATACGGATATTACAATTTTTTTTTTGTTATTAATATTAAATATACGAGAAAATCAAAGAACTTTTTTTTAAATATTTTGATGTTTATTTATTTTTATATCTTAAAGTTTTTTGTACTTATTGCTATTTAGTAGACGCTCGTGCGTCGGTTCGGGCAGAAAAATCAAATCCTGTCGAAAAATAATCATTTAGAATACGCCCATGTCTGAAATTATCCAAAACTTTTATATCGAGTTTAGTTACAAAGAGTTTTATATTTCAAATATCAAATAGTTTTAGTTACAGAGTCTCTATAACATCCCTGATTTAGTATGAATACGAGGATTTCTTATCATACAGATTATCTTAATTTTAAATTGCTTTCTAATTTACAATATAATACTAACAATAAGCGATAAAAATGCAATTAAAGAGATGGACAATAATATTTTGGGCTAATAATTAAAAATTTAAATAATAAAAAAAATGCTAAATTGTGTTGCGTCATATACTCTATGAATTATTTACCAGAATATAATCTACATAATATAGTGAACGCTAAATAATAATTAATTATTATTAAACATTTATTTTTTAACAATCTTAGGCAAATATAGTTTTTGCATTTATAAGATCATACATTTTTAAAGTTAATAATATCTGTATAACCCAATTACTTCGATATTATTCATAATATCTTATTAGTCGAATGACTCATTCAATCTCGATAATCATTTATGTATTAATAATAATAAGTAAATTAAGAATATATTATGAACTTATAAGTTTATTATAAAATATGCAAAATAATTGTGTAAATATCAAAAATATATACAGAATATAAAATTTAAAAAGAAAATCAAATTGATGTTATAAATTAGTCCAAAATAAAGTAATTGGGTCAAACAGACAACATTTAGCACAGATTAAATTTAATATTTATACCAAATTCTTCACTTATATTCATTCCCTTATTGAGAAGTAACAGAAATATCATTTATATTTATTTAAAATAACAAATATGGACATTTACAGCACCATATTGGATGCGACATATACAATTTTTACACGAATTAAATGTATTGACATTTTTAATTATATTCTATTTAATTTAAATTGAATGCTACGATTTTGAATAAATCTCTTGAACTTTTCTATGTCGTTGTTATTATTTAACCCAAAATCTCCAACTCATCTGTAAGAAAAAATAAATATTTTATTTGAAAATTAATACTAAAGTTATTAATTATTGGTGCAGAGGCACAAGTGTGCGACTGTTAACGCGACAGGTTGTAGGTTCGATTCCCACTCGACGAGATGATATATTTAATATTTTTATATTCTCACTCTGGTTAAGAGACAAAGTGCGGAGTTGAGTTCCGTCACTCAACACGCAATGCCTCCAGAATTCAACAGAAAGTGGGGAACGGCAGTGAACAGAAAATATATACATTAGGTGCTATGCGCTGGATAGAGCTTCTTCAGAAAAAAAACATAAAAAACTAATGTTATTAAAAGTTCCCAGCCTACAACAGTGGGAAACTATGGTTACGAGTTCGATAATTATTTGAGAAAATGAATATATTTTAATCTGCTCTGATAAAACTGACTTAGTTCCGTCACTCAATGGAAATTGGAAATCGGGTCGTCTAAACTCTAGGTTATATCGTGAATAGGCCACATTAAATAACATGAGCAACTTATTCGTTTGACTGGACTATTATTATAAACTTGGTAACAGAATGGTGCAGCAGTACCAGTAATCGTGTTTATTGGGTACTGGTAATTGTCACAAATATTATTAGAAGACGTTGTTGTGCAGATTATAAACGTGCGACTGCATCGACTGGTTGTGGTTTCAATTGCCACTCGCGAAATAAAATATTTAATATTTTCATTTCTACGCTTTGGTAACCAGGCAAAGTGCGGCGTTGAGTCTCGCCCCAAGAATTTGGCGTAAAGTGGAGAACGGAAGTGTCTGAATAGGGAACGGAGTGTTCTAGGAACACTTTCCCCCTGCTATGTGCGTAAAAAATATATAAAATATTCGTTGTTTTTAAATGTTGTAATTATATTCGACAAGTATATTTAGTATTGATATTGGTCCTTACAACAAATATTCAAAAATTGTTTTCCTATGCTATCTAAGAAAAAAGTATTCGAGCTGTGCATCTTGTCATGTCTCACATATGGTTGCCAAACTTGGGCTTTATGTGGAAAAAAATTAATAAAATTAAGAATATGTCAAAGAGGAATGGAACGAAGTATGTTGGGAGTGACGTTGTACCGAATGGCAACCACGAGATGGTAAAAGAAGGGGCAGACAAGTCAAAAGGTGGATGATATTGAAATTATCGAAGGGAATACCTGGTCAAGGAAAGCCAATAATAGAGAGGATTGGAAAAAGCTCTTCCAGCTTTTTGCTTATGTGTCAAATGACACGCTGTTCATTAAGCCTGGAGTAAATTCTACATATTTATATAATACATAGTTAAATGTTTACTTACTTAGGTTTGATAAAGCTTAATAAAATCAGCAATAAAGGCTATTAAGACATTAAGATATTTAGTAAAGATGGCTGACACAAAATGTATATAAGAAAGCGTATTTTTTCCGATAATAGAGTTAACGGCACCTTAGCAGCATTGATGAAATGGCAGAACAATAGCACAACTGCATGTTTGGCTGTACACAATGCAGTTGCAGCGAAACGGGGGTATTACAGTGAAAGAAGATTAATGCTATGGAGATTTATCTCTTCATACCCACCCTGGGTATGAGGAGTTTGGCTTAAACACCGACTCTACAAATGGAGGTAATAGAGAGGAAGTCATTGTAAATGAAAAAAAAAACGTGCTTAGGAGCATCAGTCAGATAAAGAGTTATGAAAAGTGAGTAGTAAGAGTGTGATCAGTTGACCTTTAAGAACACAGTGTATATGATGCTGGAGGAAGGTCATGTAAAAACCATGATAATGCACTGTCACCACTTTGGTTAGCTTCAGGTTAGAGGTAAAGTGTGACATTAAAGAATAATTTTTATTTTAGATTCAAATTTTATCCTGAACATGATAGTCACAAGATGGATCATGAAATCATTTTAGTCTAAAAATAATTAACAAAATGTTATTATATTCCACTAAAGAACCAAAACAACATTATATAGCAATAAGTTGAATTGTGACTCCTCCTCTTATATCTCCTTATACACGATGTAATGAAGTAAATGTGACATACATTTTAAATAAAAATAAACACAAAGGTAAACTATATATAAATACCGGAGCTCGCGCTGTCTCAGTCATTTCGTGTGACCTGCCGACGCTGCAGCAGCGCCTCGGCCAGATCGTGCTGCAACGCCGCCTTCTGTCGGGCCACATTGGCTGGTATTGTTGACCGAAGGCCGTTCACTATATCTTTTGTTTTGCCTGTAAGTCAAAAATTTGAAGTGATTAAATTTGTTTAAGCTTTACCTTCTATCCTGCATACAACAGAATAGACGGAAATACTTTTCACTTAATTTTCGAAGCAATGCGCATTGACTAGGATGTTTCTTATTGTAAGAACAAGGAAATATAATTTATCACATTAGCAGACTTGGCGAACAGAAGGCCTAACGACAAGATAAGTCACCGTGTTCTTTCTGTGTCAATTGGAGACACTGTGTGTGGAGTGACGGATTTCAGCACCGGCTTTGATCTTTGCAAGGATATGAAACTAATTAAATTCAAATCATTTTATAATTATAGAGGTGCACCAAGATCATGCCTAATTAATACCTTAAACTGGGGTTGAACCTACATATGTAGAAGTAAATACAGATAAATATTTAAATGACTTACCAAAATAGATATCATTCAAAGTATTTCTAATTTTATTTTCCATATCCTCAACCATGCGTCCAATGTTGGCAATGTGTGGGGTTACATCACTCACTGCAGAGTCTTGTTCAGCCTGAAAAAATAAATTTGTTAATGCTTGTTGAATGGTGGAACCCAACAAGAAAATGTCATTATTGTCAATTTTACAGCAAGTTACTGTATGTACTGTATTTCTTTCTTGGTTGTTCCTTATTCATACAATGTAGTTGCAAAAGTATAATATATTATATTACATGTATATATAATATTTATATCAGGATTACATATTGTGTAATTCAAATTATTGACAGAGAGTGTTTTTACTATCATATATCCTGCATATAGAAGGGTAGCCAAAGACTATTTAGAGTGGTAGCAGAGTAGTCAAGCTGTGTGTTAAGCAGTGGTGAGTATCAGCAAGATGCAAATGGGGGCATGAGCACACTCATAACAATTGTTACTAGAAAGTTCCGAGTTGATAACTAACCATAGTATAAATGATTGGCATTACAAACTGAATAGGCATTAAAGGTTTTGGGCAGATCAGCAGATTTGGCAGATTGTGATTCAATATGATAAATTTAAGTATAATAAAATATTTTTTCACTACTATACCAGTTGTGGTGCAGGGGCACAAAGTGTGACTGTAAAACCCACTGGTTGTGGGTGCGATCCTCACTAGAGGCGATTAAATATTTACTTAAATTTATATTTCCATTTCTTCGCTCTGGTGTCGAGGACAAGCACAGCATTGAGTTGCCACTCAACATGCAATGCTATCAGAATTCTGCAGATAGTGGGAAACGGAGTGTCTTAACACTAAGTTCCCTCTGCCTACTTTGCAGTGTGCAGGATACAGTGTGAAGCTGATTTATTTATTTATTATACTTGTAATAAAATCATAACAGATCAGTGTCTGTACATGAAAAGTATATAAGAAAAAGTGTTTTATTGAATTGGCTAAAACTTTAACTATCAATGTAATGTTAAGATATATTATTATTGGAATGAGAAAATAAATAATAGTGCTGTACAATCGGGCATAGCTACACAAGGTCCACTAGTGCTACAATATATTTTACACTGCATTTTGGTAGATGAAAAGTCATTGAAATAATATGAATCTTATCATTAAAACTTTAGCCTACATATATCTGTGTACATGTACATTTTCAAAACTAATAGACAATGAATAAAATTATTTTATTGTATAGTTATTGACCCTAGTCAGAATTTAAGACTACCACACTTGATATAGAGCCATAGTGTGTCAGCTAAACTATAAAAAATCATGAAATTCTTAATATAACATAGTCCTGTATAGTGAGCAACAAATCAATGTAGTGCATTGATCAACGGCAATCTGATGACTGTGAGTCAGATATTCACTTAGACCAATAATAGAGGAAACAATAAAATCATCTTCACACTGTATCTGGCATGCAGCAGGGCACGCAGAGGGAACCTAGTATTAAGATACTCTGTTCCCCACTTTCCGGCCAGTTCTGGAGGCATTGCATGTTGAGTGGCGGAGCTGAACACTAATACGTATTAAATATTTCCATACTCCCAATATTAATAATATAATAATAGGTTAATAATCGTAATTAAAAATTTTTATACCTCCAAACCAAGTTAAGAAGAAGGGTAGCCAAAGACTATTTAAGGCAGAAGCTAGTAGTGAATAAATACATAATAAAATTATTTGTAATACCTGTCTAGTAAGACTGCCACCTAGATTCATAGTGCCACTACCTTCCTTATTTGTCTGCAACCACAACATTGCTGTAGAGGTCAATTTATAATGGGCATTGCGACCTGAACTCTTCTCAACAACTTCCACTACATGTATGGAGTCCCAGCACCCTTTGATCTTTTGGGAACCATCACCTGCTTTCTTTATGAGGATCACACCTGTAAACCAAAAGTTATTAGTAAAAAAGATGCTATAATATGAAAATTTGGTGACATAATATGGTATTTATATTATGATATATTTAACATTTTTTAAATTTTTTGGTATATTTTTTATTATTCAAAAAAAGTACTATTTTAAAACAATTACACATTAAAAGGATTTAAGTTCATTCGTTCGTTTTCAATAATATATAAAAATTAAGTTTACCTGCAAAGCCATGATCCATGTCCCACAAATACACAGAGCTTACACCTCCTTCAAAATACATTTCTCTGTACTGATCAAAGGCATGATTTGCTTCTATTTCCAGCTTCCTTAGCCTTTCAGATGGCATGGATCCATCTTCTAATGGAGGATCGTAAGTGTTCGACCATGGCGACCTATACGAATCTCCATCACGATTGTAATCGCACAATAAATAATCTTTCCCGTTATTACGATCCTGTGCAATTTTTAGCGGTTGGTCGACCGATGATAACAAGTCCTCACATAAACTTGGTACTAGGTCAATCAAATCCGTCAAATTCTTTTCAATCTGTTGAGGGGGCAACCTTCTCATCAAATCAAGAGCACAGTCCATTTGTTGTTCTGTCTGCAATAAAACATTGGGTTTATAAATACAAGATATCATAATTGGAGCAAGTATTAGTCATCATAACAAATATTTCATATTTTCGTTAATAAATATTGGATGATTGTATACTGCTAACTTTACCATGGTTTAACTTAAACTTTACAAAATAAAGATTAAACTAAATGTTGGATTTCAAAACAGTCCTAGATTTTATCACGATATGCAAAAAATGTAAATCGCTAATCTGAACTTAGATGAAGTTATTAATATGACATTTAGTTCAATGTTGCTTTCGTTCAAAAATACAATACATATATAATATGATTTAAGTATAATTCTAATATATAGAAACTTCAAGATGTGCAATAATGTTTTGCTATTGTAACTCCTATACAGTTGTAGATCAATATACATATAAAAATGGTTAAGAAATTATTTACATTTATTTAAATGAATATATCGGTTTAGAAATCAAACAATAGCTACGTCACAGGGAGTTTCAATAATGTTGTCATTCTTGTTCGTTCAGTGACGGTTTCGACTAAGACATTTGCTATCTTTGTCATTTTCAAATTATATACGTTAATAAGAAAAGGATCGTGATAATTTTGTAAGTTTTGCTTTAACATTAATATTATATGATTTTATCGCGGCTGTTTCCATATCCTGTAAACTGTCAGTTTGTCAGGCCAATGTTGTTGTGTCAAACTTTTTGTTGATAGAACTTTTTAAATAAATAGGTATTATAAGATATTTTTTTTAACAGTTTATAAATGGAATTTTACTCTCTAAAATGCCAGTGATATATATTACCTCTTTATAATGTTTAATTCTTAGATGATTTCTTTGTGCTTATTCAAATGATTCATGATATGGGAATGCTCGGCAACATAACACTTAGCGACTATATTACGTGCCCAAATGGGAAGTAATTCACATAGCCGAAAGGCCATTGGGCTTGTACAATGATAATTTATTAATGATTGTTTCATATTTATCAACAAGCATTTGAATAGGTTATACAAAGAAACCTTACTGTAAATCTAAGCTATTAGATCAGAGATTTGACTTGCACTCTGAAGTTAAAACATTTATGTATTTCATATTTGAAAACCTCTTTTATCTATATAGTATGAATAGATTATCTTATTAAAATATTTACATGGAAATTATAATAACAAATGCCTAAAACTGTTTCTTATGATATTTCAGATAATTCTGTGCCAAGTCAATTTGTCATGATGCCGACTCAACTAGTGGGGCAGGATAACCATGTAAATGATGTGAGAGTGAAAACTGTGTACAGTGGTGATGTGTTCATCACATACATTAACCATAATATAACGCTGGAGGAATTCACTCAAGAAATGATGGCAATATGCCGTTTTGTTCCTGATCAGGTAAATTAATTTTATTTACTCTTCATGCTATATCCTGCATATAGTAGGGGAGACAGATGAAAGCTAGTGTTAAGATAGTTGTATACTTTTTGTGTGTTGAGTAGAGCAACTCTTTATAACACTCTATTCTAAAGTGAGAAGATAAAAATTATTAAATATCATTATTTAATTAGGGGATTTCTCCTGCTTAACAATTAAACCCTCAACTGTCATGTCTATAATCAGAAGTTTTCACACTGCACTACAATGACCCCAAACTTTGTTCTTTTTTATACTTACTTCATTTTGCTGTGGAATTTGATTTTTTTCTTAAAAATATTTTTTTATTTTACCTAAAGTCAATGCCCTTATAATGTCATGCTTCGTTGGTGTTGATTTGTATAGCAATGTAGTGGATCAAAAATATATAATATTTAAAGAAAATTATATTTTTTAAATATTTTGTTTCATTTTAACTTGTAATAAATTTAAAATATTGGCATTAAAATTTAATTAAGAGGCTTCATCCAATGTTCACAATGCTCCCGATCCTGACTTCCTTAACTTGTTATAGTAATAATGAAGGAAAAAATAAATTATGTTATGATTACAAAGAAAGTGTTAATAGCAATAAAAAAATATGTCTTAAACAATTTAATTTTAGAAAGTAACTATACAACAGAGGTTTTAGTGGAACAGCGACACAAGCGTGTGACCATAAATGCTGTAGTTATATAGGGAATAATGTTCTTAAGTTCAATCTGCCTTCCCTGCTATGTGCAGGATAGAGTGTAAAGCTAAAATAAACAACTTAAAAATATATAAGTGCTTAATAAAAGTGTACTTCAACATGAGTAGCAAATATATTAATTGAAATCATTGTATGATATTGAACCTCTACTTTTGTAATTTCCCGTATCCATTGTTGACAAAACCTTTTTGTCAGGCAAAGAATATTTTGTATGGTTTTTCTTTTCTAGTCGCTATTTAATAAGTTTCTTATAGCCATCATAGATGGCATTGACATAGTTTCTTAATAAATGTTATGTGAAAATTATTTAAAGAAAATAATGAAAGTTTTGGTTTGTGATAATTTTAGTATTTAGAAGTTTTGTTTGAAATTATAATATTGAAATTAAGTGTTCATATAGTTATGTGTGCAGTTTGGACTTGTGTTACTTCAACATGGTCCTATAATACCTATTGGTTGGGTGTTTATTTATCAATTAGAATTATAGAAACAGAATTAATGGTGGGAGTTATTATTCTGCATATATTATTTTACAATAAAATACTTAATTATCGCACACTTCTACTATAATTTTGTTTATATCATTAATAATAAATGGATGCATAATAATTTATTTTGAGTTTTCTATATATTTATAAACATCATGGATCAGTGGAAGTAGAACATTCTATCTTATAAATAGAGAACATGGTGACACAAAACTAAGGTCTGTTACCCTACTTTGCCATATGCAGAGGATATATGACAATTTATAACTTATAGTTTTTGTAAAATTTTTTCGATTCCCACTTTCTGCCCAAATTGAATGTTGAGTGGCGACGATCAACATCAAACAATTCATACCCTCGAATGGGAATCGTGCCCACAACCATCGAGGTAATAGTCAGAATCCGTGGCGGTAATTTTATTATATAAATATTAATTTTCAATAATTTTGGCATTTCATTAACATTTATTATTCCTAGGTGTTCACAATGAAGTGGGTAGATGAAGAAGGGGATCCGTGCACAATATCGACGCAGTTGGAGTTGGACGAGGCGTTGCGTCTGTATGAGCTGAATCGGGACTCGGAACTCACTGTACACGGTAAGTTATATGTATTAAGCTATTTTTAATTAAGTGGTTGTTTCCCCACTCAACACGCAATACCAAGAAAATTGGATGAAAAGTGGGGAATGGAATTACTTAATACTGGGTTCCTTTTGATTACCCTGCTATATCTGCATACTATCGTCTAGTATTACTATACAACTAGTCGTCACGCATAATTTCGTTTCCTAAGAAGTAAAATGGGAAGTCCCGTTTTTTCCGTTATGGTAGGAATTTTGAGCAATTATATATATATTAGAGCTCCCTTTCACTTGCTGTAGGGATACAGCGTGAAAGCGAGAAGTTATTTTTGAATTCATTGTTTACGCTTAGTGTGTGTGGCAGGCAGGTAACTTAGTGTCAAGTTACTCCGTTCTGTTAGTTATATTTCTTTTTTAAACTCTATTGCACCTTGAGCGAAATGTATTCTATCTAGAAAAAATATGATTGTTTTCCAATGTCACCAAAATGTTCTTTTTTTCGTCTCATTTATAATAATAGAATTATTATGATGAACAGAACTTAATTAACCACGACACGATTACACAATTATTTATTAACCGAATAAAATAAAACACGATATATGTATATAACATGTTAAGGAATTTTTGAGATAAGCGTGCACAAACGCACAGACAAACAGAAAAATATTTTAAAAATGACTGTTTTGGATTTAATTACATTTATAATTTATCATATCCATTCTCTTCCATATATCTCTTACTTGTAAAGACAGTAATCCTATTAATATAGTTTTTATTAATCTTTTTTTTTATATAAAAGTATAGTAAAAATTTTCAACGAAAATTATTTTCATACAATAAAATTTTGTTGTTAAATTACAATAAAATAATTTTACGATAACACTTGCTTTGTTACTTACTGTATATTTAAACAATCTTTCATTCTTTAAATGACTTTTGCTGTTTTGTTTATACAAATGTTACATTATTCAGATATATATTATATAATAACTTTGATTTGAGTTTCCAAGAAAATTGAAGTATCTATAATATTTAATTTCGTATAACGGCGCCGACTTGTCCATTACCATAAATGAATAATTTATTTGCAAGTAAATAATTTATTCCTGATTCGGATTTGTCAACCGAATGGAACATTAAAAGCCACATCGGCTACGTTATCAAGCGTGTTCGCGTTACGTACTTATCGGTCGTTTCGCGTGAAAATACCTATATACAGTGTTTACCCGGGAGGGTATTGTAGATTTTCGCTATAAAATCCTTATCTGGCCGCATTGCGAATCCGGTCGGACGCTATTACCATATTCAGATTGGTATTCTGTCGGCGACGTTCCTCTCCTTTTTTCACGGGAACCCTGATCACGCGTATTCAGTCACGTCCAATGGGAATTCTGTTCCACTAATAAGTTTGTTTCTATTCCACTGATTGTTTTAGTGTTTTTTTTTGTTCCTGAATCGATGCATCGATGCTAATCGCCTTACAGTTTTTGCGCTTTTTTTGTATGGAAATCATATCACAAACGTTATTTTGATCTATTTATTTCTCCGTAATGCCTCTAGATTGATCCAGTACCCTTGATAGTAGCGAATATATCCCAAGAGGATTTAGGAGGGCGGTTAAAGTTTGAGCGTTCCAAACCGAGAGTAAATAAAACAGGAGCGGCCCAAACTTGTATGCAAACAGGGGCGGAGGAAGTCGCTCTAATAAAGAACAAACATTGCGGAACGCTTTGGCGCCCAACGTGGGCCAAGTTTGCTCGGCGACGCTTGTAGCTGTCGGTACGTAATTAGGGACATTTTAATTAACTTTGCGAGCGTTATGAACGCCGATTTGAAATTTGTGTTAATTGAATATGTGGCCCGCGTGTTAAGCCGCCTTTGTTTGATATTATTCATTAATTCGTACGCTCTGCCAGTTTGGTAATTGCTTTTCTGTCGGCGACTCGGAACAAAGCTGGAAAGTGCTCGGATTCCATGGATTCAATACTCCGAACGCTTCAAAATAAGTGGGGACGGCTATTATTTGACTTTTTTTCAAGTGCCTCTCGAATTTGGTAGACGTGGACTCGAAATGGGCATTGTTTTTTTTGTGTTTGGAAAATATCATCGAAATGACTATCGGGATTCGTTCGACTAACAAAAATAGAGAAACACAGCCTTTAAATTTTCTTTCTTTTAATCTTAAATTCAATTTACCTTTTAAACATATTATGTCAATATATTGACAAAAAGTTTTTAAGTATACATAAAAAGAAATAACTTGATCATGAATCATAATTGTAAACAGGCATTTCATAAACCAGAATTAATTAACATTTATAAGCAAAATACGTCAAAACTTTCAATATTGAATTTCAATTTTCTTCAGCTTCTGTTAGTCTCGTTGTGAACATTTTTGCGGTTTTATTTGTATTTAGTTTGAAACGTAAGGCGTAACTAGTCCCAAGGCTTTGTGGAAACAAATACTCGCACGACTCCGTTATACGCGAGCTTTGAATATCATTACGTACAATCATGAATGCGATTGTTGAACCTTGTAGAAAACTCTTCTCCTTTGAAATTTAAGAAATTTTGTTTAACTTTTTTTACTTATATGTACCTACTATGTTCTAGTTTTAATATACAACTAGTTGTCGTCTGCTACTCTGTTTGCTAAGATGTAAATTATGTTTTTTCTCGTTCCAGTAGGTATTCATTTCTTACTCCCTACACTCCCGTACTTCTCTATATGGCAAATTTTTAATTTCACCTTTTATACACCTATGTATGTATAAATCAGCTTCGCGCTGTATCCCGCACACAGCAGGGTAGGGCAGAGGGAACCTAGTGTTAAGACATTTTGTTCCCCACTTTCTGTCGAATTCTAGAGGCATTGCGTGTTGAGTGGCAGAACTCAACGCTGCGCTTTGCCTCGACACCAGAGCGAAGAAATGGAAATATAAATTTAAGTAAATATTTCATCTCCTCGAGTGGGGATTGAACCCACAACCAGTCGGTTCGACAGTCACACTTTGTGCCGCTGTGCCACGACTGGCCTCTATAATATATGTATATATGAAATATGAATATAAATTCATAGTCTACCCACGTTATAACTTTATCATTCACTATGATAAATGAAACAACATACATATGTCATTTTGAAGCCGTAAATTCTATAATAATTGAAGTTGGTATCTCTTTAGTATCATGGGAAAACCCTTGGCGGGTATGATTGGGCAAAAGTTAATGTCAAACTCATTCACAACTACATTTTATTACTAGTCTATTATAATTAAAATGCTAGTGTCTAAGTGCTTTAGGATGTATCATCATTTCATGTTTAAATAGATACGATTTAAAAATATATTTCTTTTTTTAACATTTTTTTAAGTGTTATTCCACACTTAGGAAAGAAAAATACTTATTTAGAAAATGTATATTAATAATTTGAACGTAGCGGGACTCGAACCCGCGCCTCCTGGAAACCGACCAGGTCTCTGGTTCGTTCAGGTGGCGAGTTCGAGTCACGCTACGTTCAAATTTTTATACGTTTTCTAAATAAGTTTGTATTTCTTCTTCCCGTCCGCGGAAATGAAAGATTTTAATTTCTTCGCTTGAAACACTAGGCGTGGTGTAGAATGCTGTTACTCAGCCCGCTATCTCGAAAATTGGCCAATCCGGTAACGCTAGGTTCCCTATATATAACATAGGTTCCCTATGTCTACCTTGCTATGTGAGTTAAAAGGTAGAAGTTGACATGTTTTCTTCAATGTCTATCTTATTTGACGAAAATGTTTTATCGGCCAGGTATCCTATCTGTACTATGGAAATCATCAGGCTAAATGCAACGGTTATGGGTCCGATTCCTATTCTCGTTAATGAGTTATTTTCGAGATCTGGCAGAATAAGCATCAGTATTGTATACCATTTAAAAAAACACCACAAGTACTGATAAATGATTTTCTCTAATACATGAATTATTTGAGAGGCTAGTCGTGGCGCACAGGCACACGTGGGAGCGGGGAACAGAGTGTCCTAAAACCAGATTCCCAGGTTCCCTTTGGGTCTCCACGTCTCTACTCTGCTATGCATGGATATAGTATGAATTGAGTAAAAAATATAATGAAAAATAATGAATTTGTTTTATGAATGGAATACGGTTGAATATGAACCGGTGTCAATTGAATGAAATTTTTGAAAATTAAATAGGATAGGGTTGGCAGAGGCAATCATAGTATTAAAACACTCCGTTCCCCGTTTTCCGCCGAATTCTGGAGGCATTGCGTGTTGAGTGGCGTAATTCACCGCCGCTATTTGCCTCGACAGAAAAGCGAAGAAATGAAAATTTAAATTTAAATAAACATCTCATTTCCTCGAGTGGGGATCGAACCCACAACCAGTTGCGCTTACAGTCGCACACTTGTGCCCCTGCACCACGAATGGCCTCAGCCTGACTAACCGGAATGGCCTGAATAATTTACAAATATTTAATATTTTCCATATAATATAATATAAATATCATACTTACTACTGCACATTTCTCATATTTTTTCCTTATATTTCAATTATAAATAACGGTAAAGATATAACGATACGAGGGAGCGTCAAGTTATAAAGCATTTAATTGATTTAATCATCGACTCTATTACTGGTGCGATGCACTCGACTTGCTCGTACTCGTACACCACTGTAGCTTAGTGGTTCAGTGTATATTTGAAAGGTATTCAAGATTCAATTACTTTTAAATTATTTTTACCTTCTTGGTAAGACGTGTTGCTAAAAATGTATTTTTTTTGCTTTTTGATTTTACCGAAGCGGGCCGAAGCGAATATTAATTTTCCTCTGCTTACCCTACCCTTGTTTTCAAAAATTCCATCTAATTGACACCAGTTCATATTAAAGCGTATTTCGTTCATAAAATAAATTCATAATTTTTCATTGTATTTTTTATTAAAGTCACGGTCTATCCGCAAATAGCAGAGTACGCAAAGGGAACCTAGTGTTAAGACACTCCGTTCCCCATTCTAAATTAATTTGTAGTTGTTTTTAGTCAAAAACATCTCTAATCATTTTATCAAAAAAATAAATTAAAGCGACGAGTAATTCCAATTTACTAAAAGGTTTTAGTGAAGAAAATGTATTCAAAGCATAGTGAAAGCCTTGCTGGCAGTTCTTTGATTTGAGCATGTGATTTAGCTGTGACTGGTAATACCATTATACGTCTAGCAATGTGCCGACTGCCGACACATCCGAGCACGCTTTGAACTCCTACCTAAATCCGTTCATAGAATACAGTCTAAGTTAGCTGTCGTTAAGACATTCATCCTGTTTATTTACTATGTTAAATTTAGATATTTCTATAGATAACATTTTTTTTTTGCGGCCAGTCGTGGCGCAGTGGCTCAAAGTGTAACTGTAAAACCGATTGGTTGTGGGTTCGATCTCCACTCGACGAGATGAAATATTTACTTAAATTTATATTTCCATGTCTTCGCTCTGACGTCGAGGCAAAGCGCGGCGTTAAGTTCTGCCACTCACAGAATTCGGTAGAAAGTGGGGAACGGAGTGTCTTAACACTAGGTTCCCTCTGCCTACCCTGCTGTATGCGAGACACAGCGTGAAGCTTATAAAATGAATATTTTTATATAAATCATTATACATATAAGTTACAATTATCAATTTTAACATGATATTGCCAAATAATAATAAAAATATATGTTATAATACAAAATGTTCTTTTAAGACAAGTTACATTTAAGACATGGTTTGCATTATAGTATTTGATCATCAGCTGAACACTTCTATTTGAATGAGGTACGTCCGCCAGCATGCGGGCTGTTACACTCCTTTGTCTCGCTAATTCATCATCTCTTAACAATAATGACGATCCGGTTCATACTCGATCATCGAGAGTGTCGCAAACTCTCAATGATGTCTAATAACATCGCCGCGGTATGTCTAATAACTCAGGTTATTGTTCCAAAACGAATGGTATCTATCACCTATTATTTTAATGACCGACGAAGGCCGCGGCCGCAATTGGCGGCACCGCTCTCGCGCGCCGCCTCGCACGGGAAACGTTCCGACCAGACAAACAGTGGCGTTGAGAAAATCTGTGCGCGTACGCGTGTTTTTCGCCGCGCGCGCCGCCGCCGGTGCCAAGCTAGTGTTCTGTAGTGTCCCGTGTAGTGGTGGTGGTAGTGGGTGTCGCTGGTTTCGACAGTGGTTACGTGAACGCCGGAATGGAAGCGTTGACCCCGTCGCCGATCGTATCGGTGCGGACGCCCGCGCCGTGCTCCACCGGCGAGGTGATTTTGTGTTTTGTTTTTGCGACGATAGCGACGCCAGTTCCTTTGTTTACTTCGTTATCTGCCTGATACCGCCTTCAATATATGTATGATATCGTTTTTGCTGAAATTCAAACGGGATTTTCAGCTGTAACTCTCATTAGACATATCCCGTTGAGAGGATTGGGATGTATCGTGTATGTGCTGCGCCGGATAAATGGCGGGTGCGAAGTTTGCCTGTTTAGGATTAAAATCGTCGATGTTTGGATTGATCGATATTCAATTGGAACGGTATTAGTCGCGTGGATAGGTACTCGTATGTGAAACTGGGTTCAAGCATTTATTATGTACGGATCGATGTGCCACAATGAATCCACTCGTTCTGTTATCTAAACTGAAATAACTGATGGGAATTTTATAAGAGTGAAGATTGTTCTTATACAAACCGCACAATACATCTTTATCCAGAAATAAATATGAAATATATCTTCGATTAGTAATTCGGAGTTTTAAGTTTTATATAAAATGTGGTAAATTTCACTACTTTACCTGCGAAAGCAGATTTTTTTAAATAAATACAACTAGCGTAGTGGTGTTCGAAAACAAAATATTTTAAAATTGCAAAGTTTATTATTATGAAAAATTATATATTAATTTATGTGAGCATTGTAGCTTCAAAATCCAGAAATATTTAGAAACAATATTTACACTTATCCTATCCGCCATGTTAGGTACATGGCGGATAGGATAAGTGTAAATATTACACTTTGATTGCTGCAAAAAGAATGACAAAAAAGTCATTAAAAATAGACATTAGTTATGTTATTTATAATTTCTTTCTATTAAACCGACAGCTAGGTTGATTTACGCCCATGACGTCACTTATTGTTTGGGTTATCTAAATGTGTATACAACAAAGTAGGTACCGTACAGTGGACTTAGAAATGCTTACTATGTGACACAATTATTCGTCAACTGATAAAGCAGTAATTTCTTGATTATAATATTTTAATCGTACTTTTATATATTTTTAATTTTATCCTGCACATAGCATGGTAGGCAGATGATACCTGGGAACCTAAACATTCCATTCCTATAAGACATTTCCGTTTCGCATTTTCCGCCGAATTCTGGAAGCATTACGTGCTGAGTGGCGGAACTCAAGCCTGAGCTTTGCTTCGTCAAGATAGCGAGGAAGTGAAACTATTAAATATTTAATTTGCTCGAATGACAATCGAACCCACAACCAGTCGCGTTTAAAGTATCACACTGCCACTGCGCCACAATTGACCTTAGTAGTTGGTTGATGTTGCATAATATTCTAATCGCACTTACAATTTGAAACTCAAATATTACATTTACATATATAAATAAACATTAAAATTTGCAATTTTATCAAATTAGATATTAGATATATTTATATAGGTTTTGGAGTTTTATGTAAATTTTAGAGTCTAGACACTTGTTTATATTAAAGATTATATTGTATATTGACCTTTCTCTCTGTAGTTGTTAATGTATTTTTTTACTAAATTGTGAAATTATGTTAGACGCACCCAGGGACGTTATTTAGAATTTACCCGGCATTAGTTTGTCACAATTTGTATATTTCTATACTTAACATAAAATTTGCGATTTAAATATCAATGTTTTAATTTTTTCTTCCCCGTAATATTAAAACGGTAAAATCAACAGCGATATTTGGTATATATGCCTTAAATAGTGATGTTCATAAATGTCCCATTAAAATGTATTTAGTGTTGCCAAGACAAATTGGGTCAAATAACGTACAGACATATTAACAGTCTAACGCTTAGAAAGCCTCTACTTCCATATTAGTTCTCTGTAGTAATGAATAAAGAACGTGTAGAGTGCCGGAACTCAACGCCGCGCTTTGTCGGTGTTAAAAGTGCAGAGCGAGGAAGTAAAAATATTTCATTTCCTGAAGTAGGAATCAGACTCGCAACAGATGTTATACCATTGCGCCACGATAGCTTCTTATACTTAGTATTATGAGTATTAAGTTAATCACGAACATTTACGGACGATATGAAGAAAAATTGAAATCACTTTTCACTGCTTTTCCAGAAAACCTAACGTAAAAATGCGGTAGTTTTATGTAAAAAGATAAATGTTCGAAATTTCCACATTATAATTTTACAATTATAATTGAATGTAAATATATTTTTATATACATACATAATTTATTATGTCAGTCGTGGCTCAGAAGCACAAATAGTGACTGTAAAATCGACTGGTTGTGGGTTAGATCCCCACTCGAGGAATTGAAATATTTATTTACATTTATATTTTTATTTCTTCGCTTTGGTGTCGAGGCAAAACGCTGCGTTCAGTTCCGCCACTCAATACGCAATGCCTCCAGAACTTGGCGGAAAGAGGCGAGCGGAGTGTCTTAACACTAGGTTCCCTCTGCCTACCATGCTGTGTGCATACAGCGTGAAATGAAAATCAATAATTTAAAATAGAATTATTTCTAATGACGTCTCACTTTTGTGAACATAGCCTTATAACTTATAGGCCAATATCCCGCGAAGCCTTGATCTCAGTTAGCGCATGACTCACATGCAGATGTGAACTGGCCCGACGATAAACTACGAATAGTTTGTAACAGTTTTTTTATCATTATATTTTGAAATCATCTCGTTATATTTTTTGTTTTTTTATAATTATTAATGATTGTTTTGTATTAGAACTTTTTTTTATTATGCGGTAAGCTAGTAAACCTACTAGTTTCCACATTTTCCTCATATTTTAGCTCGAGGCTCTTATAATTTACTTTGGGGGCTTGGTCACAGAACTCACTTGTTTTTTTGTTTAGTTTCACGCTGTATCCGGCATATAGTAGGGTAGATAGAGGGAATCTAGTGTTAAGATACTCCATTCCTCACGCACCGCCGTATTTTAAGACACTCTTGTTACCATATATATTATGAAATATTATAGCTGTACTCCGTAGAAATAAATTGATAGTCAAGAACATCTTAGGCACTACCCCCAATAAAAACACTAAAATTAAAAATTCTTTGTTTTGTAATCTAACATTAATTTTTACATTCCGAAACAGTTAAAACGTGTGAAACTAAACTCCGAACATTTCAGTCTATTGTTTTACAAATATAAGTCGAAAATAATTTAATTGGAGCTCAATATAACTGGCTTTAATGCACCTTGTGTTAGTGACCCGCGTCTAACAACTGATTTATCTCGTTTTTCTCACACAAACCCGTTTGGAATCGTGTACAGTGCTTAGACTCGTATCACACACCGCCATCGGATCTAACCTGTAGATTTAATATGTATGCACTGAATTAAGTCACATATAATGTGTAGAGTTCTGGCAGAAAGTGTAGAATGGAGTGTATTGGCACTAGGTTAACGCATATTTATGAGGAATATTGTGTTTAGTTTTGCTTCACGCTGTATCCCGCGTGTACAGCGTGTAGGGTAGGCAGAGGGAACGTGCGAACTTAGTGTTAAAGCACTCTGTACCAATTAAGACTCTTTTGTCCCAGAATGTTGTGTGAAGGTAAGAAAACGTAAAGTTATGATATGTTTTGCTTTATTTAAATATCATTTTATTATTGTACGTTTTGCAAGTAACGATTTATATGTATTTGATTTTGGCGCTATTATTAGAAAATGACTTATTAGAACGAATTTTATATTATAATGTTTATTAGAACTCAACACGCAATACCTCTAGAATTCGACAGAAAGTGGGAAACGGAGTTTCTAACACAAGGTTCCCTCTGCCTACCCTGCTGTGTGCGGGATACAGCGTGAAGCTGAAGCTGATTCATTAGAACACATTAATGAGTGACAGACACTAGGCACTACTTAATTGTAATTTTTCTAAACGTGCAGAAGGAAAAGGTCACTAAAGATATAAGTAAAAATCAAGTTCATCATTTTTTTTCGGATAATAACAATTTGATTTGAAATAATTAATAATAAATAATTAATAAAATGTACCTACAACATCGAATTAGCCTAATAATTGCTCACATTGACTATGATCAGCCAAAACTACTGACTGTGTGTTAACAGTTGAAATTTGGCGTGTCGTTACTATAGGGAATTTGGACCACTAAAAGGTAATTTTGAACTTTTCAAGAAAACGAAAGTAATTTTACGGTTTTTTAATCTATTCAAATTAAATTTTGAAGAACTTCGTAAAATGGAAAAAAAAATGCAAAAGTAGATTTCAATTTTACGTCACATAATATTATATGTACGTGTATATTTTAATTTTGGTGAAATGCTTAAACAATATCAGTGGTGGAATCAACAATGCGCGAAAACCCAGATTTATGAGGGAATACGTAAAAAAAATTCAATTGAAAGAGAATTCAGGGCGAGGCGTCACGGCGATAACAAAGCGATGCCATTAGGCACCGCGATGACACAAAGGCAGCAATAAAATATATTATGATTTCTTTTTTTTTATCTCCAGATGGAAACATGAAAATTTTGTTTGTAAAGTTTCTTTTTTTTAAGTTGTTTTTTTTTTTTTGGGTACGTTGAGGTTGTCATGTAAGGAAGTCCTGGTATCGCAAAAAAAGATCACGTTTAACGAAGAATTTCAATAGAAGCCTAAAATCAGCTTCTTTGATTTTAGGCTTCTATTGAAATGAATGTTTCTTTTTGTAGGTATCATTTAGGTTTTTATGTTATTGTAGTACCTAATTAGATCAAAAACAACTTCACGCTGTATCCCGCACACAGCAAGGTAGGCAGAGGGAACCTAGTGTTAAAACATTCCGTTCCCCACTTTCTGCCGAATTCTGGAGGCATTGCGTGTTGAGTGGCAGAACTCAACGCCGCGCTTTGCCTCGACACCAGAGCGAAGACATGGAAATATAAATTTAAGTAAATATTTCACCTCCTCGAGTGGGGATTGAATCCACAACCAGTCGGTTTTACAGTCACACCTCGCACCGCTGCGCCACGACCGGCCTCAACCTAATTAGATAAACTTTATTATAATATATCATATATCATAACATGGTTGACTGTAAACGAGACGGTTGGGGATTCGATTCACACTCAGGGGAATGATTAGTTTTCATTTTCTCGCTCTAGTCAATAAGACAAACCGCGGTGTTGATTTTCTCAACAATATTGGACGGAAAGTGGAGATAATTCGTTCCCCATATTCTTAACACTGAGTTTCCTATGGCTACCTTTTGTCTGCGGGATACAGCGTGAAGCTTAAAAAAAGTATGTAGTAGTAGGGTACGTTATCCCTTAGCGTCTCTTACATTACAAGTAGTCATTAGGTCAAAAGTAAACAAGAGAATTGACATGAAATAAAATGAAATGTTAATATTAGTTCGTTTCCTTTGTTCCATTCCGCATCACCATTCAAGCCTAGTCACGTTCTAAATATTTTTATATACTGTAACTGTTTATTGTATATCCTCATTGTTTATAGAAACACATATATCGATATATATAAAATCAGCTTCACGCTGTATCCCGTACACAGCAGCGTTGGCAGAGGGAACCTAGTGTTAAAACACTCTGTTCCCCACTTTCTGCCAAATTCTGGAGGCATTGCGTGTTGAGTGGCAGAATTCAACGCCACGCTTAGCCTCGACACCAGAGCGAAGAAATGGAAATATAAATTTAAGTAAATATTTCATCTCCTCCAGCGGGGATCGAACCCACAACCAGTCGGTTTTACAGTCACACTTCGTGCCACTGCGCCACGCAAATTTTAAATTTTATATCAAAGTTTAAAAATTTACATGAAGTATGTAGGTTTTTAGATTTTAACACAAAATGCAGTAAGTAAAGCAGTACCTACTCCAAATAAAACTTTTTAACCGGTTTCTGTGTTCATAAGAAATTTTTATCGCTTTCACATTCCACACGTGCCGAAACAGATCCTTTATATCGATTTAAAATATTAATATCGAGTTTTGTTAAAACGATTTATATCACATGTTTACATGTTGCAGTCACACAAAATAACAAACGATTATAATATGTTCCGCAGTTACTTTCACTCAAGGCCGAAAATTGTATTTTATACTCAATATAACCTTTATTAATAAAGAAATAAGGTCTATATAAACATAATATATTTGCTATACAAAAATAAGCTTTATTGACTTCCTATATAATGCTTAAATTTCTTTGTTATTTATTTCTGCATCGCATCATTTCCATGCGTGCAGTTGTCTCACTTTCCCTCCTATGGTATTTATTAGAGACGGATCCAGGGTTCTAGGTATTATACGATCTAGACTGTTGAGAGAAAGTCAAAGTTAGTCGGCTTTCTATGAATATACGAATTTTGTTTACGTTTTGGTTAATTAAACCTATAATTAATGTTGTTTTGCTATTGTTGTGAAGGAAGGCAGAACCTAACGCCGGAACATGTCTCAACAGATTTTATTAATCATATTAATAAACGAATTGCTATACATTTTGAGTAATTAATTTATACGTTTTAAAAATGTAGGCCACCAAACCGGTCGTAGGCAAGGTAGTATGTATGTTATAATTTACGAGTAAAAAATTGCTTCGGCCTCAATCGAGGATATCCTTATGGCGAGGAAACAAAATGATTATGGATAATATAAATAAAACAATTAACGCTATTGTAGCGCAGTTGAGAAGTGGATGGTTGTGGATTCGATCCCCATAAGGGGGACTAATTATGTTTAATTTATTTTTCCCCGTTCTGCTAGAAGAAAGCTTGGCTTTAAACTTCACCACTCATTGCGCTATGCTTTGTAAGTTGGGCGATTTTGGAACGGAGTATCTTAACACTACGTTCCCAAGTTCCCTCTGCTTATCATAACATGTGCGGGATACAGCGTGAATCTAAACAAAAATATGTAATTGTAAATTTCCATGTTTAAGTATTGTTATTTTTTTTTCAAATTTTTACTAAATAATTGTGACAATAACCGTAATAATAAAAAATACCGTAATAATAAAAGTAATATTTTATAATTCTGTCACAAAATTAACTTTTTAATAAATTCTACTAAAAGACATGGAGGTAACTAACTTTTGAATATGTATTTTCATAATTCTATTTGAATAACCGAGTTGCTGTAACACCGCTATCACAGCCTCTCGCCAACAAAGATAACACAATCTTTCAAATTTAACCATTACTTCGTTGTGAAATATCTTTTGTTTCAGCTTCACGCTGTATCCCGCTCACAGCTGGGTAAGCAGAGGAAACGTAGTGTTAAAACACTCCGTTCCCCACTTTCCACCGAGTTCTGTAGGCATTGCGTGTTGAGTGGTGAAATTTAACGCCGCGCATTTGCCTCGACACCAGAGCGAACAAGTGGAAATTTAAATAAATAATAATAGTGGAATATCTCATTTTGATATTTTGCAATATCACACAAATTATGTATGATTTAAATTTGGACAAAGTAATTATGGACTTATGGCGGCTCTGTGTGACTGATGTTTATATTATTGAACTTCGATTTAATATCGATATTATTTATTATTCGATTGTCATTATCTCAATATACTATTATAGAGTTTACTTCTTATTTGCTTAACTCATTTTCTGCTTTAGCTTGTATGAAATAATGTTGTATTAAATAAATAAGAGTAAAATACTGAATTTTACGCTTTACATTTTACTACTACTTTATTTTAGTCATAAAAATCGAATATAAATAGTAATAGCCATTGATAATTTGAAACACATTATGTGCTGAATGGGGAAAAAGCAAATCTGCATCAATAATACAATTTTTGAGGCCAGTCGTCGCGCAGTGGCACAAAGTGACTGTAAATCGACTTGTAGTGAGTTCGATCCACACTCGAGGAGATGAAATATTTACTTAAATTTATATTTCCATTTCTTCGCTCTCGAGGTTAAGCGCGGCGTTGAGTTCTGTCACTCAATACGCAATGCCTCCAGAATTCGGCAGAAAGTGGGTAACGCAGTGTCTTAACACTAGGTTCCCTCTGCCTACCCTGCTATGTGCGGGATACAGCGTGAAGCTGATTTATTTAATATAATTTTTCGCTAAGTAGTATACCCTTAATAAATAGTAATAATCGTGTTTAAGTGTTTCACATAACCATACTAAAATAATGAAATACGCTTCAATAATATCAGACAAATATTCGTAGAGTTCAAACGGGCGAAATCGAGGACTGATAGTTGGCAAATAATATTAATCAATAACGAGTGAAACCTCAGTGTATCCGTGACCTTTGATTGAGTCTGTAAATGGTGTGAATTTGTAATATATATCTGTTATGCTATATAGTAGACATAGAACGTTTTATTTATTAATTTTATTAAATATTTTTGCGTTTTTATACAGACTGCCTAGGAATATAAAAACAAAATCGTATATTTATTTGTAATAGAAATATTACCTTAATTTTTATTTTATTCATAATATTATTATATAATAAAAAAATCTGAACAAATCGGCTTCACGCTGTATCACGCACATAGCACGGTAGGCAGGTGAATCCTAGTGTTTAGACACTCTTTCCCTACTTTCCGACGAATTCTGGAGGCATTAGTGTTGAGTGGCGGAACGCCGCGCTTTTGCTTCGACGCCAGAGCGAAGACATAAAAATATAAATAAATATTTCATTTCTTCGAGTGGGGATCGAACCCATTCAGGCAAATAACATAATAACTTCACGCTTAATCCCGCTTAGGAGACACCACCCCACAACTATCGCGTGTACTTTTAAGACATTATTTCACTGTGCCACAAAGTTTTATTGTTACTTTAGGTAAGTAAAAAATCCAAATCTATTAAGACTAGAAAGCGTAACGTCTTCATGGATTTGTGTCCCATCTTCAATTAAATGTGACATCAGCAATCAAGATGTCCTTTTCTTCTGTATCGCGACGAATAACTCACACGGCTAATGTACCAATTTAGCTTCATACAAAATGTATTGGGGTGGTAGTATACTGAGTTATTACTTTATAATGAATTATGAATATTTAAGAAGTAGATATTTAACTTTTGTTTTTAAAAAAAATGCGACCATAATATATTAGAGGGCTTCGTTTGAAATGCATATTTAAGCTCGTCTCCACGTTAGAAACAAACTGATGATTATATGAATTAATAAGCCGAGTTATTCTAGAAGGTTATAATGAGATTATGCTGCTGTATCTACCTTTCGGTCCTACCTTGTACTGATTAAGTTTTAAGTTATTCCTGGTTACTTAGTATTAATTTGAGTGTGATTGTATAATTTGATCCTGAGATAAAAATAAAAATTAAATGAGGCCAGTCGTGGCGAATGACACAAGTGTGTGACTGCAAACGTGACTGGTTGTGGATTCGATCCCAACTCGAGGTAAAATATTTATTTAAATTTATATTATTATCCCTAAAGTCAGGCTAAGCACGGCGTTATGTTCCGCCATTCAACACGCAACGCCTCCATCTACATTTGTTTTATTTCATTCTTATTCTACATTTATATATTTGGTAATTCAACTAAATTCTATAGATTTTGTAAGAAGATGGTAACAACAACATCTCGGTATTATTTCAATTTCATGATCAGTTTCTACGAAGTGATTAATCTAGATAAGAACAATACAATACAAAGATGAATTCAATAGCTTGTTTTATTTGCATGAAGTCACGAGATAAAAAATGGTAACTCTGTTGATTTATTACGGCTGTGGCTTCCGTTTGAATAATTTTATTACTGTTATTATTAAATTTGATTGGATTTTTCCTTATTATTGTACCAGAATGCTTGGAATTTCTTTTCTGTTTGACAATGAAAAGTTGATCGTATATTTTGGAAAATTTATTATAATTTTAACGTGGCGAGACTCGAATCTGCTCCTCTTGAAAACCGTATTAATATATGAATAAAATATTTAATATAATAGTATTGTTTCTTGAAAAATGATCATTCTTAGCAATTATATTTTTGGGTCGCAGAACTTACAGAGCACAACAGATGCGATTTTTAATCTCATATCATCAATTTAAAAAAAAGATTTTTAATTTCATATAATTAATCTCAAAAAAAATTCAAGCGTATAACAATATTGACGTTGCATGTTTTATGGCTTAGTGGCATAAGAACGTGTCGCCTAGTGGCAAAAGAACATACAGGGTTTTGAAGAGGCGCGCGTTCAAGTTCCGCTATCTTAAAATTCTTATTACGTTTTGTAAAATATTTTTCTGGCCTTAGTATAGAATAATACTTCAATGATGTACTTCAATGATGTAGTGGTGTGTGGCACAAAGTGTGACTCTAAATGCAATAGGTTGTGAGTTCGATTTCTACTTGAGGGAATGAAATAATAATTAAAATATTTCATCACTCAAAATTTAAAAAAAGATAATTATATGCATAAAACATTAATAAAATCAGTATTGATTGCAAGAATCACTTTAGTTCAATGTTAGGACGTATATGTGACATATCGCTGTCTCCGGAGACCTACCGATAGACGCGTCTGTCAATCGGGACTGTTAAGTTAAGCTCGGTTGTCAATCACTAAGGAAATCAACAGACTGCGTATTTGTTTTAAATTCAATAAACATAAGATTTGTTTTGATATTTCTTTTCTTTCGTGAAAGTGAAGTGCGAACACACGAAAATAAATTGTCATTTAGATAACTTTTAGTAACAGGAAAATATGAAAATATTATGTATTTGATGCGGTAATTACATATATTGATTATTCTAATAACTTACATATATTTTCAATATTTCCTATAACACGATTTTAAATTCTGAAATATATCTGTAGATATGTAATTTTTTTATCTATCGTTATAAACTATTCGTTATATTCAACTTTTTGCTTAATTTAAAACCAACAAAACTCAGTGTGTCTCTGACCTAAATATCTACTGAGATAATTGGCCGCAATTGCTCACTCAGGCCTCCCGTGCTGATTTAGACTGAGTATGGCTCCATTCTTAATAGTGTATATTATTTTCACATCTATGGCCATATATATATATACTTATATTCTGTAAGAAATAATCTCTTTTTTTTCAGTTTTTTTTGTATTTCAATATTTTTCGTAATATACATAAAAAGAACTGTTCGAAGTATAATAAGGAAAAAGATTTTGAATTTGTATCGACTTAGGTGACAATTGCATATTATATTTTTCACTGCACTTGTATTACTGCTGAAATAATCTCTTTGTTCTCTCGTTAAATCATTTTGAAGTACTATTTATTTATTTTTGCACTTTTAATTACGTTCATTTTGTATACATTACTTTTTTATGCATACAGCAATTGGTAGCCAAAGAGAGTGTTAAGATTCTCTAATCTCCACTTACCGTACGAATTAGAGAAATTGCTTGTTGAGTAACGGTACTAAACGCCGCTCGTTGCCACTCCTGTAATTACTTTCACGGACATGTAAAGCGATTAATTTGAGCGCAAAATGTATATTTGGCGTGCATTTCAAAAAAGTATAACAAATGGGCACAAGTCAGACTAATATTTTAGTTTTATTGCGTACATATATACGTTTGCGAATGTCGTGTCCGACGGTCATGGATCGCTAGGCGCATCCGGTGTGAAAATAGCTAACTGACGCTGGGTTAGGTTTAGGCTGCTTACATACAAAATCTGATTATAATGGTTTTGGTTTTGTATCGTATACTACCTCTTTTCTGTGGTTTCGTCGGCGTGGTCAAATAGAAATAAGAAAAAGTCCAAATTTCAGGAGTTTATACTGATCACAGGTGCAGAAGGTTACGTGGAATCGCCTTTCTCCTTTTTTTTTAGATTCTCACTGTAGCATGGCAGGCAGAGGGAGTATGAGAACCTAGTATTAAGACACTTTGGTCTGATTAAGACATTTCTGTTTCTCACTTTTCGCTTAATTTCGGAGGCATTCTCGTTCCTCTGTAAATGCACAATGTTAAAGTATTTTTCAATTCAAATCAGTAGTTGTTGAGATTAGTACATTTAACCAAAAAAATAATAATAATATTAAGTAAAGATAAGTATATAACAAAGTTTCATTTAGACCAAGTACATATAAGTGTATGTGAACAATGGAAATATCTACAAACGAAAATATGTATGTTTATATATTTTTTTTATATGAGAAGCGGGGCATTGACTTCCTCTATTCAATCCACAATGCCTAAAGAATTTGGCGGAGTGGTTCTGAAACTAGATTCCCAGGTTCCCCCTGCGTAACCCGCTATGTGCGAGATGCACCTAAATGCTAAAAAAATTATAAACCAGACACATCAAATATAGAACTACCCTTAAAGCTGGTCGATATTCATGGAATGCAGATCAAAGTCACAAAAATAACTAAACATATCTGACATTTCATACTTATTATACTTATTAGTGGAAAATATATGTGCGAATGAATCAAAATATTATTTTAGTTTGTTATTTTGAGACGTTTTAAACAAGTTTATTATTTTAAAATTTAGGTTGCTTTGCTTTTAAAACGAAACTCCAAAATATTTTAAAATTTTTATAACTAAAATTTTTACCTTTTCATATTTGGGATGCTCATGTATTGTAACAAAAAATATTTTAACCTTTGTGGCCTCTTCCGCAACGATTGTTCTCATTATACGAATACATACGTAGTTTGTGTTTCTAAATTATAGTTGTTCTAATATAAACAAAAATATAAAATAGGTTTATTTTTTATTTTTAAAGTAATGTTTTAAATTAATGAAGCCAGTCGTGGCGCAGTGGCACAAGCGTGTGACTGTAGACGCAACAGTTTGTGGGTTCCCAGTCGAGAAAATCAAATTTTTTTTGCTCTGGTGTCGAGGCAAAAGCACGGCGTTGAGTTCCGCCACTCAATAAGCAATGGCTTCAGAATTCCGCGTAATTTTGGAAACGGTTTGTCTTTACACTAGGTTCCCTCTGCCTACCCTGCTGTGTGCGGGATACAGCGTGAAGCTGATTTAATAATTGCTTACTAAATTCAAAGAAAGCTAAGTTTATGGTTATTCCATTTCACATAAACACACGCATCTGACTACACGCAGTCAACTCGAAACGTTCTCTTTAAGTACTACCCGTGACAAGATTTTCATATAAATACTCGTTTTATATAACATTGAATGTGTTTCAATCATGCCTCTAGTACCAGGCTGTCAGGGAGGAGATGGAGTCGTAAACTGGAACCTCCGGGGGATTCCACTAAAATCAGGATATTGCCGAAATAAAATGTCACTCGCTGCTGTTTTTAGGACGTCTTTACATGGCGGGACGTGCGGTAAAAGAGTATTTACTTGAAAAAATGTGTTTCGTTTTTATTGATAAAACAGTTGTTTCGTCGTGTTTCTGTGTATTTATTTGTAGGGTACTTATTTGTTATGTTATGTTTGTTATTCATATTTTGTGAAATCTTTTTGACTGTCTGTCTGTCTGTCACATTAGAAAATGTTATTGCGACGCGTTTCTTAAACTTATTGCAAGTAAATATTTATCGAGATCTCATTTTTTATTTCATATTTAGATTTTATGCTTAGAGAATATTTTTTATGTGTTGTAAGCTGTCACAGAACACGCTGTACGCTGTTTTTGTTTCTATTCAAAATCGAAAAAAAGATAATAAGCTTTTTCATTATTCGAGAGACATATCTCCAGGTTAACAGATGTTGAACTGTAATTGATGTATGTTGGTACAGGTGTTAGTCTAATTCTGTCATTATACTTTAATAACAATTGAATTTACAATTATGCTAATAATTATATATAATAATAGTAAAGACCAGGCGTGGCGCAGGTGCACAAGGATGTGAGTTTGATTCCCATTTGAGAAAAAATTAAACATTTAATACTGTAATTTTTTCTATCTCTTTGCTCCGGTGTTTTTTTTCGGCGTGTAGTGGGGAGCTGAGTGTTTTAACACTAGACTCCCTCTGCTTACCCTGTGCGAGATTAAGCGTGAAGCTGACAAAAAAGCTAATAATTATATACATAAAATAAAAATAAATCAGTTGCACATAGGGTAGGGTAGGCAAAGGGAACCTAGTGTTAAGACACTCCGTTCCCCACTTTCTGCCGAATTCTGGAGGTATTGCATGTTGAGTGGCAGAACTTAACGCCGCGCTTAGCTTCGACACCACAGCGAAGAAATGGAAATATAAATTTAAGTAAATATTTTATCTCCTCGAGTGGGGATCGAACCCACAACCAGTCGGTTTTACAGTCACACCTCGTGCCGCTGCGCCACCACCGGCCTCTATATACATCGTATATATAATTGTATACAAACAGTTGAAACACACGTTTGCACGTCTGTTTCACCTTGAAGTGACCTTGCGCATTTTCGGAGAGGCAATGTACTTGATTAACAAGACGATTAGTAACATTTAGATTGTGTGAATGAGGATGTTTTGTCTGTCTATTTATCGTTCTTTTTTTATTATTTTCCATATTTCCGTGTATCTAGTCGTTTCTTCCTTTTCTTTTTTACGTAATCATTCTTTTATTGTTATTTTTTTTTGCTTCACCTACAGGTAGGCAGAGAGAACTTAGTGTTAAAACACTCCGTTCGCAACTTTCCGTCAAATTCTCGTCGCGCTTTGCTTTGTATATAATAATTAAAATATAGAATGTACATACTATAATATTATGTGACTAAATAATTATTTAACATTTAATTTTACAATGTAATGTGATGCTTAAGGAGATACAAAGTTTTTTATTTTTCTAATTCAATAATCATATCTGATTGTTGCTGATGTTGTACTGGACAATGATCTAAATATATAAATTTGGTTAGTCATACCACTTTTTATTTGACAAGGAGTATAAAATAAATGGTTTATGTATTTTTTGTTCTGTTATATCAGTGGCTTAGCAGTGAACGCAGTTTTGTTAGTATATAAATAGATTAAATTAGACTATTTAATAGTATATCACTGTAGCTATATTTAAAATTAACTATTAATACATTTTTTTTAATTTACGGCATGCTGACAAGTTAGGATAACTAAATAGTCATTCAGTCAGTCGTCATTTCA
>JAJHJA010000133.1:600000-917797 GCA_021202915.1 Heliconius himera | reverse complement strand
GCAAACTACTATAGAGACAGGTTGTGGCTAAGAGGGCCTCCAGAGACAGAAATTGAACTAAAATTAGCCAGTGCTAATAATCCTTACAAATTTATGGAAATGTGTGCGCCTTTGTAAATTATATTGTTGTTTTAGTAATATATGTGTAATTAGTATTGTTATACCTTTTTTTTTAAACCTAGTAATATAAAATAAAAGATTTCATCCTAATTTAAATTCTATTTGTATTCTTTCATGTATTAGAGTGATATTTATTTCCTTATCAAGCAGATGTCCAGAGCCAACTGCACTTTTTACATTTGTTTTGATTTATAAAAATTAAGATAAAATTAATTATATTTAAATTTAATTCTAATAATAAAAATGCAATATTAATATTTAAATAAACTAGAAACATTAGATGATTAATAAAAATAAATTTTAAAAACGAATATTTATATTTATATAATAAAAATGAACGTAAGAACAAGAATGAACATAACATACATAAGATGAGCAGTAATAAAAGATAAATCTAATTTAATAATTTACTTTGCCATACATTACATTTTACTATTTTACAGCTTAAACTTTGTAAC
This sequence comes from Heliconius himera, assembly GCA_021202915.1. NCBI lineage: Eukaryota > Metazoa > Arthropoda > Insecta > Lepidoptera > Nymphalidae > Heliconius > Heliconius himera. The sequence goes on along the minus strand of JAJHJA010000133.1, from coordinate 917,219 downwards.
CTACAATGTGACGCTTTCCGATGCATTCGCCGACATAGAACCAGAAGAGTACTTCAGCACCAACTAATACGTTAAGTGTAGCTTGCTTAACAGTTTGCTGTTTCCATGCTCCGCTCTTGGCGCTGCTGATCAATTTACCAAGGCCAGCTTTGATTTGGGGAATTTCACTTACTTTGGGAGGAGCTAGTTCAACTTTAGCGTATTTCATGAAAATGTTGAATTTCGGCCTAGCATTGGCGAGTGCCGCTGAAAAAACATATCATTATTAATACTTATAAAGTGTTAAGACATATGAAACAAAAATATAGTTAATATCTTTTAGTTAATAAATTTAATTATAACCCTGTATGTTATTTCATAAATAAAATTACATAACACATATGTTTCGAACAAAAAAATATGAATAACTTACCGTTAATCAACGACGGTAATTTAGCTGCAGCGGCCATGGTATTAAAATATAAATAAGCAACAAATTTAAAAGTTACCAACAGCAGAAATCTTAATATTCTTCAATTTTAAGATTCCGTCGGATTCGCAAGGTAGTAAGGCAAAGTAGCGAATCTGTCAAAAATTTAATTTTCTGTCAATTTAACGAGCACAGAGTCTCGTAAAAGGAATAAAAATCCATATAATCAAAAATTTAATGTACATGAAAATTAATCTTTGTTGAAAAAATTAAAAATAAATAAATTAGCTTCACGCTGTATCCCGCACACAGCAGGGTAGGCAGAGGGAACCTAGTGTTAAGAGACTCCGTTCCCCACTTTCTGCCGAATTCTGGAGGCATTGCGTGTTGAGTGGCAGAACTCAACGCCGCGCTTAACCTCAACACTAGAGCGAAGAAATGGAAATATAAATTTAAGTAAATATTTCATCTCCTCGAGTGGGGGATCGAACCCATAACCAGTCGGTTTTGCAGTCACACCTTGTGCCGCTGCCCCACGACCGGCCTCTATATATCTTTGTTGAAAATGACAGTAAAATGTTTTTGTTCTTAGCTCTTGGCGTAAAATATGTTTTACTACAATCATTATGTTTATGTAAAAATATGGCAACATTCCCTATATTATTCCCTTGGGGTATATGTGTTCTGTGATCATAATTTATAACAATTTTTCCAAGTTAATAGCAACATTCTGTTTACGGCTACGTCGATCATTTAATGTCAAGTAAGGACCGGCGTTCAAATGATATGATTAAATTTATATTTCGGACATAAAACTAGTCAATAGACAGGAATATTTATAAAGGATAAAAAAGTGGAATATAGATTTTGCAGCTAGTGAAAATGTGTCGCTGCTGTGAGTATACGATAGTTGTCAATAAAAATAATAATCTGATCAGCGTGGCTTTGCTGTATATTTAGAAAGAAAATAATATAAACTTGTGTAATAAAATAAGCATTATTATATTAAAATTCGTTGAATTTTATCATATAGTATTTATTATTGTTTTGCTATATAATATTTAGTACGTAAGTTAAGGCCACGTCATTGTTGAACTTATATCTTAACCAATGGAACACAATATTTCGGTAAAGTTAAACAATAATTTTACTTATTATTTACAGTTCTACCTTTGCTGTTAGTAAGTTTTATAGCATTTAGCAATGCGATATTACAAGGAACTGTTGAAGTGAAAAGACTGCAAAATATTCTGGAGGAAGGCTTGAAAAGTAAAGATATTAATACACTTTACTATTCGTTGAAAGGATTAAACCAGCTTAAATATAAAATTCCAGATTTATGCCAGGTATAGGAAGCACCATTTTTACTATAACTAGAGAATTATATATAGTTTTTACATTATTATACAACAATATATTTCAGGTTATTGCAAATACTAAATATGATGTCAAAAATATAGAGCAAGTGTTTTACTTAACAAACGCAGCTGCTTTATCTGGATGTCAAAACTCATTAACACCAGATATACTCTCTGGCCCAGTCAAAGTATTAGAGAAGGCAGATGCATCTATTCAAGAACTTTATTATGCTGTATATTCTATGAAAGCTTTAGGCAAGGGATCAGTAGATGGAGAAAATGCTCTAAAGAATCTTATTCAACTTTTGAAGAAAGATGATTCACCTGCTAAGTATGGGTTTTGTATAGTTATGAATAATGTATTGATTTTTTGTATTTTTTTTGTATTGGTTTTTAGTTTTACAAAGCTCTCTTATCTAATAAAGGAGAATCTTCTTTTCACACACTACATTCTCCACAGTCTGTCCAGTCATATTTCACTATAGCATTTTCCTGTTTGAAAATAATTTGAATACAATGCCTGCAGATTTTGGTAGAAAGTAGGAAATGGAAATGCGTAAAGTCAGCCATTGTTGTATTGAGTCACAATACCATTCTATAGTATTCTTTAAAATATATTTGTGACAGTTATGGCTATGTCTTCACCATGTGTGAGCACATGGGTTGTGCTGCATGGACAGCTGCACATGCTGAAAGTGCACTTCTAGCTGCAGATGAGAGTGATGGTCGAGCCTTGCACTTTGATGGTGGATTGCCTGTGACATCACTAGTACTTACTAGTATTATAAGGTAATTATTAGACTTGTTATTTTTATTATTTTAATGGAGTAAAAAAAAATCTGTTTTAAAATGAAGATACTTATAAAGATCACATTAGTAGAGTAGATTGCTGATAATACAGAATTTATAATATAAGAGACCTAGAATTATATAAAGATTTTAAATTTCTATACATAGTTAAATAAAAATTTTTTTTAGGTCATACAAATCTCTGAAACAAGCCAACTCCGCTAACACCGGAGCAACGCTACAAGTTTGGTGCATACTTGCTGTCCCGTCGCTCAGTGACCTCACCTCGTGGTGCTGCACTGTTACTTGATGCTGCCATGATGCTAGCTGATGATCAGGTAAATATATACTAGTAAGAGATTTTTCTACAACTTCAAAGCATTACAGAATAATTAACAAACTGTTGTGTCGCTTATATAAAGTCTCAGGAGTACTCCAGAGAGATAGTAGGAGTGTCAAAAAAAATGCTTTACAAAATTTGCAGTACTAAGTAAGTTTTCTACTGTGTTATTAATAATTATTTTGTTTTTCTGTTTTACCCAGCCAACACCCATCAGCATTGTATTCAAAGACAAGAAATTCATCACCTCTGAATCTGATTCTATTGAATTCTCTGTAACTGATCTCATTGCTCGTCCAATTCCAAATCTCAAGCCCGATGAGGTTATAGCACAATCGGGCACAAGACTAGCTGATGATGTAGTAGTATTATCTAAGCAGCCTCTTATTCAGAAACAAAATGAACCCACTACCTATATACTAAATCTTAGTAAAATCAAGTCTCAACATGGTCTCTACAAGATTTCTTTGAGTGCTGGAAGTAAATCTGCTAACTTTAATGTGGCTGTGTTAGGAGAAATACAAGTGTCAAGCATTGAAATAGGAATTGGTGACGTTGATGGTACTACTAGTCCTAAGGTTACTACAGTGGCTTATCCAAACAAACTTACAGAGAAACTACAAGCTGATCATTTACAGAAGTATGTATACAATTTACTACTTTTAGTATTATTTATATAAATCTGTTAAATACTGCTTTGTTATTATCAGTAACTTATAAGGTACTTTTAAAAAAACTGGTTCAAGTATCAAGTAAATTAAAAATAGCTTAGCAAAACAGTATCTGAGTAACCGTGAGGGTTGGTTAGGTTCATTTCTACTCTGGAGAGTGAATATTTTTCTTTTCTCCATTGCTAATGCGCTGAATTGAATTTCGCCACGCTATGCGCAATGCTCGTAAATTGGGCAAGTGCAAAGAATAATGTCTTAAAACTAGGTTCTCTCTGCATACCCCGCTATACAGAAAAAGTTGTGAAGCTGCTTTTTTTTTTTCATTTTTTCATTTCATAGCAAATTAAAAAAAGTTATACATCTGCTATATGATTCTTTTTTTTTGTCCAATTCAAAAGGAAAATAACTTCATATTATAATATCTTTTTATATTGAGTACCTCATACATATTTCCAGGGTCACACTAAAGTTCAGTGTACGGGACAAATACAACAAGCCAGTGACTGTACAACAGGCGTTTGTACGAGTCGCCCCCAGCGACGATAATGCCGAGGCCATCTATGTAGCAGAGCCAGATTCATCTAAGACTTATAAAGTAGAACTGGTTAGTATTGAGATTTTATGTTTATTTTTTAGGTTCACAACTTTACCCCCGCATATATTAAGGTAAATTAAAATTATAAATCTAAAAAAAATTAAAAAACTCCCTTCCTCATTTGCTGCCTATTTTTGGAGACATTGTGTATACAATACTATGCTGGTCTTGTGTCTTGTTACCAGAGCAGGGAAATGAAATATTTGATTCCTCTAAGTGGAAATTAAGCCACAAGTTCGTCACGTTTCGAGTCAGACTGTGCACCATAGTGGTTTCAAACATTGCAAGATATCTTCTGAGAAGCAGTTAAGTTAAGCCACCGAAAAAATGTAAAATAAATAGAACTTGCGCAAACACGGTATTGTATAAAATAGCTAGTATAAAGTAAATAATATTTCATGCATGTTTTAGAGATTGCATACATTACTAAGATATTATATAGAATACTGAATTCTACGGATTGCCGGTAACATATACATTATTACAGAACGTAGGCGCAATATCAGCTCATCTACGTCAAGCCAGCGGTGTGCACTCGTTGAGCCTGTTGCTCGGTGACAGCGCGGTCGCCGCACCTCTGCAATGGCCGCTCGGCGATATCGTGCTTAATTTTGCTGCCATAGGTAAGATTATATACATATTATTAGCAAATTCTATTATTTTAAAATAAAATAAGGAAACCAACCGATAAACAAGCTTTTATTATGCAGAAATAATTAATTTTAACAAATTTAATTATAAATGGAGTTGTGATCGGATCGAGCGACAACGACGAAATAGGCCGCTGCTTCCCTTTTCACGCCTTTTATTGACGTAACGTCGATGGTTGTTCTGGAGGGGAAGTGACCGCCAACAATATATTATATTTATAAAGTTATAGTTAGTATTCAAACATTGATTGACTTGGTTGGCGTCAGGTGCGCCGGGGGCGGCGGGGGGCGGGGGCGGGCGGCGGGCGCGCGCTGCCCGAGATCGCGCACTCGTTCCGCGCGGCGGAGGCGGTGCCGGCGCGCGCGCTGTCGGACGTGTGCGCGCTGGCGTGCGCGGCGCCGCTGCTGCTGCTGCTGGCGGCGTGGGCGCGCCTCGGCCTCAACCTGCGCGCCTTCCCCCGCGCGCCCGCTGCAGGCGCTCAACGCGCTGCTGTTCCACGCCGCGCTGGCCGGTCAGTAGACACATTCGACAACATTAACAGGGACAGGTATTATGTAATGACAATAATTAACAATTATAATATTATGCACAGGTTCTCTGGCACTCTACGGGCTGTTCTGGCTGCAGCTGTCGATGTTCAACACACTGCGGTACTTACTGCCGCTTGCACTCCTTGTCTTCCTCAGTGGACATCGCCTGTTGCGTTACCTCAGCAAGGAGAAACGTTAATCATCTTTTAGTTATATATTCGTGCACAATTCAATTCTTAATAATATACATCAAACATGTTTTTAAATATTTCATTTTAGTGACTTTAGCATCCGATTATACTAAAATTTTGTTAGTTTCTGAAAAGAAATAATTTCTTACAATTATTTTACGTAACAAGTAAAATTATGAACCTTTAAAAATCATTATTTAAGTTTATCTTTATTGTTTTATTACTTTAATGTATAATGTTGTTGTACATGTTGGCAGTGTGGCATTTATAAGTCATTCATTCCTATTAGTAAATATCATCTGAATGAGATTTATAGTTTTGTGGTCATTTGATGATGAGAATCGCACGTAGTAATAAATTATTTTAAATTTAAATTGCTTTTATTTCACCAAATAAAATGGCTAAAGTTGTTTTTTTTTTATTTTGCGTAATTAACGCTAAATCAAAATATATATGCAAAAAAAAATTATGATAGTTACGAATTTAACGTTTTGAAAAAAAATTTCGAGCAATAAAACATAACTAGTGTTAATTTAAGTGGAATATTAATAAAATTGTTTTTAAACTTCTTACATATTTGTTATTTTTAACAGAAACCTTTGTGTGTGTAAAGTCCTAAAATATATTTTTTTAATTTCAAATATCAAAGCTTAGTTATTTTATAACAGACTTCCATAAGGAGGAGGTTATCAATTTGACTTTTATTTTTTTGTTTGTTACCTCGAGAACTTTCACTGGGTGAAGTAATTTTGATGATTTTTTTTATTTAAAAGCTGGTGCTTCCCGTGTGGTTCCCATTTGTACATTTCTGACAATACTATCTACGAGAAAATCACATAAGTGTTAAATTTTCATTAAGTATGTGCGCGACAAATGGACGAATAACTCAATATCACGCCCACCGATTTCGATAATTCTTTTTTTATTGCAAATACACTTCAAGTATAGTTTGATGGTGTGAACTACAGTATCGTGTCGATGCCAATGAAATAAGACCTAATATTGAACTCCTTTATTATATATTTAATATATATAATTTGGCTCTTACTCAACACGCAATGCCTCCAGAATTCTGCAGAAAGTGGGGAATGGAGTGTCTTAACACTAGGTTCCCTCTGCCTACCCCGCTGTGTGCGGGATACAGCGTGAAACTTATTATTAATTTGGCTATTTATACTCTACAGAACAATAGCGAAAAATAATTTCACAATATAATTTGTAGCAAATAAATTTAGGACGCTCGTATAGCGTGTTTACAAATGTAAACACGCTATATGTGTATTTTCACATCAGATTTTACATGTATAGTAAATTTAAAAGTAGTATAGTATAGTATAGTAATATTACAAGTTTAGTTTCCAGTAACAAAATTATTTTAATTTCCCAAGTTTGGGATAACGTGGAGTATTAGAGGTATCTCGATGAGTACAACGAAAGCAGCACTGTTTCATTTATTATAAATTTGGACAAGACATGTTTAGCTAAACATACCGACCACCACAAAGTTGAGTTTTAAGCTTTGTTATGCTACAATAGCTAAAATAAAAAACATAAGGTAAACATTTTAAGTTTTTAAACAATATTTTTAAAAAATAGACAAAAAAATTTCAATAAGCATTTATTAGTAAATTATGAAAAATAGTATTTAATATCACAACAAACTTAATCCAAAACATCTTATCAAAGATGAAGTATCTTCAAGCTAATTTATAACTAACATTATGATTTATATTACTTTAGGTAACTTATACTATGCTTGGACATTCATTCTATACAATACAATCAATCATACAAAAGTAATCGTAAATACCATCCCAGTACTGGGTTTGGAATATAAGAAATATATAAAAATTTAAAGCTAATCGAACTGGTACATAATTAACTGAATAATATATTGTCATTCAATTTAATATATATAAATCTTCTATACATGTGTTTGTCATCATATTACTCCTTAACGGCTGGACCAATTGGAGTAAATTTTTGTGTGTATATTTCAATAGATGGTTGAATAGTTTGAAAATAGTATTAGGACTTAATCCATTAGGTTGCATTGCAATCAGTGTAATGCAATAGACCAGCTAAACTATAAAAAGACATGTTCATTACGTTTTTATCCCGAAAAGGACAATGTCTCCGATACTGAACGTTTGTAACTAGTACACTAAGTCATTGAACTAACCTATAAGTAGATTCATATACATATTCAAAATTAAGTTGATAAATTAAACTTAAATTTAAAATTCAGCGTCTAAAGTGAACACATTGTCCATAGGTTGTGCCATCACTCCCCACTTCTGGTATTCTCCCACTTTCTTTTCAAAGAAGTTTGTTTTGCCTTCTAATGAGATGAGATTCATAAAGTCAAATGGATTCTGCGTGTTGTAGTGCTGTGGATAAAATAATTAAATAAATGAAGGGGTGCATTAATAAATAAAAACTGATGGCACAAATAGAGATAACATGATATTAAAATACATTCGCCGACATATTGATTGAAATTTTGCATTTCTTGAGGAATGTTAATACATAATGTAAAGAAAAGATTTGTTAATAATCACACTATCCTCCCAGCTATCTGGCAATTTAGAAGAAGTTGATTGCAACACTTATTAGATTGTTACAATAAATATCTTATTTAATGTAGTATTAATTTGCAGTTTATTTTACCTTTTCACCAATAAGTTCAACAAGCAAGCGATCAGCCACAAATTCTATGTAATTGGACATGAGGTCGCAGTTCATGCCAAGCAGGCGCACTGGCAGCGCGTCTGTTAAGAACTCCTGCTCGATGGCTACCGCATCCTGTAATAATATTGTTTTTTAGGAAAGAAGAGGGAACCTAGTGTTGAGTAAGAAACTTTTTGTTCCTCACATACTGCCCAACTTTCAAGACATTCGGTGTTGAGACGGAACTGAACGTCGCGCTTTACCTTGTTACCAGAACGAGAAAATGGAATATTTAATTTCGTAGAGTGGAAATTGACATAAAACCTGTGGCGTTTAAAGTCGCACGCTTGTGCACCTAGCGCCACGACTCATATATTTAAATGTAATCAGTTTATGAATTAGAAAAGAACTCACCTTAATGATCGACAAAACACGCGCCGGACTTGGTTTCTGCACCAGATGTTTGAACATCAAACATGCGAAGTCAGTGTGTAGTCCCTGTGAGAAGAAATATACTTTTAACTAATTTCAAAAAGCAGGAGGTTCTTAATATCTATTTATTTATTTTTAACATTTTTTTAAGCTTCACGACATAGCACCGATAAGACACTGAAGAGGGGGAAAATTTATGTAACCACTCTCTCAATTGGGAATCATATTTGAAATTATATTTGAAATTATCATAAAAAATTGAGGGCTTATCTAAACAGTTAAGTAGTTTTGGTTGAAAATATTTTTTTAATATATATATATATATATATATATATATATATATATATATATATATATATATATATATATATATATATATATATATTTTAATAATATGCTTAAATAGTTCACACAGTGGAGCTAAACTTAATATCCATTTTAAAGTGCTCCCATAGGTATTATAGAGAATAACTAAATTAAAATAAGCTGTCCTGTATAATGCCTAGACATATGGAAATATCATACTTGTGAGTAATTATATAGTAATGATAACTTATCACTTCTAATTACTCATCAACTTAATTAAATATCAAATGATAATATAAACGTGAGAATCTGCACACAGCATAACTAAAGACTGATAAACTTATCTAAGTAGACCACTCAGTTTAACCATGACTTAACTGATGATTTTTATGCTACATGCTGTATCTTGCATATAGCAGGGTAGGCAGAGGATACTTAGTTTTAAGACATTTTGATTTATTATACACTCTCTGTAAAATTTTCGAGACATTGCCTGTTGTGTGACGGACCTCAATGTCACACTTTACCTTGTTACCAGCAAAAGGAAATAAAAAAAATATCACTCCTAGTGATACATTCCACAACTGACAAACATACAGTTGGACTCACAGTGGTCTCAATTTTAAAACATTTTACAAATCTCAATAGTCTGTTATTTAAAAATACACAGTAAAGACACACTTTACTTTACCTCTGCATATATACCTACAATATGTGGTATGCAGACACTTAAATAAAAATGGAAAACTACTAAACATACCTCATCCCTAGAAATAAGTTCATTGCTGAAAGTCAATCCGGGCATCAGGCCTCGTTTTTTCAACCAAAATATTGAAGCAAAGCTGCCTGAGAAAAATATTCCTTCAACTGCGGCAAAAGCAATAATACGTTCTCCAAATGTTGCAGTCTTGCTGCCGATCCACTGTAACGCCCAGTCTGCCTTCTTCTTAACACAGGGTAGAGTCTCAATTGCATTAAATAAGAAATCCCTAGAAATATAATTGATGTTAAAGCTCGTTAAATATTTCAAAAATTGCATCTCATAATTAATTTACTATTTAGAAATAGCTTACATAAAGTTCATAGGGAACATTTCATAAGTGTTTTACAGACAGACAAAACACAGTAATACTTAAGGCCATGTATGACTGTAGTCAGACACTTGTGCCAATCAAGCCCACAACCATTGTGTTAACAAACACAATGATGGGCTCGATTCCCACTCTGGAGAATGCTTTTATTATTTACAATTTATTTAATAAAAATGTACCATACAAAATAATATTGTGCCACAATCCTAGTATTTATTTTAAATACATTTTTGTTTAATAAATAATACATGAAGCCACAATTATACATATCAAATATCAAAAAAGAGCAATAGGGCATAAATATGAAAAAATATACAACGATGTATATGTAAAAAGTTGATCCAGTGTACAATTGTGAATATAATAGATGTGGGTTTGATTCCCACTTGGAGGAAAGAGTTATTTTAATTTTCTTTGCTCTGGTAACAAATCAAGGTTGTTCAGATTTAGCTGAAAACTGAGTGGTGCATGCAAATCGAACGCAAAATACTTGGTTCCATTTGCCTCCCCTGCTATACATATACACAATATAATGTGAAGCTAAAACTAGATTGTAAAAACTATAAGTCATGTGTAAAATATTTACCTCTCCTTAGGATCCCTTATATATGTGTCAATTAATAAAGAGTACATCTCTGAATGAACATTTTCCATAGCAATTTGGAAACCATAGAAGCATCGAGCTTCAGTTACTTGAACTTCTTGTGAAAAACGCTCCACCAAGTTCTCATTAACAATACCATCAGAAGCCGCAAAGAATGCTAAGACATGCTTGATAAAATGTTTCTCGCAATCTTTTAAAGTCTCCCAATCTGCTAAGTCCTGTAATATTAAAAAGTAAAGTCAATAGTTAATGATTCAAGTACATGTAATGTTGTGAAATCAAGGTTAGTTATATTTTAATAAGTTATGTGCAATATATACTTTTATTGAAAATAAAAACATAAGCAGTAGGTAATACCTTGGATAAGTCTACTTCTTCCGCAGTCCAAAACGATGCTTCGGCTTTTTTATACATCTGCCATATGTCTGGATATTGGATTGGGAATATAACGAAACGTCTAGGGTTTTCCCTCAGCAGGGGCTCAAGTTGTGGGTCAAACGTTTGTTCCTTATTTTCTTTGACTATGTCCATTTTATCGTCAGTATCACCATTAGGATCATTCCGTGCCGAGAGCACATTCTTGACAGGGGACTAAAAGAAGAAAGGTAATATTAACATATGCGACAATACATATAAATTGCTTTAATATTCTAAATATTAATCAAAATATAGAACTCACTTTAATATGCACATTACTTAATCCATCGTACAAATTTTCTTTATTGTTGATAGGAGCCATTTCAAAAGTAATAAGTAACAATTCAAAATAAACACAAAATATACTAAAACCAAGCTTGTTAATAATTTGAATAACTTTTAATCAATGTACACAATACACAATAATGGCTATCAACAAATCAACAACTGGAAAATGAATACAGCAAAACGTGTGCCGGTCAGTGACTGTTCTTAAAGTAGGTACTACATCTATTACAAAATGCTCTTTATTTTAGGCGGGAAATATGTCACGTTCAGAACCAACAACACGGATATTTTAAATATATTAAAGAATATGTTCCAGTCTAAGAAAAATGTAAAAAATATTTTCTGATTACAAATTTTAGTAATAAATATTAAAAAAATATATTGTTATAACTTATACCAAATAATTACTGAGTTTAATTAAGTAAATATTCATTATTTATAGTAATTTGAACATATACTCATAAATTGTTCGAAAAATGGAACGATTCTGTCAAAATATAATCCACCAATCAGATGTCAATTATAAAAGGAGGGAAATGTTATTATGATATATTTATATAAATTTACGTTGCAATAAAGTATATCTGAATAAATTGTTATTCACCAGTTATTTCAATCGAGAATTAAGAACTTTAACCGTATTTTTGTAATATGTTGTGTAATATTGTTGTTCCCTCGTAAAGAATAAAGAGTTCTATTGGCTAATTATTTAACCAATTAAAACAAATCTTTTTTGCAATTGGTTACATATTTCCCTATTTTAGAAAATTTTCCTACCTTAAAAAAAAAAAACTTTTTGGTGCGATCAACTTACACATTTGCTAAATAGTTAATAATTTCAAGTACTAGTTTTATAAAAATTTTATTGAATATAAAAATAAGCAGCTAATAAATTTATAAGATATATTAATACATAATTTCAGTATTGTGGATAACTTTACTTATTATATATAATAGTTAGCTATATAGTACACTATTAAATATGGCCAATTTCGTACAAAAAGACACTTATGTACCTCCCTTTTCTTAAAGGTGAGGAAAGGAGTAAAAATTATTTAAAATAATTATTTAGAAAACGTCTAAAACATTTTGAACGTAGCGGGATTTGAACCTGCGACTCCTGGACCTAAGTGTGGAATAACACTTTAAAATGTTAAAAAATTATTTATTTATATCGTACCGATATGATACGCTCCGGAAAACGGATATTTACCTACCTAAATTTTATGTTATCTATCTACATCAATGAGTGACCGAAGCCACTGTCAAACTTTACGCTGACGTTTGATGTCTGAAAAAAATTGTGATGATTTCTTTGGTTACATAGCCGAAAACGAAATACTAATATATAACTTATTTGTAAAAAGTCCCAACGTACAATATATTTTGTAATATATTTATTATTTCCTAATCAAAATGTCAGATAATGATGATGATTATATGTGTGAGGAGGAAGAGGATTATGGACTGGTAGGTTATTGTTGTTATGTTTTTATAAAGATTTATATTCACATTTTAATATCTGATTTGTTAAATCGCTAAAAAAATGTTCTTTTGTGCTATTTTGTGAGTAAATTTTTCAGGAATATTCGGAAGATAGTAATACAGAACCAGATGTCGATCTAGAAAACCAATACTATAACAGCAAAGCTTTGAAAGAAGACGAACCTCAAGCTGCGTTGTTAAGCTTTCAGAAGGTTTTAGAGCTGGAAGGTGGAGACAAAGGAGAATGGGGTTTCAAAGCACTGAAGCAAATGATAAAAATTAATTTCAAATTGGTATGGCATCATATATTAGAAGTTTTGTAAAGTACAACTTATATTTACAACTATATTAGCCTTAATGTTATTTTAATTTTTAGAGTAATTTCACTGAAATGATGTCTAGATACAAACAACTATTGACATATATTAAAAGTGCGGTCACAAGAAATCATTCAGAAAAATCTATCAACTCTATTCTTGATTACATATCAACATCTAGAAATGTAAGTATATCTCTTAATAAAAACAAAAATATTACAAAACTTTATAAACTCTATCTTATTATATTTTTTCACAACTTTCAGATGGAATTACTACAGGATTTTTATGAAACAACATTGGAAGCTTTAAAAGATGCAAAAAATGACAGATTATGGTTTAAGACTAACACAAAACTAGGCAAATTGTACTATGATAGAGGGGACTTCAACAAACTGGCCAAGATACTAAAACAATTACATCAGAGTTGTCAAGTAATTATTATTTTTTTTTATCAGCTTCACGCTGTATCCTGCACACAGCAGGGTACGCAGAGGGAACCTCATGTTAAGACACTCTGTTCCCCACTTGCCCCCGAATTCTGGAGGCATTGTGTGCTGAGTGGCAGAACTCAACGCCGCATTTTGCCTCGTCACCAGAGCAAAAAAATGAAAATATAAATTGAGGGTGGTTGTGGCGCAGAGGCACAAAGTGTGACTGTAAATTTGATTGGTTGTGGGTTTGATCCCCACTCGAGGAAGTGAAATTATTATTTTTGATTTTAACAATTGAAATAAAAAAAATATTATTTATAAAATGATGTGTTGATTGATTAAATATTTAAATGAAAAAAAATTAAATTAGCTTCACGCTGTATCCCACACACAGCAGGGTAGGCAGAGGGAACCTAGTGTTAAGACACTCCATTCCCCACTTTCTGCCGAATTCTGGAGGCATTGCGTGTTGAGTGGCAGAACTCAACGCCGCGCTTAACCTCGACACCAGAGTGAAGAAATGGAAATATAAATTTAAGTAAATATTTCATCTCCTCGAGTGGGAATCGAACCCAGAACCAGTCGGTTTTGCAGTCACACCTCGTGCCGCTGCGCCACGACCGGCCTCATTAAATATTTAAATAAATATTAGTAATAAATGATTAAATATTTAGATTCACATTATTATTTATTAAGTAAAATAACAAAAAACAATAGAAAAAAAATGATTGCAAACAAATAATGTTTTTAAACTTTCATTCTGTAACATGCATATTATAGGCAGAGAGAAACTTGTGACTACTGTACTATATGTAGAGCAGAGTGTAACACTGCTTTTACAAACTTAATTAACAAATTGAAATTTATTTTTTAAGACTGATGAAGGTGAAGATGATCTCAAGAAAGGTACTCAACTCTTAGAAATATATGCTCTAGAGATACAAATGTACACAGCACAAAAAAATAATAAGAAACTTAAGGCATTATATGAACAATCATTGCACATAAAATCTGCAATTCCACATCCACTTATAATGGGTGTTATAAGAGGTAAATTATGTTTTATCTATAAAAATTGTAATAAGCGACTGCCATTCTGTGTATTCATTGAGGATTCAATCAGCTAAGCTGACTCCCCATATCCTACAAAGAGATTGCATCTCCACAGCATCAATGCAGCGAAGGCTCTGTTAACCCTGTTACCGGCAGCAATACCCCTTTCCACATCCATCTCGTATCTTCCATGTCTACTGAACATACTTCCCAGATATATCACTTCATTCACTTGTTCTAATATCTTACCATTTATACTGATCTTGCATACCGTCGTTTCTTCATCTCTTTCAAAAATTAGAACCTAGAGAATATAAATCAAATATAAATTTATCAAATTAATATCAAATATAAAATATAAATCAAATATAAATTAATCAAATAAAAATTAGAACCTAGAGAATATAAGGGAGGAACGTATCCTTTACGCACGATATCCGACGCGCCAAAACAGGGCGAACCCAAATGCGCACTACCTTTTATAAGTATGAGCATGGTGGTGGTGGGTGTCGATACTTTTCTAACACCGGGTCCCGCTCGCGCGCAGCTTCCATCACACATTGGATATTCAGCTTACAATACTATTAACTTCACTCTATATAACAAATGGAACAGGGAACGGAACGGAAGGGAACTTAGTGCTAAGAATCTCTGTTATCGAATTTTCGTGATATTGCATTTTGAGTAGAAAACTGCATGCAACGCTGCATTTTGTCATATTACCAGAGCAAGGAAATGAAAATAATTCATTCCCCCAAGTGGAAAGAAATCGAACTCACAACCGTCGTATTTACTGTGCTGCGCCATAGAAACGATTATATAATTCACTCTAATATAATATAAAACAAATATTAAAACATATTTATTTATAAAATATTTTCTTTTAGAGTGTGGTGGCAAGATGCACTTGCGTGAAGGTGAATTTGAGAAAGCTCATACGGATTTCTTCGAAGCGTTTAAAAATTATGACGAATCTGGGAGTCCCCGACGCACCACTTGCCTCAAGTATCTTGTGTTGGCCAATATGTAAGTTGTATTGTCTTTACTTTTTTGTATATTCTGCTTTTTTGAATAGAATAGACAAAGAAAATATAGTGTCAAGACACTCCTTTCTCGGATGGATTCAAAACTTGCATTAAAACATTGTGTGGTGAATGAAAATAAATATTTTGCCATCTAACATGCAACATCTTTTATGTTGCTTGTTACGGTACGAATAGACTATGATAGAAGTTCCGACATAAATGTCAGATATTGGTATGTATGTACTCAGTAGTGTTTATGTTTTTGATAATAATATTTAATAATGTTATGCGTTATGTTTATTGTTTTCGAAAACTTTTTATCTACACTATACTCTATTCATTTTGGCATAAGACAAAATGTAAACAAAGAAATACTATTTCTAAAACTAATTTTTAAATTACTTAAATTTCTATTGAATTTGGTTTGAGGGACAGTGTTATTCGCATAAGATAGTTAGATGCATTCGCATATGACTTAAGACTTTTTTTAGACCCACCCTACACTTGTTCCCTGGGTGGTGCGAAACGAGTAACACTTCTTGTAAAAACAGCTTCTCTGGCCTCCCCGGCGATCACGTCGATGACGCTCTACCTAAGCCAAAAGCGCTAAGTAAACCACCACCTATTATTCTATATGAAACAGAAAACTTAAATGAACTAACAAAATTACTGCATTTTGTAACCTAAGCGCAGGACTTAAAATATAAAATAGTGAATAAAAATATACTCCGTATAACGCTTGCCTCAACTGAAAATGACAAAAAAGTAATCGATCAAAAGGGGCTGATTGGCCATACTTTCTCAAGAAATTATAGAAAATGCTATCGCGTTGTCATTAAAAATCTGTATGTCTGAATCCCTATATGGAATTATTGACTACAGTTAAACTGGTTCCAAAATAATTGGTCTAAAGCTGGCAATATGGAACAACATGAGCTATCCCCAAATCCTGCAAACATGCTCGTCGGGCAGTCCCACTTACTGGCCTTCTGAACGCAAAAGGGTGCCTGATCTTCTAGACTTTTCTATCGTGACAGGCGTGAGCCAACTATACTTTTATGTTGAATCCTGCCTCGACGGATCATCCGATATGACATACTCCTGTCATTCTTAATCTAGAAGCTAGCGTTACCAAGCGAGAGAAACCGGAGGCCCTATAGAATCATACTCAACTCAACTCAACGGCAGTTGGATCTTTTTACATGCCAAGTATTTAAACATTATTATTCAAAATTAAGAAAATAATTTATGGTATTTATAATACCGTAAAATGGAGGGAATAGAAACATTTTTAAATTTGAAATTTGTTTATGTTGTAAATACTTAATAATTTTATAAAACTTGAAAATATAATTATAAAAATCATTTCATTATTGATTAAATCGATAAATTTAAATCATAATAATAATTATTATTTAATAACTTCTATAGACAGACATCGTTCAATAATATTATTTACATCCATAAATCCATAAGATTTTTTTAACTTAATATAAGTATAGAATTACACTAGCCACCCGCTCGCGCACATACCATCTGTAATATTTTTATTATGCTGCATTTGCTAATAAATAGATACATTTAATCATGAACAACTAGTTTTCATAATTCTGAAAAAATATAAGCATTACGTGGTTGCTTGAGAGAATGTCATCGGCGGCAAGGCGAGTCTAGGCTTGCGGTCGTAAACAAAGCGTTGAATTATTTTTATGTTACATTTTCTCGAAAAGTATATGTCCAAATGAAATGCTATAAGCTGAAGTTTATCTTCATTAAATTTCCTTGATGATGTAATAACTGCAGCTTGCAAGTTCAATATAAAAGCCTAATAAAAATCTATGAAATATCATCACCTTACAATTTTCAACTATTTTATGTCACAAAATGCCTTATTGTGATTTATTTATTAGAGATAGATATACCGTATCGCGGACTGT
Source organism: Heliconius himera (assembly GCA_021202915.1). NCBI lineage: Eukaryota > Metazoa > Arthropoda > Insecta > Lepidoptera > Nymphalidae > Heliconius > Heliconius himera. The sequence goes on along the minus strand of JAJHJA010000133.1, from coordinate 899,626 downwards.
TTCTTAGAACTAATGAAAATGAATATTAAAAAAAAGCAGGGTACACACAGCAGGATAGGCAGAGGGGTCCTAGTCTTAAAACACTCCATTTCCCATTCTCCGCCGTATTCTGGAGGCATTGCTTGTTGCATTGCATTTGAGTGGCGGAAATCCATGCCGCTCTTTGCCTGGACACCAGAGCATAGAAATGAAAATATAAATGTAAAAAAATATTTAATCTCTTCGAGTTTCTTTGGCATTGAACCCACAACCAGTTGATTATACGATCACACTTTGTGCCCCTGCACCACTACTAGCCTCTTGTCGTAAAGAAAAGAAATGAAATGTAGTATCACAAGAATATAATGTACATTTAGTTGATTATGTTTTAAAGATTATGAATACAGCTATTATACTACAAATTTACAGGTTAATGAAATCCGGCATAAATCCATTCGATTCTCAAGAGGCAAAACCCTATAAGAACGATCCAGAAATCCTTGCTATGACGAACCTAGTAATGGCGTATCAAAACAACGATATCAACGATTTTGAAGCTATATTGAAACACAATCGTAATAACATAATGGACGATCCATTTATAAGAGAGCACATCGAGGATTTACTAAGAAATATTCGTACCCAAGTCCTTATAAAGTTAATAGGTCCTTATACAAGGATACACATACCATTCATTTCCAAAGAGTTGAATATTGATGAAAAGGAAGTGGAAAATTTGCTTGTTACTTGTATTCTTGATAAGTAAGTTTGTTTTTTTTTCAGTTTCATGCTTTTTTTTGGTATGTAGGCAGATGTATTTTAGTGTTAAGACTCCATATACTGCTCAATTTTTCGAAAATCGAACTTACAATCATCGTTATTAGTTAGATGCTGTGACACTTCGCCACAACGGCCTCTTTGATAATAATAAAGAAAAATACACCAATAATATCACTATAGAACATATTTACCTTTTTTTTTTACAGCACAATCAGCGGTCGCATCGACCAAGTGAACTCTGTATTAGAACTGGCCAGTGGAGCGCGGGGTGCTGCAAGGTACCTAGCGTTGGACAAATGGACTGCACAGCTGTCTTCCTTACATCTGGCTCTTGCTAATAAAATGGCTTAATATTGCCTGTCGGCCCCTAATATTTATAGCCCTCGACCTCTACAACATCTAGCTGTTGACCCTTAAAACCCCTAGCCTTCGTCCCCAAGAAGCCTTATCTTATTTTACCTGGAAAACCTCTTACATTCTTATCTCTTGTACCCTAGTCTCGGACTTGAGGTAACTATGTAGCGTATCGCACTCTATAAATTAAGTTATAGCGCAACTCTGCTCAGTATACGTAGCATTCGTCAGTGGAAAATCCCAAAACTTGAGGTAACCTCATGCGGTAACTTTAGTAATACTCGCGCTAAACTCATCACTACTTTTTGCGTTCAGTGATAAAAGCGCTTGGGGCTACATGTTGACCCCTACAATTCTAATCTTGAAGAATCTTGCTTTAACTTGAGCTAACACCATAAGACAACTATAATAAACTCTGGTCGCTACTTCTGGTCCTCAGTAATAAAATGCCTCAAGGTTTATCATCTAAACTTAATAATAATTCTGATGCCAAAGTTGCGGTAACCCCATGATTTCATTAGTATAACTCAGTTTAGCCAATAAAATGGCTTAGTGTTAACTTTCGATCCCTTGACCAATCCTTATCGTTAAATCCCGATTTAAGGTAACGCCGTGAGGTAACTTCTAGTGTATATATGACTCCTCTTTTTAAAATTGCAGCAATAATCATACTATCTCGATGTTTTAAAGATCTCGCCTTGAATGTTATTACCGCGCTTTATGTTATATTGGTAGTATATAAGCAGAAATTTGCTCCATAAGTTATCTCAAGTGATATTGGTTTCGCCACTAAGTGATGTCAATAAAGTTTATAATTATATTGTGGTTTTATTCAGCCCTAAAAAAAACAATATATTTTTTTACTTTCCTCTCTTTTATATAATATGCAAGCGTGGTAGACGTCAACATGCACATATTCTTTCTAGATTATGTAATTTTATTTTGATTCACGTTATATACCGTGAAAAATACAGAATGGAAGTATTATAAATATTTTTTGGAGAAAGTTTTTGGAGGAAGAAATATGTTCGTGCAAAAACTTTTATAAATCTATAGGGAAAATGTTTTTGTTAGTAAAATTTATGGGATGGGCACGCCCCGCTCACTCCCTTCTTTTTTATGCCCGTGAAGAAATTATAATACTTCATTCCCACAAGTCGGGCTTGATCCCACAAATGGTACTCTCAATGTCGTATAGCATTTTTAAATTTATAAACAGAGCGTTCAGAGTTCAGTCAATTAAGTTACTACATTTCAATAGCTACCAAAAATACTTTTTATATAATCAAGTATAATCGCAATATGATTTAACAATTTCTAAATAAAAACACTTTTTATGAGTATAAAGTTTAATTTGTATACAATGATTATAAAAATTCTTAAAAATATTTATTACAAAGTAAATAATACTACTATAAATGGACGGTCTCGTATCACAGGTTAGTTATATACATTATTAAATTGCTGCCACATTTTAAAATAAAAGATAATTTGCTTAGTTTCAGTTACGATAAGAAATATATTATATATTACTTTATATATTTTTGATGGAGTTATATGCATAGCAATATATTTTATGTTTTAATTTTCGCCAAAGATTTTCCGTAACATCTACTTTCAAGATTTTTTATTATGTTAAAAAGATAACCCTATAATGGCACTAAGTAATTTTAAAATAAAATGCGTTATTTATTATAAAATTTGATGTCATATAATGAACTCTTCCAAGGTTTTAGATGAAACATTTAATTATATGAAAAGTATTTCACACACAGCATGGTAGGAACCTCGTGTTAAGACACTCCGTTCCCCATTCCATTGTGAACTCCGAGTCATTGCGTATCAAGTGGTGGAACTCAACGCCGTACTATTTTTTATTTAAATTAAAAGTAGTAATTCATATTTATACTTGTAAACATCATATATTTTACCGCATTATCATATTGATTTCTATCTACTTTTATTAAGCCTTTAAATGTTCAATCTTTAATGAATAAATAAAAAATAAAAAAATAATGATTAATTATCAACCAGTTTAGTCATGTTATATTATGTATATAAAAAGCACCATGTTTAATTACCTACATAATATATGCATACATATATATATTGTAGACACATAATATAATATGTTTAAATATATTAAATATTACTGGTATTTTTAAAAAAACGTACAACATACAATTTTCACAAATTATTTACTATTAACATAGATGTTATCATTATCTAGTCAGTTGGCCTACTTTTGCATTAACGAATTTTCAAGTCAATTTTTTTATGAAAAAATATAAAGCAAAAGAGCGTACGGGTGACCTGATGGCAAGTGATCACCGCCGCCCACGACCCCGTGCAACACCAGAGAAGCTACAGGTGCGAGATTTTTAAATAAAAGTTATTTATTTAGGCCATTCCACAGTTGCGTGACACGTATGCACGACAAGGAAGAAGTTCCTACGAAACCGCACAGTAGTGGAGTGCCGATTCAGTTAGTTCGGACAATATTTAAGATTGTGACTTACTATGTTAGTGAATTCGTCGGCAGGTAACACCTAACAGTGCCTTTTAGTTAATTGCTTACAGTTCGAAGTAACGTAACAGTTCCCTAGAACACTTCCCATGATAAATTCAATAGAGAACGCACAGCGAAGAGACGTCTCTACGCAAAGCCAAAATGTCTTTCACAGATCATTGGGTCTCCAACCATTCGGACGGCACTACGTTGTATGCGATCAAATGGGCAAGCTGATACTGTGGTGCACCTGCCCAGAGATGAGATTCTACTTCATATGTGGCCGAACCTGGGCCCTATACCAGAGCAAATCGGTGTTTTGGCGTGAAGTACTATGTCACTCTGCTGATGACCCCCAGTTATTTTTAAAGCCAATTTGGCCTTGCGTTCGCGATCCTGGCAGTCACTTGGAACTCTAAGGACCAATGTGCTGATACTGGCCGCGGCCTTAAGAGGAGTATTCTGGAAAAATGGTCACATGACACATGGGTTTTTCTTATTGGTTAACGCGCGCTTGTGCCTTTGGGGGTCGAATTAAACCAGGTTCCTTTCACCCCATGAGGAAACATTCCCGAGAGATACCTCATCAGAAAGAGAAGACATAAGTATATTTTGGATAGCAGACATCAATTTATTTTGGCACTGGTCAACGTTTTGCCGAGACAGACTTGTGCAGCCTGTATACAGCGTCTACTGTGCTACCATCGGCCTAGCAATGTTTGTTAGAATTCTTTAACATGCTATTAAAATGCAGAAGAAATAGCGCAACAGGCAGCCTTGACAGACGCTATGATGTTATATTTTAGGCACATTGCCCTTTTACTAATATACTATAATATTCAATATGTATATTGAATATTATAGTATATTAGTAAAATAAAGTAAATGGCAGTAAATAAATACATCTCATTGTTTATCGTTAAGCCAGGGACGGAACACGGGTAGTGTGGTTGGGTAGTGGGTAGGCGGATGTGGTTCCTCATCGTCGCGGAACGGATAAGTACCCAATAAAATAGGTAGTTGTAGCTTCACTTCCTTCTCTAAGCTCTTCGGTTCTATTATGAACTGGAAATAAAGATTTTTAGTAAGAATAGAATCAAAAACATTACAAGTATTATAGTTAATGTACAATTATTTCTAATTTTTAATTATCATAAAAAGCTTATAATTATATGTATTTAAGCGTCAGATTTAATGGTATACTAATTTTTTTATTAATAAAGAAATATATTTAGTTACTTCCATAGAAGTATATTAAAAATCAAAGAACTTAATATTTACAAGAATAATCTTCTTTTTCGTTCCGCCATGTCTTCATAGTCGATAAAAAATATATTTAAAAAACTACTATAAAATACACTAAAAATAAAGCCATACTCACAAAAACATCGTACTGCACGGATATAAGATGGCAACCCCTCAAATTAGTGGGAGGCAACGGTGGTACGTACAGCAACTCGGCGCGCCATAGCTGGGAATCCCCGGCGCGGAGCTTCCCTCGGACTAAACGAGCCAATTCCCTACTTTCCTTAGCCGCTATTTTCCCTCGAGCACTATATTGTACGGTTTCAGTTAAAGCAGCGCGTATGGCTTTGATGCCGGTTTTAGAACGGTTGTCTATACGTGCGTTCAGTGATATACTCTGACCCGGGACGTACGCGCCGCGGTCGAGCGCCACGCGGCAACTGACCGCGCCACCCCCTACGCAACCTACACCTAGTTTGTGTTCCACGCTTAGCTCGAATTCTTGCTGTGAAAAGATAACAAATATATTTATTTTAATATTTACTCAACACGTAATGCCTCCAGAATTCGGCGGAAAATGGGGAACGGAGTGTTTTAACACTAGGTTCCCTCTGGCTACCCTGATTTATTCGGAATACAGCGTGGGGTTGATAATTATTTGATATTTTTACAAGTATTATTTCACAATGAGGATAGAAAAATCATTTTAGAAAACGTGTCAAAAAGAACTCGCACCTTTTGTTTACCGTCCAAGGGCTCTAACCACTCATCACAATAACTCTAAGCAATACATTTACGCGCCAACTAATTGACATTGTATTCTATAATGTTTTTCTATTGTGTACGGAAATTATATATTTTTATTTCTTTTCCAGCTTCACGCTTTTCCCCCTATATTAAAGAAGAGGATAACTAATGTTGGAACACAGTTCCCACTATTCGCGTAACTTTCGAAACATTGCTAATTGAATGCCAAGAAATAAAAAAAATGCCTATTCTATGCCATGACGACCCACAAATGCAACACACATTACACACCTTTAAAATGTTCTGTCATACATGATGTTAAAAGTTACGCACGATCGCACTATACATGTAAAAAGATGATTTTTAAACACTCATCGCTAGTGCTAATTGACCACGAACATTCCTACGGTCGCAATTATCTTCATCCTTCCTTTCTTTTTTTATTGACATAATTGCATAGAAGTTATATGTAAAAATGCACATTCAAACATTCTTATTTGTTGCTGTTTGACTTTTTGTTTATTTATTTTAATTTTGCCTTCACAGTAATATCGTGGCGGAATAGTGCAATACCAACTATAAACGCGTAGGTTTGGAGTTCGATTCTCATTCAGCAGATTAGATACAAGTCTTGAATTTGGACTGATAATAGAAAATGAATGTTTTGAAGCGAGATTCTCTCTGCCTACCATTCTAAAGCGCGGCGTTGAGTTCCGCCACGCAATACGCAATGCCTTCAGAATTTGGCGGTGTGAATTCGGAGTGGGGAACGAAGTGCTTTAACACTAGGTTACCTCTGCTTACTCTACTGGGAGCGGGATACAGTGTGAAGATGAAAAAAAATTAACTTCATAAAACAAAACAAGAATAAAAATCACAATACTCACAGCCAAAACAGGAGGTTCCAGGTTCAAATCAATCGGATTCATAACAATGAACACTTGTTGGTTCTTGTGTGTCAAGCCGTTGGGTTCTCTTAGTGCCGCCTTACAATAATATTGTACCCACCCATGAGTACCGAGGAATGTGGAAGGTAAGCCCATAGGTAGACCCAATTTAAAAGGAAAACTGTGTATGCCTGGTGAAAGGACTGATGTGCTGTGACCTAGAGATAAGTATGTTTTAGTTTTACACTGTATCCGTAGACAGTAATAACGACAATATAGCGATAGGAGAGAATTTAGTGTCAAGATACTCTGTTCCCCACGCGCATGTTAAAATTCCATGAAAAATTTTTTATGTCTGCCTACTTAATTTAAACAAGTGACTAACAAAGGTTAACAAAGTGAGTCTCTAGTCTCATTACTAATTAGTTTGAACTTTTTTTATTTTATGGAAAAAGACAAAGGAAACGACCGTACGGGTCACCTGATGGTAAATGATAATTGATAATGTGAAGAGTACTCCATATGAGATCGAACCTGAGCCCTATACAGAGCCAATCGGTGTTTTGCCGTGGAGTACTGTCTCGCTGTGCTGATGACCCCCAGTTTCTATGTGGCCAACTTCTCCTTGCTTACCAGATGATTGCTATACTGGTAGTCACTCGAAACCAGGCACTGCATAAGGGGTGTGTTTTGGAAGACTGGCGATACGACAAATAGAGCTTTTTTAAGCGGTTAACGTGCAAACTTACGTCTTCTTGGGATTGAATTGAACCAAGTTCCTTTCACCCCGTGAGGAAACATTCCCGATGGATGCTTGAACTGAAGACACATGTTTATTTCGGCACTGGTCGACGTTTTCCCGAGAAACATTTGCGGGGCCGGAGTAAACAGTGTCCACTGTGTTATCATCTGCACAACAATGAATGCTAGAATCCTCTAACACGTCACTGATATGCAGTAACAACAGTGTAGGGGACAGCATGCAGTCTTGGGGAACGCCAGCGTTCATGTGTTCGGAGCAAAAACCTTGACGCTCCGAATACATGCCATATGCCATAGTCGACAGCGACCTTGATGCTGCGCCAAATGAGATAGCTGGCGCTCTAATTGCATAAAATCTCGGGAAGCCTGTAGGATGGAAGTTTTGCAAGAAGTGCCCCATGCCGCATGCCCCGTGCCGCACTCGACCGAAGGACTTCGCCATGTCCAAACTAATTGCCAGGCCCTCTCCCTGGCTTTCGATAGCGGCAGCCGAGCAGTGGGTTTGGTAGACCAGAAGATCACCAGTCGAGCGGTCATGGTAGAAGCCATGTTAACGGTCATTAATCAATTGTTGATCCTTCAGATAAACCAAGAGTTGGCTATTTACAATGCTCTCCATCACTTTCGAAAGCAAGAAGGTGATAGCAATAGGTCTGTAGTTAGATGGATCGGAACCATCGCCTCTCTGGGATCGGGTGGATGAGAGCGCTCTTCCACGAGTCTGGGACTACGTAGACTAAGTAAAGGTGCCGAAACAAACACGGTAGCATCGGTGTCAGCTCAGAAGCACATGAACAGAGCACTAAAGGAGAGATGTCATCTGGCCCGCTCGACTTGTGGATGTCCAAACAGCACAGAGCTCGCTTAACAGCTTTTTGGTTGAACTTAGCACCATGCATTGAGCTCAGGCACCGCGGAATTGTCGGCGGCGTTGTTCCTTGGTCATCTAAAGTCGAGTTCGAGGCAAAGAGCGCGCCCAGGAGATCGGCTTTTTGCAGGAATTCCAGACATGTAGCTTTTAAGCTTCTCGCCGATATTGGCGATGTACTCGAACCTTGCTCTGGCAATTTGCAACTTAAAGAACGTAGAGGCTCATTTATACTTGCTTTTTGAGGCTTTCTTGTCTCAGATTTGATATGCCTCACGTTTGCTAAAGCTTGCAGGATGTATCAATCCTTCCAAAGGCTGTGATTTGCCACCGAAGGGAACTGCAGTGCTAGGAATATAAAGCCATGTCCATGCCCTGTAGAACCACATCTGCAACAGCAGCCTCACATGTACTAGGATCATCGGAGGAGATGCAAACCAGCTCCCAGCGATAAGACGAGTAAAATGTATGCATCCCATCCAAATCTGCTGACTTGTAGTACCAAATGCGACAAGTTGTAGGTGTTCTGCAACTACCGCGCTTAATGTGTACGACACACCTTACCAGGCAGTCTGAAGACCTCAACTAACCTGAACTCAATTTAATTGAATTATTGAATTACTTTGATTACTGTTTCCATATATTTTTAAAAATATTTTTGATCTAGTGACTGACTTCTAAAGATTACAATGATTTTAAATGATTAATGAGGATAGTAGTTAACTATAAAAAAAATTGTTTTCTTAAACATTTTTTAAAGTGTTATTCCACACTTAGGAAAGAAAAATACTGATTTAAAAAACGGAAGACCACTGAGCCATACGTTCAGAGCGCCTGGTCGGTTTCCAGGAGGCGCGGGATCGATTCCTGTTACGTTCAAATTTTTATGTTTTCTAAATAAGTAAATATAGTTTTATTATTAGGGTAACATTAGCTCTTAAATTTTTTTGAACTAATAATTCATATTGAACCAAGTAGAAACCTATGTAAGCTTCTTTTTAATAAATACAGATAATATAAAATACCTGGTTCTCCAAGTAGTCGCATTCTAAAATCAATGTAGTTTTCCTTGTCAAAAAGCCTTTCATGACGACCTGAACCTACTCTCACAACACCTTCACCTACTACATGGAAATGGAGACCTAGAATATAATAAAATTAATTCTATATTAAAATCATTAATATTTTATCAATCTATAACAAATATTAATCACAATATAAAGTAATTGGTAAATTAGATAAAAAGAAAAACTAGTAAATATTTAAATATTTATAAATAAAGCCTTATATATTTTTTTATTGTAAAATATATATTTTTTTATTTACTATATTTTTTTTAAGTTATAAAAGAACTATTGATTGTTGAATAAATTTTCAATACATGCAACAAGTTAATTAGTTTAACTTTCATGGCTCTGTATAGCCAATTGACCTTACATCCCACATTAAAATAACTCATTTAAAAGTATGTAAGACCAGTTAAGTAGGTGGGTACTATGGAAGTAACTAATAAACTATTAAGCAATTAATTACCTAGTACAGGAGTATCATCTTGTAGTTCCATTAAAACTTTCCCTGATAAAAACTGGCCAGGGAAATATAATAGAGATGTGTTGTCAAAAACAATCAAAAACTTAAGCAATTTTCTTGGCATTTTGATGATTTATTTGTTCAGCTAAAACACAGTAAAACTATTAGATAATATATATATTTATTACTATTTAACATATGATACATATATATATATATATTTTCATATAAATATAATAGAACTAATTTGTTAAATTGTCATAAGCTAAATTACTGTTATTGTATATTTGAAAATTATATAAAACCAATAAAATTAACATTAACTACTATATGACGTTAAATCTATAACTAAAATAACCACGAAGATGACATTATTCTAATATAGTATTCACAAGTTGTCGTAGGTTGCAAGTTAAGTAATAACTTGCGAAGGCCACCAAGTTAAGTAAACTTTTTACCTTAAGACAATAAAAATAGTATATAGTACACAATTTCACTGAATTATAACTTATAAGAAATTATACATTGCAAAAGTAATTATTTTATAAAATTGTGAAATTACTACAGTATTATTTAAATCATATTATAAACGCAAGCCTGTCTTCAGTCTTTCTTCTTATTTTGACATTATGTCACTGACTTGACTAGTTGACTGAGTAATAGATAACTTGACGCGAGACGAGGGCTGCCATGTAATAAAGTGGTACTGCCTATTTAAACATTTTTAACATATTACTCACCATACTAAAGAGGACAAGTTTTAAGCGTCTTATTTTAGCATTTGTTTTTCTTTAAGAGTGAGTGTGAGAAAGTGGTGAATATCAGCATTTTGGCATATTCGTTTTTAACATATTGCTATATTAGTATTAGTATTGTACAATATGATACACTTTTTTATTATTTATTTCACCATGACATTTTGAATTTTTGAAACTACCAACATTACAACATTATATATATGTCAAATATTAATCGTACATAGCTGTCAAAAGTGTCAGTTAAATTAAAAAAAGGATCATAATTCATAAAGTTAATTAATTGTTAAATATCGAAAATAATACGATTATTTAAATTTTCACTGATTCAATTCACGTCAAAATAATTGTTTGCAATATTTTACCTACAAAATCTCTTGTTGGTTTATTAAAGTGACGTTTTATCGTTCGTTTAAAACATACATTGGTTATGTTTATGTTTATCTGAAAACTAAAGTATTTTTTTTGAAAACGAGTAAATTAAACTTCTAACAAAATGCCGAGTGAAATGATAACTTTGCAGCTCGGCCAGTGTGGCAACCAAAGTAATAAATTACTTCCTGTTATTAAATACTCGGACTATCTAAACAGTTTACTTATATTCTTTTGTTATATTACAGTTGGCTTTGAATTTTGGAAACAACTTTGCATAGAACATGGCATCTCGCCCGAAGGTATTTTAGAAGAGTTTGCTACAGCGGGTACTGATCGTAAAGATGTGTTCTTTTATCAAGCTGATGACGATCATTATATTCCGCGAGCAGTGCTATTAGATCTGGAACCTCGAGTAATACATACGATTATGAATTCGCCATATGCGAAGGTTTGTTGAAAGTATATATCTTCACATGTTTTGACATTAGTATCTTTAAGCTTTACCTTGCAATTTTAAATAAATTTTATTTGGTAGCCAGTTCCAGCTTTTTTTCATATTTTGTGTCTTGAGTGGCTGTTCTCAACCATTATCTACCAGATGTAAATATATTCCCTGAGTAGTTATGTATTTTCCCACTGAACAACAATAGCTTCATAATAAATGCAATAAAAAAGGTACATTTTTGTAGTTATATAATCCAGAAAATGTATATCTCTCTAAACATGGTGGTGGTGCTGGAAACAATTGGGCCTCTGGGTTTGCCCAAGGAGAAAAGTTAAATGAGGAAGTATTTGATATAATCAACAGAGAAGCTGATGGAAGTGATAACTTAGAGGTAAAATAATTATATATTACTATTCCAACAATTTCTATTCATCAACATAGCAATATGTTACATATTTAAAAAAAACTTTTTCAGTACAGTCAATCTGGGTAACTGATTTCTTGGGTAACATTGGCAGTGGGACCCCAAATTTACTTTTGATAATTTTTCTTTACGATTCTATACTATTTATTTAATATGTTTGTTTTAATCATTAAATATTAATTTTAAAAATAGAAAGAAACTTAAGATTTAGCCCAAGGATAACACTAATAAAGATAAAGATAATGTTACTTTAGCACCATTAATATCAACATGCTTAATGAATTACCATCCAAAATAAAAAAAAATATTATGAAGATACCAAAATTAAATACCAGCAAAATTAGCATAAAAGAGCCTGGGTTCTACATAATTGATGATGATATTGGAAGAGATTATGGAAGGAGTGGAAAATAGACAATTAATACTAAAGTTCTTACAATTATTTTATTTGCTTAAATTATTTTGACTTGTTTTCTTTTTAATTTGCTTGAAAGTTTTATATTAAATGTATTTTTAAATATTTTTTATGCTGATTAAAAATATATAGTACACAAATACTAAACACTAGACTGGTTTTCCATTTTTTTAATTTTAGGCAAAACTGCAGAATAATTGTTTTATTAAGTGAGTTATGTTCATTAAAGACATGAACTAATATTACCTGTATCAATAAGAAAAATAATTATGACTATTTTTTAATAGTTCTTTGTGTGTTAAAATTAACCTATGATGATGAATAATGGGGATAACTTTACTATAAAATTAAGATTTTCTCCTATACTTATGTATTTTAAAAGGTTTATGTGAATATCTATGGGGGAAAAATATTATAAGGGCACTAATAAAACAAATACACTTGCAATGTGCTATAAATTTCAAGACAAAGTTTACAATATTGCTTGCATCTGTCAAAGTTACCCAGATTGACTATACTTTATTTAAATAAACATTAAAAATAAAAAAAAAACTTAAATAATATACATTAAAACTTTTACAATTACAATTTTTATATGTTTTATTAATAAGTATTTTATATATCACCTTTATCAATTTTTATGTTCAATTGTAGAGCTTGATCCTAAAAAAAAATTTTAATAAAATATTTTTTAAATTATTTTCTATTACTTCACATATTTACAACATTGTTACAATATTACTGCAATATTGTATATAATTACAATTATTTCTGGCAGGGTTTTGTGTTATGTCACTCTATAGCGGGTGGAACAGGTTCTGGAATGGGCTCATACATTTTAGAGCATCTTTCAGATAGATTTCCTAAAAAACTTGTACAGACTTACAGTGTCTTCCCAAATCTAGATGAGATAAGGTCAGTGAAGTTATGGTTTACAGATTATTAATAAATAAAAGAAATATTACAATAGTTACAATAATACAGTAATTACATTTATATCATAATGGTGCTTAAATATACATTATACAAAAAATGCAAAAAAATAAAAAACATATTGGTCTGGTTTTACATATGTAAAATAATGCATGTAGCATTTGAAGTATTATTTAAACACATATATAAGTTTTGGTTAAAATATGTAAGTGTACATTTATTTACCAATTCAGATTTTCAATATTTTCTTTTCCCCCATTGTATCATAATAATTTTAAAATGGACAAAATGAAGAACAGAGTAATAAGTCTGGTTGCTGTCCATTCTAAAAAATAATTGAATGTTAAATTAAAGAATGCCATATTATATTTTTTTGAAATCAACTTCTAACTGTATCATGCATAGCAGGATAGGCAGAGGAACTCTAATCTTAAGATACTCCATTCCCTACTTTCCGTTAAATTCTGGAGGCATTGCTTGTTACGTGGCGGAACTCAGCACCACACTTTGCTTCAATACCATAGAGAAGAAATTAAATTGTAAATTTAAATAAATACTTCACTTTCTCGAGTGGGGATCCCACAACCAGTCGCGTTTACAGTCAAATATTTGTGCCTCTGCGCCGTAACTTGCCATTTTAGGTAGGTTTTTGAATTAACCATTAATACTTTGCTTTTCCCGCAAGGTACAGTGTCAACACTCTTTGTTTTACACTTTCAATTTTTCGATTGCGTGTTTAGTGATGAAACTCATTCCCTAGAAAGGGGATCAAATCCGCTACCCATTGCCGTACATCAGATTCTGGTCTACGCTGCTACACATCCTCACTTTATTTAATCAGGATGATAATAAGCAATTATTTTAATAACCATTCCATATATAAGTGTATATTTCAAAATACATCTTTTTTCCAGTGATGTAGTAGTCCAGCCGTACAACTCATTGCTTACATTAAAGAGGCTAACAGAAAGTGCTGATTGTGTGATGGTACTTGATAATACTGCTCTAAATCGTATAGCAAGTGACCGTTTACACATTCAGAATCCATCATTCGCACAAATAAATACTCTAGTCTCTACCATCATGAGTGCTAGTACTGCGACGCTCAGGTAACGTTCGGAAAATATTTTATTAATCATTACTTATTGACGTTTGCTTCACGCTGTAACTCGCATAGCGAAGTAGGCAGGGGGACCTTGGAACCTAGAGTTAAGACACTCTGTTCCTATTCAGACAGTTCCCTTCCCCACTTTTCGCCGAGTTCTAGACTTTGCGTGTTTTGCTTCATTTACCAGTGGGAGGAAATGAAAGTATTAAATATCTTATTCTTCGGAGTGGGAATCGAACCCACAAGCCTCTCGCATATAATCAATTTAATTATAATTTAATGTAATGTAATTATCTCTGTTTCCGTTTTTTATTTTTTAAATACTGCAACTCTTGTTTTACTCACCCTTATGAGCAACAGAAGAGAATCCTAACAAAAAGTAAACTGGATTACTTAGTAGCCATTCTCTACCAGGTACCCGTCGTACATGAACAATGACCTTATAAGTTTGGTGGCGCCTTTAATACCTACACCGCGGCTTCATTTTCTAATGACAGGCTACACCCCACTTACTGCTGATCATGAACTTAACGCTGTAAGTTGTCGGTTCGATTTATTTTATTAACAATTTTTTTTATTGTAGAAAAAAGGAAAAAAAAAAGATATTTAATTACAAGATTTTGAATATATTTATTCCACGCGGTTGGTTTGGAGTTGACACATTCACCATAAATACACTATAATTGTATTGCTTTTTATCCAAAATAGCACCTTTTTTTTAACCCTTACAGTAAGGAAGTTATGGGGGTACCAACGTAACGTAACAGTTTTATTTCTCGGTGTCTATAAAAGATATCTTTATGGAATTTAAACTCAACGTGGTTATCAAAAAGATCATATTATATATTTTTTTGAGATTTTTTAGTTAGTGTCTCTACAACCACTTTCGCCTCGTCGACTGTCATCAACCTCTTCATACATGCCCTCCGGGGGGGTCCTCAAGCTTTTTACGTGACATTCCTCCAGTATCTTTGATAGAGGAGGAGGTTTCCCCCATCTCTCTTACCACTCACTTTTCCATCATGAATCTTTTTTGCCATTCTTTCATCATTCATTCGTTCGACGTGCCCAAACCAGCTGAGCACGTCCTTCTTCATTCTCATCGTGATATCCTTGCTAGTACCTGGCATTCTGTGTATCTCTTCATTGCGGATTCTAAGCTGTCTCCGCATATCCTACGAAGAGATCGCATCTCCACGGCATTCATATTTCTTTGATTCTTCTTCGGTAAAACCCACGTTTCGCTGCCGTGTAACAGCGTCGGTATCAACATTGCATTGTGTACGACCAAACGCGCAGCTGTGCTGACGTTTCGCCGTCTCATCAATGTAGCTAAGGCTCCGTTAACCTTGTTACCGGCAGCAATACGCCTTTCCACATACATAAAGATATTCTTAATAGATACCGAGAAATACACTTAACATTAAGGGTTGTTATCCCCATAACTCCCTTTCTGTAAGGGTTAGAAACAAAAAAAATATGTTATGCTATTTCGAATAAAAAGCAATACAATCATAGTAAAAAAAAACAATTTAATAGAAGCCAGTGCAGCTTTCCATGCTTATCGGGCTAGACCCTTTTAGCTCAACAGTAAATACAAAAATTTATTAAAAAAAAACTAATAATTTAATTACAGACAGACGAACGTGGGAATGGGCAAGATAAATAAAGGCTTTAATTACACATTTTTATACAAAGCCTTATTTGAAATATTATATAATTTGAAATATACTAAAACAAACATTCATATTATTTTCCCCAGGCCCCAAAAATAAGGAAAACCACAGTGTTAGACGTAATGCAGCGTTTACTGCAGCCCAAGAACATGATGGTGTCGCTGAGCCCCGATCGCGCTAACCAACACTGTTATATTTCCATTCTTAATATTATACAGGTAAGCTATTTATTTTTATTTATTATTTTGGCTTCTCTCCGTATAGCAGGGAAGGCATAGGGAACCTATAATTAACGAACCCCGTTCCCCAATTTGTGCTTTAAGTGACGGAACTCAACGACGCGCTTAGCCACGATTGGCATCAAACTTACAGCCACTTAACTACTTTAAGATCAGGACACATTGTTACAGTTGTGCTAAGATCAATAAAATCATCGGTGCGGCATTCGTTGAGGATCATATTAGCTACTACATATAGGTATATAAAAAAAAACTGCTTCACGCTGTATCCCGCACACAGCAGGTTAGGCAGAGGGAACCTAGTGTTAAGACACTCCGTTCCCCACTTTCTGCCGAATTCTCGAGGCATTGCGTATTGAGTGGTAGAACGCCGCGCTTTGCCTCGACACCAGAGCGAAGAAATGGAAATATAAATTTAAGTAAATATTTAATCTCCTCGAGTGGGGATCGAACCTACAACCAGTCGATTTACAGTCACACTTTGTGCCCCTGCCCCACGACTGGCGTCATATAGGTATATGCTTCCGTGAAAGACCATCCGAGTGTTTCTCCGTGGGCTAAACTTTTCAGAGCATACTTCGTCTATAGCCTTATAATATAGCATCTAAGGGGCCGTTCAAGTATTACGTAAGCAGTTTTTTTGCAATTATTGACCCCCCCCCTCCCCTATGTCATCAAAAATAAGCATTCCTCTTACCCCCTCCCCCAATGCTTACGTAAGCATAGACATATAATTTTTTTTTAAGGTATTTTTTATTGATATTTTATTTGTATCTACATTTATAAAAATTCCGACTGACTGAGGTAAAACGCACGCACATCCGTAACCCCTGATAGTAGAAACGTGAAGTTTGGACAGATTTATAATTTCGAATACTGGAAATCCACTAAGTAGGTAATTTGAAAAATTTTAACCCTAAAGGGATGCAATAGGGTTGAAAGTTTGTATGGAAAAAATCGAAATCAGCACCGATTTTTATTGAACACGTGTTTCGTGGTTTTTTTTAATTCACCACCTAAGGGTGCAAATAAGAGGTTGAAATTTGTATGGAAAAATCCTTAAATCACCACAGATTTTTATAAAATTTTAAATTTAGTCTCTTGACAATGTGCCATTCCCGCTAAATAGATATAAAAAAACTTATATATCTCTATATATAATAAAAGGATAGAAAAGTCAATTCTGTACATGAAAGATATAAAAAAAATAAAAATTAGGTCGGTTTATATGTCGATTATAGAACCTAAAAAACCACTCAACAGAATTCTTGTCTGTCTGTCTGTCTGTTTGTTTGTTCGTCAATCACGCAAAAACTACTGGACAGAAATTGATGAATTTTTGCATGGTATTAGCCTATGGTCTCAAGGTACATTTTTTTTGGGTTTCATTCTTAATTTCATTATAGTTTTATTTAAAAAAAATAAAAACTGAAAAATGTAAATTACTTAAAATACCGATAACTACTGTATGAAATTAATTTATTTTTAGCATGGTAATAGTTCAAAACCTAATGCAACTTATAGAATAGTTTTCATCATAGATTACAAAGAAATTTGACCAGAAAAAATAACATAATTATATTTTTATATAAAAAAATCGACTTCTTCAAAAATCATACTCTGAACTTAACCAAACTTTCACCAAACTACTCTTTATGTGTACCCTTTCTAATAAAAAAAGAATCATTAAAATCGGTTGAGTTGATATTGAGATATTAGTCCATTTGTCGCGCACATACATAATGTAAATTTGAGATTTATATGATTTTTTCATAGATACCATTGTCTGAAATGAACTAAATTAAAATAAGACTACACGGGACGCACTAGCTTCCAAAAAAAAAAAGAATCATCAAAATCGATTCACACAGTCAAAAGTTCTGAGGTAACAAGGATAAAAAATACAGTCGAATTGATGACCTCCTCTTTTAAGAAGTCGGTTAATAGAAATTTGACATAATTAAATTACGATTATTGTATTTAACCACAATTTAAAAGAAGAAAGTAAATTGAGGCCGTTCGTGGCACAGGAGCACAAAGCATAAACTGGTTGTGGGTTCTATTCCCACTTGAGGAAACTAAATATTTATTTAAATTTATATTTCCATTTCATCGCTCTGGTGTCGAGGCAAAGTGCAGCGTTGAGTTTCACTACTTAGCACGCAATGCCTACAGAATTCCGCGGAAAGGAATACTGCGTGCGGGATATAGCGTGAAGCTGAAAAAAGAAGTACAATTAATAGTTGTTTAGTCTACCATAATTATTATTTTAAACGTCAACGTTGGTGACATATACAAAAATAATAAAGTAGGTATATTTTTCGGGACTAGCTCAAATGGCGATATCTGCAATAAAAAGTACAGTAAATCCCCCGACTTACGCTACCCCGTTTCACGCGAATTCGGAGGTACACGGTTTTTCATTTTGATTGCCGCGCATCGGCTCTCTCGCTCTGCCCACTCAGTTTTCAGTTTGCGACAGGTTTAAACATGTTCCGCGTGAAATTGTTTTACGTGCGCAGTGCGTTTTACTTATATTCTCTAATTATAACGTCTAAAAGAACGAAAAATGAGTCATTTGAGCATAACAAGAAAAGAAAACAGTGTCATTGGAGTGGAAACTAAATATAATTAAAGACTTTGAAGTAAAAATGAAAATTTGCGAATTGGAAAAGAAGAAAAATTTAACTCGGCAGGCAACATTGTTAGAATATATGATGCCTTCCAGCTCAAAATATTTCCGGTTTAGGTTACTTTATTCATAACAATGTAATTTTTTTTATTATCCTACACTTTATTAAAGATTTTTCTTCTAAATTATGTTTTTTTTTAAACTCTGGTCCTGATTAAAGAAACTTTATATGCAAAGTTGAACACCGACTTACGCGAATTCGACTTACACGGCAATCGCTCGGTCCCACCTACCGCGTAAGTCCGGGGTATTACTGTATATGTATTTGGAAAGTAAATTCTGATTGTAAGTTCATAGTTTATAAAACTTTATATTGTGTTTAGATGACGCACTGATGTCAATACATTTTAATCATTGGCGTTATATATATATAAAGTTGCATTCATTTACAGTAGATATATTTCTCAAGAGAACTTTCTCAAGACTTTATATATAAAAAATACATTAAATAATCATGTTAAGGAAGTATCAAATATATTAATGTCATCTGTTAAAATAACGTGAAGCTGACTAAACTTAATGATATATTCAAAACAAATGAATTGTATGTAAATTTATTAATACGTTTCAAGTATGAAAAAAAAATGCAACATAATTGCGTTTCTTCTTCTTTTTTTCCAATATTTTATATTGGGATAGGGACGTAAATGCGGGAACAGAGCCATGCCATCTTAGTACAAAGTAACCTCTAAAAAATGTATTTACGTGTTATAGTTAAAGAATAAAAAGAATGTGTGATTCCTCTATAGAATATATTATTCTACATTATATCATAAAAACAGATTTAAACAGTGCATATGAAGGTATCCTCCTGTAGTATAACTATTTTCAATTACTATCAACACTACAATGTCAATACTATTTGGTATTATAGTGTAATTTTGAACATTTTGAATATTTTCCCGTCATTATAATGAAAAACATAGACTATTTTTAATTTGAAAAAATAATTTATTAACTATAAGAATATTGGTAGTTTTTCAAAACGTATAAGAATTAAAAATTGCCTAAAATATGCTTTCTTCGCAAGTGTTGTAATAGCTATTGGTATTAATTAACCAAAAAATATTATAAATATTAAATATGCTCAATTATACAAAGTTTTTTTGTCAGCACCATTTTAAATAAAACCACAGTTTTAACTACTCTATAAAAAACCCAATAATAAAAAAGTTATATTTTCAAACAAAATAAATAATAAAATTATCGTTGTAAAATAAAATATAATTTGTCGAGAACGACGCACGCACACATAAACCTATCAAAGGGAAACCGCCGCATACGACTCAATATTGGCGGTAAAGTTCAAAGTTCTAAAGATTTTAGTAGTATTTTTGTAGTAGCATGTGTTTACGTTATTGGTATCGTATGCGTAACCGCGTCACACGAAATATAGATATGAATAAACATCGTGAAATGAACAAAAAACCTACGGCTTCACTGTTGATGTATATTGCTTAATTTCTTTAAAATATTTTACCCTATATGCTGTTTCCGTAAAAGGAGCGCTGACGCTTCTCATCTCTTCTTTGTTAAAGGCCGTCGCGGCACAGGGGCACAAAGTTGTAGCTGTAACGCGACTGGTGTGGGTCCGATCCCCACTTGGAAGATTGAATTATAATTTAATAATATTTTCATTTCGTTTAATACTATTTTCAGTTCGCACATCAGTCACACATTACACGCAATATCACTAAGTTGCCCTGCTAAAGGCGGGATAAAGCGTGTATCTGGTTTTAACTTTGTGTGAGCCGATTAAAATAAAGTCCAGTCCAGTTGAGGCCAGTCGTGGCGCAGCGGCACGAAGTGTGACTGTGAAACTGACTGTTTGTGGGTTCGATCCCTACTCGAGGAGATGAAATATTTACTTAAATTTATATTTCCATTTCGTCGCACTGGTGTTGAGGTTAAGCACGGCGTTGAGTTCTGCCACTCAACACGCAATGCCTCCAGAATTCGGCAGAAAGTGGGGAACGGAGTGTCTTAATACTAGGGTTAATCTGCCTAACCTGCTGTGTGAGGGATACAGCGTGAAGCTGATTAAAATAAAACTAATATTAAATATTTAAGCGCAGATTGCCAAAATGTAAACAAAAAAGGATTTAAATCGGTTAAGCCGTTTCTGAGATTATCGTGAACAAATTCACAGGCAAACAGACAAACTGACCAAGTTCTATTATAATGTTAATTGTAATATCTTCCATGTACAGACACCGATGAGTTAGGATTTTATTGTAAGTATCGATAGTTCAAAAATTCAATTGAAGATTCTCATGGGTACGAAAATGCGACCTAAAGTTTTAATAACTTTCTCATAAAAAATCTTCATTGCGCTGCAAACATACATAATAGGTATATCAAAACACGAACATATTTCAGTGTGTTGAGTAAATAATTCTGTGGTATAAGCGGGCGAGGCCGCGAGCGGGTCGCTAGTTATATTATAAAACTAATAGTGTTAGCATAAGTTTCTTATAATGTAGTAATAGGTGTCACTGTAATTACAAGTACGTCATTTGATATTGTTTCCATTATCGATTGTATTAAGTGGCGGTAGTGTGCTGCGTCTTTTCCGGTGGATTTCCAATATAAGCACAAACGACACGGCACTCATGTTCATTACGTTCTAAGATATTGTCAAGACAACTTGTCATTATAATTCATATTTCAATATTGTGACTACGAGAGTGTATATAACAAGTGTAAATAAATTTATTGTAAAAGTTGGATTTTGTGTCTGATTTGTTGGTTCGCCTAACAGTTCAGAAGCGGGATTACGAAAGGATATACAAAATTTCCTGCCACGCTCATAAAGTGTAAGTAGACCATATATATATTCTTTTTTTTTCTTTTCTCTCATTTTTCTTACTCCTTAAAGATTAGCTGAATAATTTATATGTAAATTGAGTTCTCTATAATCTTTAATTTAATTTTTCTATTCTGAATATAAGCAGAGTGTTGCTATTCTAATTATAATTTTTAGTTACTCTTATTTCTTTTACATCAAGCAAACAACAAACGGATAAATGAAAGATCTTCAATGGAAATTTAATATTTGAAAAATAGTTTTAACAGTTAAAGTTTTGGAAAAATAGTTTTAACAAGTTAAAGTTTACTGATGACGATACATAGAAATCTTGTACTTCGAACTTTTCGTTGTGTGGTGTTTGATAACCTTTATAACAGCCAGAGTGGTTTTTTTTTATGAAGGGAATTATTGGATAAATTTGGAAGGTTGGATAATTTGAGAATACACTGGATGATGTGCATAGCTAAACATTTTCCATTTTATAGTACTTACGTAACGTTTCAGTTTTGAGGGTAGTTGATAAATTTAGAATTTGAGATTGTTTAAGATATACTTTAAAAGAAGTATACAATTGCTTATAGCATCTACGTTGGTGGTAGACGTGATCGATAGGATATTAGTTCTTCCAATAGAGTATTTTCTTATACGGGTGATAATTTAAAGATATTTGACACCATGATATTTCACACGTCATGAATAATTTCAGTTATCAAGACTTTCTGGAATACTTATTTTGAAATATTTATAATGGATGGATTATACCCGAGGTTAAGGGTGATGGATGGATTATACCCGAGGTTAAGGGTAATGGATGGATTATACCCGAGGTTAAGGGTGATGGATGGATTTTATTTCAGGTTAAGGATAATGGATGGATTATACCCGAGGTTAAGGGTGATGGATGGATTATATTTCAGGTTAAGGATAATGGATGGATGATACCCGAGGTTAAGGGCAATGGATAGATAACATTTCAGGTTAAGGATAATGGATGGATGTTACCCGTGGTTAATGGTAATGGACGAATAATACCAGATGCAAAATACTCGAGTTTAAGGATAAAGGGAGCTTAAGAATCAGGTTAGTGAAGTCATTTTTGAGCTCATTAAAGAAAATGAATAAAAAAAATATTGATTTTTCGAAATTTGAATTGATATTAAAATATTTCTTTTAAATTGTTGTAATTGACCGAAATGGAATAAATTCATAGCGAGTCGTTCCCAAACGACGAGAATTAAGTATATTAATTTTAACAAATATGTTAGTATAAATGTGTTTACGATGAGACACGAAGCAAAATTCTTATAAAATGAAACTTTTAAATCTGTGTGAAATAATGGCTATTGGTTGGTAAATGGTGGAAATGATCACGGTGTAGCAATAGATACAAATAGAGACATACGTAGGTAGGTAGGTAGGTACAGTAGCTTAAGTTATGAATCCTAAAAAAATGTTTGAAATATTTTTGATCTGAAAAAAAAACATACATATAAAGGGGAAAATAATAATAATGGTAACTATAAAAAAATGCAATGTATAGCTGAGTGAAGTGAATCGAATTTAAATTACTCCTTTTATTTTTATTTTAGTAGCAAAATTACAAAAAAAATGTCTAGTGAATCTGTGATGTAAGTCTTACCATTGGCTCAGAAATATATTTAGATTTATTTTGGCTGAGAAGAGCCGACCAAATACTCAAGAAAACAGTATTTGAAGATAAAATTTACAATAAAAGTACAACAATCGTTACTTTCCAGTTTTAACATCGACATCCTTTAAGTCCATATATTAATATCGTTATAGTAATATACGATACAAGCTTTGCATAGTAATTGAAAATTGGCTGTGGAATTTTATAATGCATACGAACATGGAAAATGATGCAAATTTAGTATAACTTATGCCTAAAAGAAAATTAAGAGCATATTTCTCTATCTGTCAACTTGTTGTTATTTGTTTGTTTTTGTATATTATCAATTTCTTATTTATTATAAGTAGACTTTCAAATTACTGACATTTGTTGAGGAAAGTAGAAGTAAACCTTAAAATAATCTGAATTAAAAAAAAAAATAACCAAAAAACCAATCGAATTCGACACGATTTTGCCCACCAACCTCCTTTTGTTGATTCAAAAGACGAATTTTCCGCAGATTTAGTGTATTGTTGATCGGGATATTTCATATTAATTTAAGCTTAATATTTCCATATCTTCTTTAGATAATTAGTCCTGAGAGACAGACAGACAGACGTACGTAAGGACAGGACTTAATGCATAAGCGTTTGTAGATATTAAGCACTTATTATTTTTTACATGTGACTGGCAACGGCTGTACGTAAGAGATGGTCAATCTTCGCGGCATATCATTGAAGAGACCTTTGTCTAGTAATGGACGAGGACAGGCTAATAATCATGGTTGTGTTGAGGATCATGGTTTTGAGGACCATGGTGATGATATGGATCGTGGTGATGATGAGGATCGTGGTGATGATGAGGATCATTGTGATGATGAGGATCATTGTGATGATGAGGATCATTTTGATGATGAAGATCATTGTGATGATGAGGATCATTGTGAGGATGAGGATCATTGTGAGGATGAGGATCATGGTGAGGATGGAGATTATGGGGGTGAAGATGGCAGTCATTATGGTTGTGATAATGTGGTTTGAATATGGGAATAATGAGGCGAGCGGTGTCACGTTCTGTTTATTGTATTTGACTGATCATGGCTACACAAATTGTGTGTTGAATATTTTTTCAAATGAGCTGCTTTTATATGTAAGATTTGTACAATGTATAAAGTAAACGTGTCATTAATTGTTGGCTGTGGTTGAGTTGAGAATAACCTTGATAATATATATGGGTCTTTAATAGGAAATAGAGTAACTCTATACAGTCATGTTGGTGCTATTTAGCACTACT
Organism: Heliconius himera; assembly: GCA_021202915.1. NCBI lineage: Eukaryota > Metazoa > Arthropoda > Insecta > Lepidoptera > Nymphalidae > Heliconius > Heliconius himera. The sequence continues at coordinate 875,171 of JAJHJA010000133.1, read as the reverse complement.
TTTTATATGTTAAGTTTATAAAGTATATGAAAGTTAATGAATGAGGCCAGTGGTGGCGCAGGGGCACAAAGTGTGACTGATGTGTGATTCCCACTCGAGGAGATGAAATATTTACTTAAATTTATATTTCCATTTCTTCGCTCTGATGTTGGTCGAAGCTAAGCGCGGCATTGAGTTCTGCCACTCGACACGCAATGCCTCTAGAATTCGGCAGGAACTGGGGAACGGAGTGTCTTGAACACTAGGTTCTCTCTGCCTACCCTGCAGTGTGTGGGATACACGTGAACCGATTTATTTATTTATTTTATTTTAAGTTAATGAATCTGCTTGGTTTACGAATTGAAATGTCTAACATGCTCTTTTAATGTACTGGGATAAGTGTTCGATATTGAATAGGAATCTTCCATGTAGCGTTGTTAGTGTTGTTTAGCCAAATTCTTGTGAAAAAAATAATAATAATATGTAATAATTAAATTATAACATGAATGTATATGGCTATGAATGTATACTGATGGCTCATTGTGTTAATGAGAATTATTGAATTGTATAAATCTACATAATTATATATTGTCTAATATACATAATTATATAATTGTTATATAAATGTAAAATCAAAAAACTAAAAATGTATAAATACAAAAAAAAAAAATGTTTGCAATGTAAAATATAATTTATAAATATTTTGTATAATCAATTTAATTGCGTAACGAATTCAGTAGTGTAGTGTAGTGTAGTTAACATTTACTTTATTTAATTTTAGTTAAGGAATAACAGGACTCTTTTACAAACATCACATGAGTCTAGTTTTATGTAATAATTATTTTGATTTAAAGAAAATTACGAATTTAGAAAATGTATTTCAAATTGTATAATTAACATATTATGACATGTGAATATATCTAATTTAATAGTTTTTGTAAATATCCTCACTTGTGCTAAAAATATAATTGTTATGTAACTGTTGGCACAAAACTAAAGCTATTTAAATTAGGACATTTAAAAATTGTGAACTATTCTTAAATCGCGATGGGACTCGCGATTAGTAGGATGGCCGAGCTGTTAGCATAAGTTTCTTATAATGTAGTAATAGGTGTCACTGTAATTACAAGTACGTCATTTGATATTGTTTCCATTATCGATTGTATTAAGTGGCGGTAGTGTGCTGCGTCTTTTCCGGTGGATTTCCAATATAAGCACAAACGACACGGCACTCATGTTCATTACGTTCTAAGATATTGTCAAGACAACTTGTCATTATAATTCATATTTCAATATTGTGACTACGAGAGTATATGTGTATATAACAAGTGTAAATAAATTTATTGTAAAAGTTGGATTTTGTGTCTGATTTGTTGGTTCGCCTAACAATAGTTATATCGTCTACCATACATACGTCTATCAAATATAGCCATAATATATATGAAAAAATAAATAACTTCTGCTTACGTAATTACTAGCTAGACCCCCCACCCCCCATGTCATCAAAAATAAGCAAATCCAAGACCCCCCCGGCCCCCTACAGTGCTTACGTAATACTTGAACGGCCCCTAATAGCTTAGACAGAGTGTATGAATTTGTAAACGTAGGACACAGAAACACTAAAAAAACGCTACCACTCTATAATATTGTTACTTGGAACATGATCGTAACAACAAAGACGAGATAAAAAGTATAAAATACACAAAGGTGTGCTTTGACGCTATACAAGAAAAAAGAAAGTATACACATCGAATTAAGAATTAAAAGACAGGACTCATTAAAGTGAACCACCCGAAAAAGTTAACACCCGACTTCCTGTAGAACACTCAATTTTTTTTTAAAATTAAATAACATTGTAGAATTTATCAACAAAATGTTTGCAAAATTTCAACATATGTGATCCATCATGTTAGTCATTAACACGAAAGATCGCATGATACAATTGATCTGTAACATATAATTAAAAACTAGAACTGGAGACATTTCTCGCGGCAAAAAATAATTATATAGGATTGATTTTAGAAAACGGATTCACATCCAAAGGTCAATAATTATTGGAAAACCAGACCAACCCCCCTCACGGACGGACTACTCACGGTACTGCAATAATGAGGAATAATTACTAAATTTAAATTCTAGCTTGTCTTATTATCTATTAAAAATAAAAAAATACATGTGAAAGAATTATTTTGATACGTCACTTAGTTTTTGAAATATTGTAGCTTAAGTAAGCGCGCAACGCGAGATTCGGCCGTGCTCGACCCATGTTCCAACACTTGCTCTCACGTAGCTATGAAAAGCTGAAATGGATCTACCATCCATTTGGCGATAAAAGCATAGTTTATTGTTGTGAATATCCCGCCGCAAAAGGCACGTCGACGGGACCCAACAGTCTCTTTTCTAAGCGTACCTGGCCTGAACAGGGCGAGGTGGACCCGTCGCAGGTGCACAAGGCGCTGCAGCGCATCCGCGAGCGGCGGCTGGCGGCCTTCATCCCGTGGGGGCCCGCCTCCATCCAGGTGGCGCTGTCGCGGCGCTCGCCGCTCGTGCACGCCTCGCACAAGGTGTCGGGCCTGCTGCTCGCCAACCACACCAACATCTGCTCGGTGAGTGTAAACTATTTCATTTCAACAGAAAAATACATTTTTAAAACATTTTATATATTTTTATGAGGAACTTTTACCTCCAAAGGTTAGCCTGGTTAGCTGTTAGCCTTATTATTACATTGTTATAATTTCGATGAAATTGCAGAAGTAGTCGTTTATTTAAAATCTAGCAACAGATTAAACACACACAGTATAATATACATAAATATACATAAATTATTATTTTTATTGCACTTATAAACATTTATTAAACAGTTAAAACAATCAACTCAGACAGTTGATTGTTTTCAAAATCATCGATCATCGTCATAAGAAATCTTATTTATACTTATTTTGACTTTATACACAAAAAAGATAGAGATCAAATTTTCTCGGTTCAACACTACTCTCAAATAATTTTCTAACAGAAGTACTTCTATATAAAAAAAAACAACTTCACGCTGTATCCCGCACACAGCAGGGTAGGCAGAGGGAACCTAGTTTTAAAACACTCCATTCCCCACTTTCCGCCGCGTTCTGGAGGCATTGCGTGTTGAGTGGCGGAACTCAACGCCACGCTTTATCTCGACACCAAAACGAAGAAATGGAAATATACATTTAAATAAATATTACATCTCGAGTAGTGATCAAACCCACAATCATTCGATTTTACAGTTACACTTTGTGCCCCCTCACCACGACTGGCTTCCACTTCTACTTCTATATATATAGGAAAAACTTGTCTTGAATATGTAATTACATGTGCGGGTCTATATTTATGTATTTTTTTCATTATAAATACTTGGAGATTTCGTGATATTTTAGGAAAGAAAGGAAAAAATGGCATTTAGTATAATTGCAGCTATTCGACCGCTGCCTAGTGCAGTTCGACAAGCTGCGTAAGCGCGAGGCGTTCCTGGAGGTGTTTCGCAAGGAGCCCATGTTCCAGGAGTCGCTGGAAGAGTTCGACGCGTCGCGCGCCGTCGTGCACGACCTCGTGCGCGAGTACCAGGCCGCCGCCACGCCCGACTACGTGCACTGGAACCCCGGTATCTCGACTGACTCATATACTTAACTTAACACTAGGTTAAGACACTCCGTTCAGCAGGTTTACACTCTAAGAAAACGGATATGCAAAAATTGAATGCATTGTTAAGGAATTTTGAGGAAAAATGCATAACGATTTAAAAAATATTTATGGAACTTGGGGATAAATTGAGATACAAAAGGGTCTAGTCCGATAAGCATGGCAAAGATGTAACGATACACAATTTTTGTTATCTCTAACCCTTTTAATTAGGGAGTTATGGGGATAATAACACTTAACGTTATAGTTGACTTTCTGGGAATCCATTGAAGATATTTTCATTTTTGTAAAATTAGTGTAAAATAACATGTGTAGGTACCGTACTGTTTCGTCGATTGTATTTCTGATTCACACAAACACACACGCACGCGCGCACACACACACACGCACACACACGCACACGCACACACACACACAGCTAAAGTCTTGTAATTTAATTACAAATTTGTTTGTACCCTAATTATATTACACTTTAAAATACACATTTTTCATACAAAGTAATTAAGAATTCATCAAAATGTGTAATAAAGTAGGTTTATTGCTAAAATCAATCCCTTCTAATAAAATGTAACCTTTGAATGTGTAGTGTAATTTTGGAATTTTATTAAAATATGTTAGAATGGGTACTGTTGGTTAAAATATGTTAGAATGGGTAGGTTTGATTTGGTCTTCATTTTGCAATTATAAAACCAAATATATATATACTACTACCAGTTGTTACAAATGTTGTTTTCAATGGGGCGAAGAGTGATTAATTATTTTTATCTTTCCAGAAAACAACCAAATTTAAGAAGACACATTAATAAAAAAGGAATATATTTGATGAATGAACAATGAAGTCGAATCTCACCAATTACTATATATGTCATAATACTATTTAGAGAATGTCATTAGCGTTAAGCAGGTAAGAAGAGTCAACTGTTGTTCACTCTCCGCCCCTCGGATATTATTTATATAGAATTTCAATTTATTTATATATTAACGTTCTGCTCGCGCCTTTGCCCGATTTACCAATCACAATTACTGTCTTGTTCTAATAACAATTTTATTTTAAAGACAATATGTATTCATTGAAAATTAAAGTTTAAGCAAATTTAATAAAACAGTTATAATGTTATTATGTACCAATTTTGTCGAACAAATTACTTTACATTGTTATAATCTTTTTATTTATTTGAAATAAAATACAATAGTGAACACTATACTTCCGATATTAGCGTAATCATTGTTTTGGCTTCTATTATTTTGAAAAACGAATACATTAACAGGTTTTCTCATATATCTTCTATATACAGACAGCGGACAGTTATAATTTAATTATATGTGTAGAGTATAAAATATGTGCCATTTGAATGTTTGTTGTAAATAACCTGAAAACCACTGAAAATTGTATATCACCCTTATTACATTTTTTATTAGTTTCCCCTAACAATTACCTTCCAATAACAACATTTAAATGCTTAAAATGTAACACGTTAAACAAGTAACGTATTTTTTTATACATTTTATAAATTGAAATATTAATAGGTTTTAAAGACCTGTACAAATTCCAAGATGTTCTCGTTGGTTTGTAAATAACATTAGTGTTTAATTTTGTAATAAATTACATATAAGATTTTAATATTAATTAAATAAATTTTTGTTACTTGATTTTTACTTTTTGTTCTTAATTGTGATAAAGCTAAAGCATAATCTTATATTTTCTAAAATGCTGATTTTAATTCTTGAATAATCTTTTTATTATTTTTTTTATATTCCTAGACTATTATAACTGCAAGGTACAAGTTAACTAATAAGTACTGAAGAACTACTAGTTAGTACGTACTGCCTTTTTTCTATATAATTTTGCTTGGGGTACTGTTAATACAAGACAAATCATAAATGGTATGATCTAAAAGGATTTTATTATAAAAAATTTTCTAAAAACATTTAGAGAATTAATGTTATTTTTTTTATACTACATATTATCTTTAGTCAAAACCAAACTAACCAGTAGTCAGTAATATTCATTAAGGAAGCGTAGGTACTGAGATTACGAACTGACCCAAATTATAAATGTTCGGTACTTATTAATTACTAGTGGTCTACCCGTGGTTAGTTTTGAGATGATTGTCTATTACTGTTATACACAAAATAAATTGTAATTTAAAATTTTTGGATTTTTGTTTCCTTTGGCTCGCAAAAAAAGGAATAAAAGGTATTGTAATTTCATATCTTATTCAGAGTGATAAGTGGAGTGGTTTTTGATTGCGATAAACACGGATTTTCACGCATAAATCCCGATCCCGTATGAACTACGGGATAAAAAGTATGTTGCTCTACAACCTATCTTCTAGTGAAAGTCCTATAAAAATCTGTTCAGCAGTACCACAGATAAGCCTGGGCAAACCAAACAGACAGATAAAAAAAATAAAAACGTTTCTTTGTTTTAATATCGTGTAAATTAATATATGAACATATTATGTTGAAGTCAAAGACAGGCACTTAAATTTTATTTATATGTATAGATTTCTCGATTTTTGTATTAAAAATGTTAGTTAACTGACGTATCAACTGAGCGTTCTTAACTGATATATTAATAAAACAATAGATTTCAAATTTTACTTTAATATTTGGTTCTTCGTTCTATTAATTCATTTAAAATTATATACACAAGATAGATGGCGTTGAAGTAAATTAAATCGCGCTATCGGTACGTTCGTTGCGAACGTATAAGTACGAAAAAAAACGATTTGCTGGTCTATTGTAGAAGTTCTCACTTCTTACTAAATTAATTTTTGAGGTGCATGCTAATAAATACGTACGTGCATCGTGTATTTTGTCTAAATACTGTAATCTATTTAAGGTGTTAAAGTTTAGTACAGAGTTGCCAATCTCAGAAAAGCAAGAAAAACAGGTTAAATGCACTAATGCATTAATAATTAGTGTTGCCAAATTATCGATAGTTTCGCGATCGATAGTTTTAATCTAAAAAAGCCTATACGATCGATACTACAATCGATAGTATCGATTCTATCGATAGTTTAGAAGAATACAATACAATCGGCTAAGTGCAATACTATCGATACTATCTGTAGTATCGTATCTCCTAATCGGAAATTAATCAATACAATCCATAGTATCGATACTATTAAATGTCTAGGATACAATAGTATCGATAAAATCTATAGTATCGATACCATCGATTATTTTGCACTATCGATTATATGCTAATTTACGATAGTATTGAGTATGATTCTTAAGCTTAATTACAAGATGAAATGAAAAGAACAAAATACGTTTTTATTATATTTATAATTACGTATGAATAAGCAATTAGTTACGTACTTCAACTAAGATGTTTCTAATATCATAATGATTGGTTACTACACATGAAAATAATAAGCAATACTATCGCAAATTAGCAAGCAATCGATAGTTCACAATAATCGATAGTATCGATACTATCGATATTATCGTTTCCTAGAAATTCAATAGTATCGATACTATCGATAGTATCGATGTCTTTCTGATTTGGAGATACGATACTATCGATAATATCGATAGCATTGCATTTGTCCGATAGTATTGTACCCTTTTGAACTATCGATAGTTTCGATACTATCTCTTTAATCGATACTATCGATTTTAATATCGATAGTCCTTCTATCGGACTACTATCGATAGAATATCGAATTCCGATCGATAGTCCACTATCGATCGGCAACACTATTAATAATTATCCGACTACTTTTAGATTTGTATTACAAATTTTGTAATGAAAATAAAGTTATCATGGAAAGACCTAACTCATATTATTATTTATATAAAATGATTAACTTTATCAATATTTTCAACGTTTTTATTAACAATAACAAATACGTGCGGTTTGCTATAGCTCTACAATCTGTAGACTTACGAAGATCTTTGTTGTTTTAAAAATACAAGTTTTCGTTATATTTCAGATTCGATTTAGAAATTAATTAAATTAGCTTCACTGATACGCAGTATTCCGCTGTATAGTGGACGCTGTTTACTCAGGCCGCGCAATTCTTCCTCGGGAAAACGCTGACAGGGCCCAAGTTCGAGCCATTTGGTCATATACAACGTAGAGCCAATCGAATCATTGGACACCCAATGATCTGTGAAAGTAGATACGTCAGCTCGCTGTGTGTGTTCTGTATAACTGCTTGACCAGTTACCTGCTGCCGAATTTACTAACCGCTTAGTACGTCACAAGCCAAAATACCATCTGCACCACCTGGATACGTGGCACACCACTACTGTGCAGTTTCGTAGGAACTTCCTTCCACGCGCCACGCAACTGTGGAATAGCCTACCTGAGGCAGTGTTCCCACGTCGATACGACATGGGTACCTTAAAAAAGCGCGTCTATCCCCACCAGGCTGACAACGCACCTGCATCTCGTTTGGTATTGCACGGAGTCGTAGGCGGCGGTGATAACTTACTGTCACGTGACCTGAACGCTTGCTTTCCTTGTCTATTCCATAAAAAAATACATTACTGAGTGCAGAGTAGGCATAAGAGATGACAGAACCTATTGTTAAGACACTCCGTTCACCATGACATGAATCAATGATATATAAAAGTACGAAATTTCAGGAACAATCTCAACAATAAAATACAATATCAAATTTACTTACTCCCAAAAACCAACTTCTTAAAAATACGTATTATGTGCTGCACAACAAATATAAAATGTGCATTTTACCACCTCGTCAATATTATTTTTTGTAATTTTTAACATAAATGAGAAACCTGAAGTAGAAGATAAATGAAAATTAAATCAGCTTCACCTTGCCCACAGCAGGGTAGGCAAAGGGAACCTAGTATTAAGACGCTTCGTTCTCCATTTTCGAATTTTGGAGGCTTTGCGTGTTGAGTGGCGGAACTTAACGATGCGCTTTGCCTCGACACCAGAGCGAAGAAATGGAAATATAAATTTCGTCTAGTGGGGATCGAACCCACAACCAACAAACTCAACTCAACACGACTGGCTTAAGTAGAAGATAATTACAAAAAAAAAATCACTCCACCCAATTATTATGATAGCGAGATATTTAGTTAACGCAATATTAGAGAAATCTTAGCTTGACCGTATGGCTTAGCGGTCAGAGCGCCTGGTCGGTTTCCAGGAGGCGCGGGTTCGAGTCCCGCTACGTTAAAATTTTTATACGTTTTCTAAATAAGTAAACGATTATAGCCAAAAATATTATAGGTTTTAGGGCTTATATAGGGTTTTATTTAGAGATATTCGATTTTACTCCAGAAACAAACAATACAGATTTAATGTTATTTAAAATTAAATTTATTTTTAAGGTGGGTCATTGTATGAAATAATGTGAATAAAATAAAGTAAAATCTAAAAAAAAAAATAGAAAAAAATCAAACTCTTATATAATTTTATTACCAAGATTTATTATAATTAAATAATGCTAACTTTCAGATTTCCATTCCCATATCACTCGTGTCGAATAACTCGTGGTTTGTACGTAAAACATGAACGTGCGGTAAAACTCACATAGATATAGCGACGAGAACAATCTAGTATCGCCCTTTTATCCCTTAATTACAGGCGACTGACATATTACTTAATTTCCGATAGACTTAGGCAGGTATTTATAAATTGCTCTCAACTAAGTTTATAAAAATAGGCCTTAGAATTTCCTGCCGATCTGAGAGAACCTTTGTGTTCTAGCTCCTCCTACCTCCGGCTTCGCCCGCAATAGTAAATGAAAATAACTAAGTTACATTGAAATGATTAGCTCTACGTAATATAGTCTATAGTCTTCCTGGATAAATATAACAAAAAAATAAATTCAAACTAGAGGTTCTGAGATCAGCGCGTTGAAACAAAGAAAGTGTTCAGCTTTATATTGTTACTACAGGACTGAAAAACAGAAACAGAAGTATAGATTCGATAATTTGAAATCGTTTGCCGAAAGCTCCTTACTACGCCCCGTAGGCCCCAAATCTGTTTAGATGATGTCAGGTGTAGTAGACGTAGACAAGGTGTTAAATGCCTTATCGAACATTTTAGTTATCTATTCCTCACAAGTTATGAGAGAAAAATAAAAAAGTATGGTACGACGCGAGTAATTAAGGGTTAAATAGCGTACAGTAGAGACTTAATTTGTCCAAACTTAAGGTATCTAAATGTCCGTCTATTATGTTCTTCATTTTGCACCAAATCTTAAGGAACTAAACATCTAGGATTATATAAACCTACGAAGATATCGATGAACCAAATTTTACATTTTCTTAATTTTACTTTGTATAAATGAAGGCGACAAAAACTACTATTTAGATGCCTTTAGGTTGAATAAATCGAGTCCCCCACTGTAATCTTAATCAGATGTCTACATTTTTATACATATAAAATAAATCAGAGATTAGTAAAGCAGTATTTTTAACGCGTAATACGTTTTGGATATTTTTAAAACCTTTGAACTGTCTATATTATATAGGTTTACTAATTATTCTATAACAACTGCGCTCAAAAAATGTCATAGGAATATTATTTAATGATCTTATCCATTAAGTGACTTTATAGTGTTTTATAATCGGTTATTATTGATAGATAACTAAGGCATATTACATTAATAATAAACATCTAAACTAAATTATTAAACAAAAAATAGCTGTATATTCTAATTAACATTCGCCTACCTTCCCTAACTAACGTTTTACATTCAATCAATCGGTACAAATTGATAATGTAACTTTTTAATTTACAAAAATATTGTTTTCTATACTTTTAAAATATATACCAGTGTCAGCCAGTGGGTATGACAAGCAGAAGGACACAAACTTAGAAGCAAGTGTGACACTGAAGGAACTAAATGTTTAATATGTACCACATGCAAAATTCCATTCACAATTTAATTATATTTACCTAAAAATTTTATACATACATAACATTTCTTCAGTACAATTTAACAAGGGCAAGGCATAGATGACTTTTGCAACTCAAAACAAGCTTGACCAAGATGATGAATATAAGCTGGAATGGATGAATAAAACAAAGCGAGTGTCAACATGTTATTTACACAGCATATTTATATAGTTTGGATATTTAAGGCTAGGATGGCTGTCCGTGGGTGGGCTGGAACTTGGGCTGTATGATGGAGGTCTTCCGTAATGGCACTGTGTCCGGTGTGGGTATGGCTTCACCAGTAGGCAACTTAGCGGGCGCTGGAGCCTTGAATGGGGCAGCCAGGTTGCTCGGTCTTTGCTTAGCCATTTGATAGTCACCAGAATCAAAGAATTTTTGCTGGGAATTCATTAATTGAGATGTTGTTAGTAATTTCAGTAAACATATCTAGATTTTTTGTGTAAAAGTATTCAAAGTTACTATAAAGTTGATAAAAAAAATATTTGAATTCAAATGTATTTAGGAAAACAATTGTTTTCATTTTCTGTTAGTCTTTGGTTCTCAATGTACAGAAAGAATTGTAATTCTATTCCAGTAATAAGTTTTATAACATTCAAAGATTGTTAACTTAACAACAGAATGTAAAATTACTTCTTCAGATAAATAAAAATTGGCAAAGTTAAAAAAAATTGAAAATCTAAAATAATAACTCCCAAGAGTCCACTGTATCATATGTAAACAATATATTTTTTTAAATGACTCAAAAACACTATTAAATGCCAAAGGCATTTAGTAACACAAGTATTATTTCAGATTGTTGTCAATTGTAGTATTGACTAAGTTTACATTATTATTTGCAATATATAAAAATAATAGAGCACAACAGCAATGCATCTAGCATTTATGTCAGTAAAAAGCAAGGTTTTAAATTAAAACATTTTAAGTAAAAAAGCAGGATCCTTACACCAAAAGAGTTAAAGAAAAGAATATATAGCCTTACAGGTATGAAGGCATAGGCATTTAACATAGTATACATAAGTTACAAATATACTTAAATAATTATATTGGAAAATTCCAAATATTTTTTTCACTATATTGAAAGTCATTAATTAAAAAAATAAAAAGCAATGAAAAACATTTTTTTAACATTTTTTAAGTGTTATTCCAGACTTAGGAAAGAAAAATACTTATTTAGAAAACATAAAAATTTGAATGTAACCCGTGCCCCCTGGAAACCGACCAGGCGCTCTAACCACTAAGCTATACAGAATGTATAGCTGAATGGTTGGAGAAATCGGAAAAGAAATAAATATTAATAAAAAACATTTCTCTTAGTACATGAAAAAAAGTAAATAATAAATGCATCAGTCCAAGGAATCAAGAGGTATGCAAAATTCTTAAATACACATATCTCACTAATATTGTTTTTCAAATGTTAACAGTACTGACAACAAAAGTTAATATTTGATTAGAACAAAAATATATACTCACGCCTTTAGCCAATCTCTTCTGAAGAAAAGCTGAATGCCCTCCAGGTCCTCGACCAAGAACTGCATTTGGAAACTTAGCTTTTAATTTTGCTTCCTCTAATTTTTCCAGCTCTTTTGGCTACAATAAAAAATAGTAAAATAATAATTATCCAATCATGGTTAAATAATAATTGATAACAAATTTAACACAAAACAATACTAACATCTTTTGGTGGCTCATTTTGATCTGGTGAATCACTCATTTTAGCAGCCTGTAACATTTAGTTATCGTACATAAATAGTTACTAATAAATATGTACATTTTCAAATAATTACATATAAATTTATTAATTTATTATAAATTTTCAAATAATTACATAAATACAAGGGAAATTGACATTTACCCTCAAAAATATTTCCTGATAAAAGAACCAGAAACTGAGATGAACTTTCTAAAAGTTTAATAAAATGTAAATTTGCTACAAACAATTTAATTTTTATCTGTTTATTAAAGTTTATTTACTTTATTTAATTAGTTAAACAAACACATGTTCAACTATACCAATTCACAAATAAACAATTGATAGTTATGGATAGAATATGGCTGTATACCTTAAATTATAATGTTTCGAGAGGCAATAAAAATATGCGCTAAATAGTTTTTCTGTGTGTAGTCAAATAATAACTTGAATTAAAATGTTTGTAATATTGAAATAACGACACCACAATACTTCCAAATTCTTGTTAAAATAAATATGGCGTTTATGTATGGCACAGCTAATTAATATCTTATTATTCATTAAGTAAGTACAGATAAAAAAATGAGGATATTTGGAATTTTAAATAAACTTAATTTTACTTAATAATTCCAAGTATTTTTCCAATTAAGCTCCTTATATGTTTTTTCTTCGTTAACTTTTAGAAATTTTTTTCGGCATGACATGCAGACATTAAATAATATGAAATTAAATTTGTATATCAACTTTCAGAACATATTATTATTATGAAATATTTATCTATAAATATTTTTTTCGAAACTTAAAAAAGTAATTGTTATTTTGTGTATGATCTAAAGAAAACAACAAAGTAACTAATATTAAGCCTAAATTCAGAAGAAAGCGTGGCAAGCCAACCGCGCATTTTAGGTTGTCACAATTCAATGTTGTTGTGTACATGACCGCGCGTCACTGCGCGTGCCCGCGCGCATCTCTATTCACCATGAGCACGATCTTGTACCGCGCGCTGACGCACAGTACGGTACGGTAAGATTTAAAATCTACAATTCTGTATCGACCCGTACCACTGATTAGCGTACGCTTGGCATTTCCCTGCAATCGCCAACTCTTCACGAGCGTCCATCAAAGCTCGTACTTTTTCTTCAGGGGCGAGCTACCCTCGCGCCTCCCCTCGCGCCTGGTGAGGCTGACAAGACCAGTCCAGGTCAACAGTAATAAAGCATTCGAGAAAAAAAAGTATTGACACGTTCAGTTGACCTGCGCGGTTCGAGGTGAATGGAAGCACGGAGCTACGAAAATGGAGGAGGAGATATCTATTGATTTTGTAATTGACGAAACTTCTACTTTGTTACTATCAATTCCTATTTTGGTGATATATAATACTTTAGGTTGCAAATCCTTTTCAACGCAATCATTAAAAAATTCAAAAGATGCAATTGAAATTCATTAAAGTATTTGAAAGACCGATCTTCGTGTAGTCTTAATGTAGGATATAATATGGGATCAGCTTCACCTTTACGCTGTATCCCGCACTCTGCAGGGTAGGCAGAAGGAACCTAGTGATAAGACAACGTTCCCCACTTTCTTTTGAATCTAGAGGCATTGCGTGTTGAGTGGCAGAACTCAACGCCGCGCTTGTCCTTGACACCAGAGCGAAGAAATGGAAATATAAATTTAAGTAAATATTTAATCTCCTCGAGTGGGGTTCGAACCCACAACCAGTCGGTTTTACAGTCACACTTTATGCCCCTGCGCCACGATTGGCCTCTAATATGGGATCAGTTTGTGGTATAAAACCCACAAGCAAATAGTCTTCTCCTTTTAACCGATGATGCTGACCCCATCACTAAAGCTAACGACCCAAAATATGTAGGTAGGGCTACACACCACCGCAACTACACACGATACACACACCGTCCCCGCCGGTGGAGACGAGGTCCCAGCTTTTCTGTGGCCCAATCGCGCCTCGGCGCGAGAGGTGCCTGCACTTAATATCCAATAGGGCATCAAGAGCCCTACCCAGTAGGCCTAGCTCGGACCGAACGAAGCAAAGTCCCCCACTACAAACGGTGTACGCAAGTCGCGGTCCGAGTCTCAGAGGAGACGCCCTTGCGACACTGTGTTCTCATTTGTTGGTGCCTTCCACGGTAACCAAGCCAAGGTCAGAGCTCTTCTAGCTCGGCCTCCTTAAAGCCCGGTGACGCTGTAGAAGCCTTTAGGGCCAACAGCATACTGCTCATTCGAAAAACGAAGTCTTCTCTACGTCAATTCTCACTGAATATATGCACTAGAATGCCGCGTGCAAGCGGATGACGCGCTTTCAAATTTTCAGCTTTTCAATTATTCAGTTCCCAATACAGTTACTTGGTTTCTATTCTTTATGGGTTTTGTATTCTAGTGACTTTACTTAGATAAATAAAAAAATATATCGATATCGATAAAAATATATCGACTAAAAATATCGATATATTGAAATAAAAATAGCAATATATCGATATTTTTTCTATAAGCCTATTAACTATAGTCTATATTCTATTATCTATATACTTCAAAGTTATAACGTCAAATTTGAAAGTTAAAAACAGGAGTACTTGAAATTGAAAAGATTATATAGAAGTTAGAAAGTATTATTGCAATTAAGTAATAAATTAAAAAAATATGGAGCTTCGAGATGGCACCATAATGAGTCTTGTGGTTAAGAATTTCTTATGTCATAAGTACCTCAGAGTGAATTTTGATAAAAGTATCAAATTTATCGTTGGGCATAATGGAAGCGGCAAAAGTAGTATTCTTGATGCTCTGATTTTGGGACTTGGAGGAAGAGCTATAAATACGCTAAGATATCCACATATAAAACGTACATACTTAAATTTTATTTATACCAAACAAAATGTATGACTTTTATGTTTAGTAGAAATGTGTGATGTAAAGTCTAGTATATACATATATTATTGACAATAAATTATAATTTCATATAAATCTATGGTGAATTTGTCTTAATATAGCTTATTTCGTTTTAGAATATATACAAAGTGGTGCTGAATTTGCTTCCATAGAAATCAGATTAAAAAATAGTGGTTTAAATGCTTACAAACCAGCAGAGTATGGACCTTATATTACAGTAATACGTGAAATTCTTGCTTCTTCTGGCTCTTCCAGTTACACTATTAAATCAGCATCAGGTAAATATTAAGTCTTGATATGGTTTGTTGCTTAAATAATAGTTCTAGAATCATTATTGTTAACTCTCCAATAATAATATATTGCGCTTAACAAAGTTACCAAACATTTGGATTTGGCGCATGAGATTACTTTTTCTCATATACAGGGTGGAAGTGTCAGCACCACATTAAATGAAACCACAGTTTTAACTACTCTATAAAAGCCTAATATAATTCAAAAAAAAATAAATTCCCAAAAATGAAAAAGTTTTTTTTTCAAACAAAATAAATAATAAAATTGTCATTTTAAAACAAAACGCCATTTGTAAGGATGACGCACGCACACATAAACCTATCGAAGGAACACCGCCGCTCACGCCTCATTTCGAAATCGAGTCATATGTATTGGCGATAAAGTTCAAAGTTGTTTAACCTTTAGTAGTATTTTTGTAGTAGTAAGTGTTTATGTTATTGCAATCTATACGTAATCGCGACACACGAAATACAGGTATGGATAAAAATCGTGAAATGAAAAAAAAATCCTACGTCCAAACTGTTGAGGCCTCTTGATTAATTTCTTTAGGTATAGGTTTGAAATATTTTACCCTATATGCTGTTTCCGTAAATGGAGTGCTGCCTCTTCCACCCTGTATAATAAAAGCATTAATGAATAGTGTTTATCAATTTTGTTTTTTTTAATTAGATGAAGTGAAAGCAAGAAGATATGCAACTTTAGAAGCCATTTTGTTGGCTCACAATATACAAATAGATAATCCTATGTCAGTACTACCACAAACACTCTCTAAACAATTTATGGATAGAAAAAAAAACACTGAAAAGTATGCTTTTTTCAAAAGAGCAACTAATCTCGCTCAATCGGAGGAATACTATGAGAAGGCCCTTGAGAATTGTGCAGAAGCAAAGAAAATTTGGGAACATCAAAAAAAGGTATAAATATGATAGTAGTTAGTATGATACATTAGATTAGTATATTTATTTAATAATAAATAGTTGATAGTTAGCTACATTTTTCGTGTGGATCTTTGGACTCCAGCATTCATTCCTTCCTCAATCCAGCCTCTAAAATTATTATATCTTTTATACAAACTTACAAGAGCCCTTAGACCTGATCAAATCAGTCTTTGTCATAAAATGTGTCTGTTAAATACAGACATGTACTTACTTTAAACTTGCTACTCACTTTTTGTCCATATTTCATGGTAAGTAATTGTTGAATTTTACCTATAAGTATATATATAGTCCCATGCCATGCCATGTGTCATGGCACACACATGAAACACTGTAGTGGTAATACCACTAGAGTACTTCCTCATACAGAAGAATAATATACTCTGTATGAGGAAGTATAGTATAAACATTTATTCCTAAACTTATTTTCTTGTCTTAAAATAAAAATAACAAAATATTAAGTTATATACAAAAAAGGAGTATAATGCTTTTCCATCTATAGCAGGGAAGCTATTATTAATTCCCCATGTGTCCCCATGGATAGTCAGAGAGAACGGAGCGCCAAACACTATGGTCTCTACATACCTCTTTTGCCTCTTAAATCTTTTATGCCATTCTTTCATCACTCATTCGTTCAACATGCCCAAACCAGTTGAGCATGTTCTTCTTCATTCTCACTGTGACATCCTCGCTAGTACCTGCCATTCTGTGTACCTCTTCATTGCGGATTCGATCAGTTAAGCTGACTCCGCATGTACCACAAAGAGATCACATCTCCACAGCATTCATCGTGATGACATGCAAGATGTAATAATAACTCATTCCCTTAAACATAAATTAAATCCATAACCGTAGCATTTACATATAGAATTACGCTTATTATTTCAGATATGTGATGATTTGGAAGGTGAAATAAATAAATGGGAACAAATAATGGAAAGTTATAACACTCAAGAAAAGAATAAAGATGAGAAAAAAAAATTGGAGCAAGAATTGAAATGGAGTGAAGTGGCCAAGAAGGAGCGTATACTAGAAATTGAAAAACAGAAATGCCAATCACTACAAGATGCCATGGAGCAATGCCAGAACATGCTCTCTTGTATCACAAGTAGCTTTGGCTGTGAAAAAATACAGTATTTTTTTTTATTATTACTTTATAATTACAGTATATAGTTCTTTGATTATAGCATTCTGAATGTGCCAGTTGAGTACATATCACTTCACTAATGTCACATTTCAGTAATTACTTTATAATTATTTAGTAATATTTTTTTATTAGCTTCACTCTGTATGGTAGGCTAAGAGAATCTTGTGTGGGCTACTTAAATGTTTTAATGTGAACAAAGTGTCTTAACAAAAGGTTCCTATATTCCCTCTGCCCTGCTTAACTACAAATTAAGTTTATGCAACTACAATTTTTTTTTGAGAAATACAGTTTTTATTATATTTTCCTTTATTCTTTCTCTTTTTTTTTCTAGCTTATGATTGTGCATTGCAATTTTCATACAAAATTTGAAAAAACAGTGCACTAACCAGTCTTTATATGTAGTTTTAAGATATTTATAATTTTTTTAACAGGGAATTTAAAAACAGAAAAGTAGAAGAAATAAACAAAAAGAATTCATTAAAAGATGAAAAAGAGAGGCTTGAAAATATGCAAAGTAAATTAGAAATAGATTTTACTAATTCAAAAAATTCAAAAACTCACATAATGAAAGTGATTGAGAGGGAGGAAACTAAAGTACAAGAATTCAAGAAACAAATACAGGATATTATGTTAGTATATTATATTTTTTTAAACAAATATATTTATGGGACTTATCACTTGTATAAAAATTTTGCGTCTTATGGGATCTTTTTAAAAAATGGGTGTATTGTAAGTTAGCCTGGTCTTATTATTTTTATTTATTATCAGGATAATTTTGAACTAGGAGTATTAGATTTTTGAGAAATTTATTTATTTAAGTGTCTATCCATTATTGACAGCTTATGATGTTATAATTTTTTTAATTAAGTCCTGATAGTTATCGCTACTATGTATCAATCACTACATAGCTAATTAAAGTTCTGTCATAAGAAGTTACTTTCAGACTCCATCATTATCAGGAACTATGTGAAACTTTTACATCGGTTATGGTTAAAGACATTTTTTTATTTCGGATATACTTTCACTACGTAGGTCGGGGTCGGCGGCCACGTGGCGCACGGCGCTGGCGGCGGAGGCGGCGGCGGCGCGGCGCGGCGTGGAGGCGACGGGCGCGCGCCTGCGCACCGCCGACGACCACCTGCGCCAGGCCGACGCCGCGGTGGAGCGCGCGCGCCGCGACGACGCCGACGCCGCCCGCCACCTCGCGGCCACCAGGGCCGAGCTAGGTAGCTTAGTAGCTAGTGACTGTCGACTACCTGCGACATGCTGAAGCCATGCTGGGCGTTTTCCGAAGCCCAGCAGACAGGGTGGTCTCTTCGTTTTTCTAAAGTATCACAGTATTGGCCTGTAGTTTTGAACAATAAACTTAACTTAGGTTCACGTTTTATCCCCAGCGGGACCTCTACATACCATTTTCGCCCCGTCCACTGCCATCAACCTCAACATACATGCCCTCCGGGGGTTCCTCATGCTTTTTACGTGACCTTCCTCCAGTATCTTTGTTATTGTGTTTTCGAAGGTCAACCGAGGTCTCCCTCTATCTTACCACAATTTTGAACAATGTGTCTGATTTTTATATATGTAAAAAATGGGGATCAAATTTTCGCAACATTTTTTTAGATTCACGCACGCTTATTCCTAGCAGGCTTCAGGGTAGCTGAAGACAATGGGAGGTCAAACGCTACGGTGTCGTTATACTTTTCTGTCTCATCCTTCCTTTTAAATTCCATATAGCTATTTGTAGCTCCGTAAATTATAAGAAGAAACGACGAAAATAAATGGATAATGTTGTTTGTGTCAACAGTGGAGATAGAGCGTAACGTGCAGTCGCTGCAGCGGTCGCGTGGGTCGCTGGCGGCCTACGGAGAGTGTGCGGCGCGACTGGCGCAGCGAGTGCGCGACGCCGCCGCCGCCGGGCACTTCCGCCGCCCGCCGCGCGGCCCCGTCGGTGCGTACTGTGTGTGTGTGCTGGTGTGAGTGCGCGACGACGCCGCGCGGCCCCGTCGGTGCGTATTGTGTGTGTGTGCTGGTGTGAGTGCGCGACGCCGCCGCGCGGCCCCGTCGGTGCGTACTGTGTGTGTGTGCTGGTGTGAGTGCGCGACGACGCCGCGCGGCCCCGTCGGTGCGTACTGTGTGTGTGTGCTGGTGTGAGTGCGCGACGCCGCCGCGCGGCCCCGTCGGTGCGTACTGTGTGTGTGTGCTGGTGTGAGTGCGCGACGACGCCGCGCGGCCCCGTCGGTGCGTATTGTGTGTGTGTGCTGGTGTGAGTGCGCGACGCCGCCGCGCGGCCCCGTCGGTGCGTACTGTGTGTGTGTGCTGGTGTGAGTGCGCGACGACGCCGCGCGGCCCCGTCGGTGCGTACTGTGTGTGTGTGCTGGTGTGAGTGCGCGACGCCGCCGCGCGGCCCCGTCGGTGCGTACTGTGTGTGTGTGCTGGTGTGAGTGCGCGACGACGCCGCGCGGCCCCGTCGGTGCGTACTGTGTGTGTGTGCTGGTGTGAGTGCGCGACGACGCCGCGCGGCCCCGTCGGTGCGTATTGTGTGTGTGTGCTGGTGTGAGTGCGCGACGCCGCCGCGCGGCCCCGTCGGTGCGTACTGTGTGTGTGTGCTGGTGTGAGTGCGCGACGACGCCGCGCGGCCCCGTCGGTGCGTATTGTGTGTGTGTGCTGGTGTGAGTGCGCGACGCCGCCGCGCGGCCCCGTCGGTGCGTACTGTGTGTGTGTGCTGGTGTGAGTGCGCGACGACGCCGCGCGGCCCCGTCGGTGCGTACTGTGTGTGTGTGCTGGTGTGAGTGCGCGACGCCGCCGCGCGGCCCCGTCGGTGCGTACTGTGTGTGTGTGCTGGTGTGAGTGCGCGACGACGCCGCGCGGCCCCGTCGGTGCGTACTGTGTGTGTGTGCTGGTGTGAGTGCGCGACGACGCCGCGCGGCCCCGTCGGTGCGTATTGTGTGTGTGTGCTGGTGTGAGTGCGCGACGCCGCCGCGCGGCCCCGTCGGTGCGTACTGTGTGTGTGTGCTGGTGTGAGTGCGCGACGACGCCGCGCGGCCCCGTCGGTGCGTACTGTGTGTGTGTGCTGGTGTGAGTGCGCGACGCCGCCGCGCGGCCCCGTCGGTGCGTACTGTGTGTGTGTGCTGGTGTGAGTGCGCGACGACGCCGCGCGGCCCCGTCGGTGCGTATTGTGTGTGTGTGCTGGTGTGAGTGCGCGACGCCGCCGCGCGGCCCCGTCGGTGCGTACTGTGTGTGTGTGCTGGTGTGAGTGCGCGACGACGCCGCGCGGCCCCGTCGGTGCGTACTGTGTGTGTGTGCTGGTGTGAGTGCGCGACGCCGCCGCGCGGCCCCGTCGGTGCGTACTGTGTGTGTGTGCTGGTGTGAGTGCGCGACGACGCCGCGCGGCCCCGTCGGTGCGTACTGTGTGTGTGTGCTGGTGTGAGTGCGCGACGACGCCGCGCGGCCCCGTCGGTGCGTACTGTGTGTGTGTGCTGGTGTGAGTGCGCGACGCCGCCGCGCGGCCCCGTCGGTGCGTACTGTGTGTGTGTGCTGGTGTGAATGCGCGACGCCGCCGCGCGGCCCCGTCGGTGCGTACTGTGTGTGTGTGCTGGTGTGAATGCGCGACGCCGCCGCGCGGCCCCGTCGGTGCGTATTGTGTGTGTGTGCTGGTGTGAGTGCGCGACGCCGCCGCGCGGCCCCGTCGGTGCGTACTGTGTGTGTGTGCTGGTGTGAATGCGCGACGCCGCCGCGCGGCCCCGTCGGTGCGTACTGTGTGTGTGTGCTGGTGTGAATGCGCGACGCCGCCGCGCGGCCCCGTCGGTGCGTACTGTGTGTGTGTGCTGGTGTGAATGCGCGACGCCGCCGCGCGGCCCCGTCGGTGCGTACTTGTGTGTGTGTGCTGGTGTGAGTGCGCGACGCCGCCGCGCGGCCCCGTCGGTGCGTACTGTGTGTGTGTGCTGGTGTGAATGCGCGACGCCGCCGCGCGGCCCCGTCGGTGCGTACTGTGTGTGTGTGCTGGTGTGAATGCGCGACGCCGCCGCGCGGCCCCGTCGGTGCGTACTGTGTGTGTGTGCTGGTGTGAATGCGCGACGCCGCCGCGCGGCCCCGTCGGTGCGTACTGTGTGTGTGTGCTGGTGTGAATGCGCGACGCCGCCGCGCGGCCCCGTCGGTGCGTACTGTGTGTGTGTGCTGGTGTGAATGCGCGACGCCGCCGCGCGGCCCCGTCGGTGCGTACTGTGTGTGTGTGCTGGTGTGAATGCGCGACGCCGCCGCGCGGCCCCGTCGGTGCGTATTGTGTGTGTGTGCTGGTGTGAGTGCGCGACGCCGCCGCGCGGCCCCGTCGGTGCGTACTGTGTGTGTGTGCTGGTGTGAATGCGCGACGCCGCCGCGCGGCCCCGTCGGTGCGTACTGTGTGTGTGTGCTGGTGTGAATGCGCGACGCCGCCGCGCGGCCCCGTCGGTGCGTACTGTGTGTGTGTGCTGGTGTGAATGCGCGACGCCGCCGCGCGGCCCCGTCGGTGCGTACTTGTGTGTGTGTGCTGGTGTGAGTGCGCGACGCCGCCGCGCGGCCCCGTCGGTGCGTACTGTGTGTGCTGGTGTGATTGCGCGACGCCGCCGCGCGGCCCCGTCGGTGCGTACTGTGTGTGTGTGCTGGTGTGAATGCGCGACGCCGCCGCGCGGCCCCGTCGGTGCGTACTGTGTGTGTGTGCTGGGTGTGAATGCGCGACGCCGCCGCGCGGCCCCGTCGGTGCGTACTGTGTGTGTGTGCTGGTGTGAATGCGCGACGCCGCCGCGCGGCCCCGTCGGTGCGTACTGTGTGTGTGTGCTGGTGTGAATGCGCGACGCCGCCGCGCGGCCCCGTCGGTGCGTACTTGTGTGTGTGTGCTGGTGTGAGTGCGCGACGCCGCCGCGCGGCCCCGTCGGTGCGTACTGTGTGTGTGTGCTGGTGTGAATGCGCGACGCCGCCGCGCGGCCCCGTCGGTGCGTACTGTGTGTGTGTGCTGGTGTGAATGCGCGACGCCGCCGCGCGGCCCCGTCGGTGCGTACTGTGTGTGTGTGCTGGTGTGAATGCGCGACGCCGCCGCGCGGCCCCGTCGGTGCGTACTGTGTGTGTGTGCTGGTGTGAGTGCGCGACGCCGCCGCGCGGCCCCGTCGGTGCGTACTGTGTGTGTGTGCTGGTGTGAATGCGCGACGCCGCCGCGCGGCCCCGTCGGTGCGTACTGTGTGTGTGTGCTGGTGTGAGTGCGCGACGCCGCCGCGCGGCCCCGTCGGTGCGTACTGTGTGTGTGTGCTGGTGTGAATGCGCGACGCCGCCGCGCGGCCCCGTCGGTGCGTACTGTGTGTGTGTGCTGGTGTGAATGCGCGACGCCGCCGCGCGGCCCCGTCGGTGCGTACTGTGTGTGTGTGCTGGTGTGAATGCGCGACGCCGCCGCGCGGCCCCGTCGGTGCGTACTGTGTGTGTGCTGGTGTGAATGCGCGACGCCGCCGCGCGGCCCCGTCGGTGCGTACTGTGTGTGTGTGCTGGTGTGAATGCGCGACGCCGCCGCGCGGCCCCGTCGGTGCGTACTGTGTGTGTGTGCTGGTGTGAATGCGCGACGCCGCCGCGCGGCCCCGTCGGTGCGTACTGTGTGTGTGTGCTGGTGTGAATGCGCGACGCCGCCGCGCGGCCCCGTCGGTGCGTATTGTGTGTGTGTGCTGGTGTGAGTGCGCGACGCCGCCGCGCGGCCCCGTCGGTGCGTACTGTGTGTGTGTGCTGGTGTGAATGCGCGACGCCGCCGCGCGGCCCCGTCGGTGCGTATTGTGTGTGTGTGCTGGTGTGAGTGCGCGACGCCGCCGCGCGGCCCCGTCGGTGCGTACTGTGTGTGTGTGCTGGTGTGAATGCGCGACGCCGCCGCGCGGCCCCGTCGGTGCGTATTGTGTGTGTGTGCTGGTGTGAGTGCGCGACGCCGCCGCGCGGCCCCGTCGGTGCGTACTGTGTGTGTATGCTGGTGTGAATGCGCGACGCCGCCGCGCGGCCCCGTCGGTGCGTATTGTGTGTGTGTGCTGGTGTGAGTGCGCGACGCCGCCGCGCGGCCCCGTCGGTGCGTACTGTGTGTGTGTGCTGGTGTGAATGCGCGACGCCGCCGCGCGGCCCCGTCGGTGCGTACTGTGTGTGTGTGCTGGTGTGAATGCGCGACGCCGCCGCGCGGCCCCGTCGGTGCGTATTGTGTGTGAGTGCTGGTGTGAGTGCGCGACGCCGCCGCGCGGCCCCGTCGGTGCGTACTGTGTGTGTGTGCTGGTGTGAATGCGCGACGCCGCCGCGCGGCCCCGTCGGTGCGTACTGTGTGTGTGTGCTGGTGTGAATGCGCGACGCCGCCGCGCGGCCCCGTCGGTGCGTATTGTGTGTGTGTGCTGGTGTGAGTGCGCGACGCCGCCGCGCGGCCCCGTCGGTGCGTACTGTGTGTGTGTGCTGGTGTGAATACGCGACGCCGCCGCGTGGCCCCGTCGGTGCGTATTGTGTGTGTGTGCTGGTGTGAGTGCGCGACGCCGCCGCGCGGCCCCGTCGGTGCGTACTGTGTGTGTGTGCTGGTGTGAATGCGCGACGCCGCCGCGCGGCCCCGTCGGTGCGTACTGTGTGTGTGTGCTGGTGTGAATGCGCGACGCCGCCGCGCGGCCCCGTCGGTGCGTATTGTGTGTGTGTGCTGGTGTGAGTGCGCGACGCCGCCGCGCGGCCCCGTCGGTGCGTACTGTGTGTGTGTGCTGGTGTGAATGCGCGACGCCGCCGCGTGGCCCCCGTCGGTGCGTATTGTGTGTGTGTGCTGGTGTGAGTGCGCGACGCCGCCGCGCGGCCCCGTCGGTGCGTATTGTGTGTGTGTGCTGGTGTGAATGCGCGACGCCGCCGCGCGGCCCCGTCGGTGCGTACTGTGTGTGTGTGCTGGTGTGAATGCGCGACGCCGCCGCGCGGCCCCGTCGGTGCGTATTGTGTGTGTGTGCTGGTGTGAGTGCGCGACGCCGCCGCGCGGCCCCGTCGGTGCGTACTGTGTGTGTGTGCTGGTGTGAATGCGCGACGCCGCCGCGTGGCCCCGTCGGTGCGTATTGTGTGTGTGTGCTGGTGTGAGTGCGCGACGCCGCCGCGCGGCCCCGTCGGTGCGTACTGTGTGTGTGTGCTGGTGTGAATGCGCGACGCCGCCGCGCGGCCCCGTCGGTGCGTATTGTGTGTGTGTGCTGGTGTGAGTGCGCGACGCCGCCGCGCGGCCCCGTCGGTGCGTACTGTGTGTGTGTGCTGGTGTGAATGCGCGACGCCGCCGCGCGGCCCCGTCGGTGCGTACTGTGTGTGTGTGCTGGTGTGAATGCGCGACGCCGCCGCGCGGCCCCGTCGGTGCGTATTGTGTGTGTGTGCTGGTGTGAGTGCGCGACGCCGCCGCGCGGCCCCGTCGGTGCGTATTGTGTGTGTGTGCTGGTGTGAATGCGCGACGCCGCCGCGCGGCCCCGTCGGTGCGTATTGTGTGTGTGTGCTGGTGTGAGTGCGCGACGCCGCCGCGCGGCCCCGTCGGTGCGTACTGTGTGTGTGTGCTGGTGTGAATGCGCGACGCCGCCGCGTGGCCCCGTCGGTGCGTATTGTGTGTGTGTGCTGGTGTGAGTGCGCGACGCCGCCGCGCGGCCCCGTCGGTGCGTACTGTGTGTGTGTGCTGGTGTGAATGCGCGACGCCGCCGCGCGGCCCCGTCGGTGCGTATTGTGTGTGTGTGCTGGTGTGAGTGCGCGACGCCGCCGCGCGGCCCCGTCGGTGCGTACTGTGTGTGTGTGCTGGTGTGAATGCGCGACGCCGCCGCGCGGCCCCGTCGGTGCGTATTGTGTGTGTGTGCTGGTGTGAGTGCGCGACGCCGCCGCGCGGCCCCGTCGGTGCGTACTGTGTGTGTGTGCTGGTGTGAATGCGCGACGCCGCCGCGCGGCCCCGTCGGTGCGTACTGTGTGTGTGTGCTGGTGTGAGTGCGCGACGCCGCCGCGCGGCCCCGTCGGTGCGTATTGTGTGTGTGTGCTGGTGTGAGTGCGCGACGCCGCCGCGCGGCCCCGTCGGTGCGTATTGTGTGTGTGTGCTGGTGTGAGTGCGCGACGCCGCCGCGCGGCCCCGTCGGTGCGTACTGTGTGTGTGTGCTGGTGTGAGTGCGCGACGCCGCCGCGCGGCCCCGTCGGTGCGTACTGTGTGTGTGTGCTGGTGTGAATGCGCGACGCCGCCGCGCGGCCCCGTCGGTGCGTACTGTGTGTGTGTGCTGGTGTGAATGCGCGACGCCGCCGCGCGGCCCCGTCGGTGCGTATTGTGTGTGTGTGCTGGTGTGAGTGCGCGACGCCGCCGCGCGGCCCCGTCGGTGCGTACTGTGTGTGTGTGCTGGTGTGAATGCGCGACGCCGCCGCGCGGCCCCGTCGGTGCGTATTGTGTGTGTGTGCTGGTGTGAGTGCGCGACGCCGCCGCGCGGCCCCGTCGGTGCGTACTGTGTGTGTGTGCTGGTGTGAATGCGCGACGCCGCCGCGCGGCCCCGTCGGTGCGTATTGTGTGTGTGTGCTGGTGTGAGTGCGCGACGCCGCCGCGCGGCCCCGTCGGTGCGTACTGTGTGTGTGTGTGTGCTAGTGTGAGTGCGCGACGCCGCCGCGCGGCCCCGTCGGTGCGTACTGTGTGTGTGTGCTGGTGTGAATGCGCGACGCCGCCGCGCGGCCCCGTCGGTGCGTATTGTGTGTGTGTGCTGGTGTGAGTGCGCGACGCCGCCGCGCGGCCCCGTCGGTGCGTACTGTGTGTGTGTGCTGGTGTGAATGCGCGACGCCGCCGCGCGGCCCCGTCGGTGCGTACTGTGTGTGTGTGCTGGTGTGAATGCGCGACGCCGCCGCGCGGCCCCGTCGGTGCGTATTGTGTGTGTGTGCTGGTGTGAGTGCGCGACGCCGCCGCGCGGCCCCGTCGGTGCGTACTGTGTGTGTGTGTGTGCTAGTGTGAGTGCGCGACGCCGCCGCGCGGCCCCGTCGGTGCGTACTGTGTGTGTGTGCTGGTGTGAGTATGCTTAACCGTTTTAAATTATAAACAAATACCTCGGGTAATGAGAATTATTTTGTAGGTGCTTACTTGTCAGTGGAGGACGAGACGTGGAGCAGTGCCTTGGAGCACATTCTAGGAGCTGCCATAAAATCTTACTGCGTTGACAATAATGACGATGCGCAGAAACTTTATGTCTTAATTCGAGAGGTATGTTATCTATGTGTCACGACCGGGCGTGTTCCGTTACATTTTATATTCTGTTAAATGATTATAGTAGTGTATTGTGTTTATAAATTTGTTTGGTACGCTTTCAAGCCGAAACTACTTAACTGATTATCCTGAGACTTCATACTCGTACACTTGCCGTAGTACATGTAGGTAATTGCCTTTTCCCATAGTATCATTGTCAGTAATAAATAATTGTCAATTCGTAAATTATTGATAAAAAAAAGTTCCGCTAAGTTTTTTGCGCCGTTTCATCACAGGTCTGAGACATTAACCTCATTAACTTTGACTTGATGCACGGTTCATCACCAGGTGTACGCGAACTCGCGCGAGCCGCGTCCCGGCGTGTCGTACAGCGAGTTCCTCGCGCACGCGCACGACACGCGCGCCCGCGAGGCGCGCGCGCCCGGCGCCGTGTGCGCCCTGCGCGCGCTGCGCGTGGCCGACCCCGTGGTGCACAACTACCTGGTGGACCAGCTGGAGCTGGAGGCCGCGCTGCTGGTGCGCGACGACGCCAGCGCCATGCGCCTGTGCCGCGCGCCGCCGCCGCCCGCGCACGCGCGGCGCGTGTTCACGGCCGACTGCGCCGAGTACCGGCCCGCGCCGCGCTACCGCTGCTACGGCGGCGAGGCGGCGCCGGCGCGCTACCTCTACACGGACCGGGAGCACGCGCTGCGCGAGGCGCGGCGGCGCGCGGCGGAGCTGGCGGCGCGCGTGGCCGAGGCCGAGGCGGCGAGGCAGCAGGCGGCGGAGGCGCTGGCGCAGGCGGGCGCGGCGCGCGGCGCGGCGCAGGCGGCGAGGCGCGCCTTGCATGCGGAGCTGCAGCGCCAAGAGGCGGCGTTGAGCCGCGCGGAGGACGCGCTGGCGCAACACCGTGAACCGCAGCTGGCGCAACTGGTGAGTGGGAGCCGCCATCTTATTTTATTATTGCCAAAGCGATGAAAATAAAATACACTTGTACAGTAAAATGCTAAGTCACTTCGCCACTGCGGTGTCTTGTTCTGTTAATATTGACACATTTCGACCATATTGTTGTAAATTAATTTTTCTTTCAGCAAGAGGAGCTGAGCTTGTCGGAGGAAAAATTAGAGTCGGAAAGGGAGAAGTTGAACGAAGTTGAACAACGCGAACAAAGCACGTCTGCCGAAATCGACAAAATAAAGCAAGATCTCGAAAATGTTATGACTCAACTGCAAACTATTAGTGTTAATATAGAAAAAGCTGAGGTAATTTACATATGTACTTACGCGGTACTTAACGCGAAGCTGACAGGGTTGCTTTTTAATATGTTAGACATATATGAGTCTTCAACTGAACTGCACAATATATAATTTTTTATATTGGTTTAGAAGTTATAAGGGCTCAAAGTCGTGACTGATGGACATGCATGCACTCTTTCAATATATATATATATATATATATATATATATATATATATATATATATATATATATATATATATATATATATATATATATATATATATAAAATATATATACAATTGCAGCCAGTCGTGGCGCAGGGACACAAAGTGTGACTGTTGTATCCGACTGGTTGTGGGTTCGATCCCCACTCGAGTAGATGAAATATTTATCTACCCTGCTGTGTGCGGGATACAGCGTGAAGTTGCATTATATAACCTATAGCACTCCTGAGGAATGTTCTTTCATACAAAACAAACAAAAAGTAAAATCCGATCAGTAGATCCCGAGATCTTAGCGTTTAACAAACAAATAAACTCTTCCGCTTTATCATATTACTATAGATTCATAAGTACATACATAATCAGTACCCTCCTTGGGGTCCTCCTTCAACGTGCGTGCGAATTCGGCGGAAAGTGGGCAGCGAAAATGGGAACGGAGTGTCTAAACCCATTGTCTACTCTGTTATGTGCGAAATACAGCGTGAATATAAAGAAATACGATATAAAGCTTACTGTACGGTATTTTCTCGTCCATTGCATTGTCTGAAAGGGTAAATAATTCAGTCCAAACATATTTATTCCTCTTTTTATTAATTTAAATATATTGTAAAGCTTATATCAAATTTTATAGAATATTTTTTTATAGAGAGAAATTGAACAACAAGAGTCAGAATTTAACAACAGCCAGTCGAAAGTACGTAACTTAAAGAAGAAGATCGACTTATATAAATCCAATTTAGACAAAA
Organism: Heliconius himera; assembly: GCA_021202915.1. Lineage (NCBI taxonomy): Eukaryota > Metazoa > Arthropoda > Insecta > Lepidoptera > Nymphalidae > Heliconius > Heliconius himera. The sequence goes on along the minus strand of JAJHJA010000133.1, from coordinate 846,287 downwards.
TGAAAACAGAAATACAAGAAAGTGAAACCGAAGTGGCACGTCTTGTTGCCAATGTCTCCAAAACAGGGCCAAGAATTGAGAATCCCAGGTATATATATCTGTTATAAGTTATCATTCATATATTTAGTTTCATCATTGCAAGAGGTCATTTCTTGGGCAGTGGAAGTTTCAGTGTAAGCGCGATGTTGAGTTCCGAATTTTATACGAAACTTCATACGAAATGTAGCGAATCCGTGTTCAAAGTAGAGATTGGAGTTTTTTCCGTGTATAATCAAATTTTATCTATTTCTTGGTTCCCAATTGAGCTTAAGCTTAAGCTCCGAGCGCAATGCAATTGGATATTTTCTTCTATATGAAAAAGGGGTCCACTCTACTAATCAAAAATATATAATTAACTAAGTTCAGATTAAAAATAACAGAATTAATCTTAAACTTGTCAAAGTTTTCAAACTCTTAATCCGTATTTTAGATACGGTATATACACGGTCTTGTAATGAACGCATCAAATGAACGACGACCATCGATAGGCTATTTATTTATTACCAGTGGTTTTGTTTATTTATTTAAAACTTTATATTATCAATAATAACTGCTATTCAGACAAAAAAACAAGAAAAAGAATGACAAACAAAAAATAATAATACAACAAGATCAAGCACGCAAATAATCTTACTGTTATACTTCATACAATATTTTGACAAAGCATAAATTAAAACAAAGTGTACAGCAGTGTGACGTTAAAAAAGGTAGGCCACTCAGCATAGATGTTGGCATATGAGCAACAATACTCAGTAATACCAACGCAGATTTTCAGTGAACGCTTAGAAAAAGACGCGCCTGCGAACAAAACTGTTTGATAAACACAATAAAAGAAACTATTCTGTCCTATACATTTTTCACTTTTTATGTTATTTAGATATAATATAAATAAAGATATTATCAACATATACATAGTATTTTTTATAACACAGTATTAGGCTTTCAAGTTTGCTTACTAGATCAAATGAATGCCAAAATTGCTATATTTGGAAATGTTATGGCATGTATCAATTGAATAAAAATATTATTTTGAATATAACTTAACTTAGCTTCACGCTTTATCCCTTGCGGGGTAGTCAGAGAGAACGGAGCGCCAAACGCTACGGTCTCTACATACCTCTTTCGCCTCGGCCACTGTCATCAACCTCTTCATACATGCGCTTCGGGGGGTCCTCATGCTTTTTACGTGACCTTCCTCCAGTATCTTTGATACTGTGTTTTCGAAGGTCAACCGAGGTCTCCCCCTACCTCTCTTACAGCTCACTTTTCCATCATAAATCTTTTTTGCCATTCTTTCATCACTCATTCGTTCGACGTGCCCAAACCAGCTGAGCACGTTCTTCTTCATTCTCACCGTGACATCCTCGCTAGTACCTGCCATTCTGTGTACCTCTTCATTGCGTTGCATTGATCAGCTAAGCTGACTCCGCATATCCTACAAAGAGATCGCATCTCCACAGCATTCATCTTTCTTTCATTTTTCTTCTGTAATACCCACGTTTCGCTGCCGTATTACAGAGTCGGTACCAAAACTGCATTGTGTACGGCCAAACGCGCAGCTGTGCTGACGTTTCGCCGTCTCATCAAAGCAGCTAAGGCTCCGTTAACCTTGTTACCGGCAGCAATACGCCTTTCCACATCCATCTCGTATCTTCCATCTCTACTGAACATACTTCCCAAGTATACCACTTCATTCACTTGTTCTAATATCTTACTATTTACACTGATCTTGCATTCCGTCCTTTCTGCATCTCTTTCAAAAATCAGAACCTTTATTTTGAATATAAGCCATATTATATATATAAAAAAGAAACATCGAGGGTTTTGTACCAACCTTATAATTGTAAGTCAACGACGACGGGGCCTTTTTTCTTTCAGCTTCAAGTTGTTCCCGCACACAGGGTAGGCAGAAGAAACCTAGTGTCACACATTGTGCACATAATTAGCCTTTTCCCGACGAATTCTGTACGTGACTTATAAAAGTTTACAAAATAATTTGCAAGATGTTAGAATGAAATGAGAAAGTATTAGTGCATATGTATGTAGTAAGTTGTGACAGGGAGCCGCGCGCAGTGGCGGAGCTGCTGCAGCAGAAGGAGGCGCAGCTGAGCGCCGCGGCGCGCGCGCCGGTGTCGGCGGCGCGGGCGGCCGACGAGCGCGCGCGCGCGGCACTGCGCCACGCGCTCGTGGCCGGCAACCTGCGCGACCTCGACCGCATCATACACGAGGTACCTTTTGCGGTATCTTTTTGGACGTTCACTTTTTATTATAATTCATATTCATATCTTAACATTTTATGTGCTCTTCATTTTTAATAGTCCAATTGAGTAAGGTATTGTTTTTGTGAACGAAAGGCTTAAAATCGTCGAGTTTTAATAGTATTTCAGTGGTTTTAGTAAAACATATACACATAGCGTCACTCTGTATTCCTAGCGGTCTATGGAGAGAGAACGGTGCGCCAAACGCTATATATAACCAAATTTATTATTTAATAAATGAATTCAATATTAGGTCTCGTGTCACTAGCATCGTCACGATGCCATAGCCCACAAACCTTTGCCTTTATACAAAAGCACGATGACTGCACCTCGCCAATCGTCTGGGACCTCCTCTGAATTCCAGTATAAATTGCAGAAAAATTCAGACTTCGTATCGCGCTCTAAACTTCTTTAATACTGATTTTGCCATCAGCTACATCAAAACTCAGCGTCCACTGTTACTTGAGACTGAGGCGTCATCACATTCATACACCTCCTTGTAAAGAAAAGCTACATCTGTTTTCCCTCAAGTTGTTCGTTATCCTTTCATCTCTTTCTATCTCTTTTCACGCCTCATCTTTATCGGTCTTTCCTTTGGTGGTATTGCAGCTACTCTTTCTTTTTTATCTCTCTCATACTTTTATCCTTACTTTAGGCTTTGTATTTCTGCCACGCTTTCTTATTTCTTTCTATTGCATTATTCCACCATTCGTCGAGCTGTTTGCTAAAGCCTCTTTTTCCTTTACCAAATAGGGAGTATTCGCTGCTTTCTTCATACAATTTCTAAGGTTCTGCCAGCATACTTTAATGTTTCCATCTCCTCATTCACTGCTGCCTGCCTTCTTGGAAACTCTTTCTTGATATTTCTCTCTAATCGGTGGATCTTGAAGCTTCCACCTTCTTATGCGATAATTCGATTATGAATTGAAAATAAAAATCCTGAATATATTGGCTTTTAAAATTAAACGATTTTTTGTATACTTGACTTAATGTGATATGTATCCCAGATAATAATAATAAACTTTATTTATCACTATTTATAGTTTCTTATAAACAAGTTTGTTAACATCTATTAGCTATACAATTAGTGCAAATTAAATGACAAAATTAATGAATGGTAATGATTATTAAATTAGATATCACATACACTAAATACATACTATTTCAGATGACGAGCATGGTGCGCCGGCATCAGAGGACGTGCCTCGCGCAACAGAACGCGGTCATACTGTATGTACAGAACCGCTTGACGAAGATTATGCATATGCGCAAAATACAGGTTCATACATTTATTTTTATTTTATGATTATTTATGGGTACATCGTCGGGCATATGGGCACCTGGATGCTAGTATATATATTAGAGGGTCAGAATACCCTCGTCCCTAAAAATCCGGTATCGCTGTAAAAGCCAATAGGGTTAACAGCATTTACCTCAAGTTCGAGAAAAGAAATGTATTGTCATCTACCCACTAAATCATGTAAGAAACGTCATATCAGTCAATACAAGTACTTTTAGGCATCTTCCTCTAACATATATGTATATATTATAACTTTCGTTTTCCTACTCTGATGAGAATCTTTTAAAATGAAAATATTTAGCAGTATTTAAATTTCCCCAGGGCACATTGCAAATAGACCCGGTAGCTAGAACGTTGAGTGTGGAGTCCCCGGGGCGCTCGTCCGGCGGCGAGACCACTTACGCTATGGTCGCTTTGCTGATAGCGTTGCAGGACTGCGTGGATCTGCCATTCTTTTTTATGGACGAGTTCGACGTTTATTTGGTATGTATTTTTTTATTGTATATTATACCATACATGAGAAACATCGAAAAATATATACTAATAAGGTAGATTGGTTTTTACTTCATAAAAAAATTATAAATATTTAATTGATATAAAAAAAATATTTAGATTTTTTGAACAACATAATGACATCATATGGTCTTGTAAGTAATAGCAACGGATCGTACGCAACGTTTGTACGTAAGTTATTTGTCTTCTACATAAAATATTGCATTTGTTTATAAGAACAATTGAAGTCATCATAGCAGGGCAACATGACGTCTGATTTTTATATCAAAATCGTGCGGTTATATAAAAATGTAAAATTTAAAAAGCATTTTAATTAATTAAATGAAGATTTGCATTTTTATATTTGGTTTCAATAAGGTAGTGTAAGATAATATATTAATGTGTTGTAGTGTTTATAAACATTGCGTGTTTGATGTCACAAAAAAATCCATCAATGCAGGTAGCTCTACATTTTCTTGCATTATTATGCTAGAATAATGAGCAGATAGAGAAAGTCTAATATATGGAGAGTAGACGCAAGGAGTGACAAAATTTTCGTAACAAAAAAAAATTCAAACAATTTGAGTCATTACAAATATTAATAATCCTAACTCAATATACTTCACATTTTCTGTAATTGTTCAGTTCATTTCATGCCTTTCTTGATATTAGCGCCATTTTGGTCGTATTTTGAACTATAATTTACTGTTTACCAGTGGACGTTTTTTCAGCTGAATGCTCATATGAGCTGGCGCTCCTTGCCTCCACCCTCCATAGTACAATACTAAGGCATGTTGTTATATAACCAGGACGGCCTGAACCAGAGCGCCGTGGTGAACCTGCTGCTGGAGGCGGCGCGCAAGCGGCCCTCGTGCCAGTACGTGTTCATCACGCCCAACGCGCCCGACGGGCTGCGCGCCGCGCACGACCTCGACATACAGACGTGAGTACACACTAACTATGATGGACGGAAATTGGATCTGAACTATCTATATGAGATTGGTGGTCCCTCTGAGTCCGTTTTAAGAAAAATTAATGCGATATTATATTAAATTAAAACAATATTGCTTGTTAAGTACTTGAATTATCAAAAAGGCTCGAAATGTACATACATACAATACATGTGTGTATACATATTCGGCGTTCAGTTCTGCCACATAACACGCAATGCCTCCTGAATTCGGCAGAAAATGGGGAACTGAGTGTCTTACCACTAGATTCCCTCTAGGCAGAAGGAACCTAGTGGCACTCCCTTCCCTACTTTCCGCCGAATTAATTGTAGAGATATTGCATATTGAGTGGCGGAACTCAACGCCGCGCTTTGCCTCGACATCATAGCGAAGGAATGGGTATATAAATTTGAATAAATCTTTCATTTCCAATAGTGGGGATCGAACCCACAACCAGTTGCGTTTACAGTCACATTTTGTGCCCTTGCGCCACAGTATCAAAGATACTGGAGGAAGGTCACCCCGAAGGGCATGTATGAAGAAGTTGATGACAGTGGACGAGGTGAAAGAGGTATGTAGAGACCGTAGCGTTTGGCGTTCCTTTGTCTCTGACTACCCTGCTAGAAATACAACGTGAAGCTAGTTTAGTTTTATGTAACGCAATCACAGCGATGTGGTTCTCTTTATTAGCACTTAATCTAATATGACAAAATATTTTATAATATATAGGCGCGATAATAACAAAACAATGAATTATTAAACGATTTTGTTTATTTTCCATAGTAACGGTATTCGTGGCCAGACACATACTAGTATATTATATATCCATATAACTTACATGCTGATATAATAAATATTTTTTTATTAACTGATGTCAATACTAAAAATGTTTTTTGTTTCAGATTGGACTCCATACCCACACAAAGTACATAAATTCAAATTATACGTTATTCAAATGTACGTATTGTATCATTGATGTTAGGAACACTACTTGACAATTTTTTAATACAATAATATATTGATTATGTATTGGCTGATTAAGTTACCAAATGGCTTTACACATTGTGATTTATAATATTAAGTTATTATTATGATATACATATAATTATCCTTAAAATACCACAATTTGTCTAAACAAAAATCGATGCTAGAATCAACGATCTAATAATTAAATACTCTTAAGACATTCTTCTTTAAAACATTTAAAATTTCAAGTTTGTAGCAGGATTTGAATCCGCTTTGAAGCATAGCATTCGGACTATTTCCAACAGACATGGTTTCAAATTTATTCCCATATTCATTTTTTATTTTTTCAAAATGTGGAATAACATTTTGAAATTGTTAAAGAACATTATAAACAATATTCTAATTGGATTAAATATCAATAACCATAATTTTGTCTTATATAAAGTATGTAATTGCCATAATAATAGGATAAATCAATAATTAAATTTGTATGAAAGTAACTATAATTACTGTTATTATTTAACAGTCATCACACCAATCATTTGGTACTGATCAACGTTATTCACTTTTTAAATTGAAAATGTTAAATATATTTGTTATAAGAATAAGAGCCATTTTCACCAGTTAGGAATAAAGTTTCAGGTAGTAATCTAATAAAGAATTTTATCTTACAAACAGGCTGAATATGAAAAATGAATATAATATAAGAAATAGTTTCAAGAATAATTGTCTCATTAATAAACGATGATAGTAAGTAACAATTCATACATGTTGTTACATTTTTAAAACACAAATGAGTATGTAAAAAAGGAATGTATGTGTCAAATATTGTTATTCGAGACCTGTGAAACCAATTATAGCTTGTCTGGTAGATACGTCCGGGACTTTATCAGCCAGTGGTGAAACTGACCCTAAGTTTTGTATTTTTTTAAATAAATAGAAATAATAAAAGAATTTGTTTCATTTATAAACACCATTTATTAAAATCCTAACGGAACATCCCAGCGCGAGGCGCGTCTATGAGATCAAACTCTAACGGAAGAAAAAAATATATATTAGTCGTTGCCTCAATATAAAACATAACTTAATACTAAATTACCCGATAAGCAATATAATTTTAAGTTATTCTGACATAAAGTAATACCTAAGTCTTATTTATAAGGCAAATCGCCTTGGATAAGCGTAATCGTTCAACTTAATTCTAATTAAACATATCAGGGAGAATGCAAGCGATATTAATAAATGAAGGGATGACGTTCGAAATGAAAAAAAAAATGATAAATTTACAGAAAGGAAGATATGAAGAAGTACTTATTAAAGAAAGAATTATTTTAAATAATGTAAATTATTTGTTTTAATAGCCATCAAGCAAAGTCATAAGTTACTATTACAGTATTTTATTAAATTCTTTCTTCATTCATTACAAGTCTCACTAGTCTGGCATCTTCCAAATATAATATAACATTTAAAAAACATGTGAGCAAAGAAGCAAGGACTGCAATTTGCACAGCAACACCTCAATGAAGGATTATTTTAAATTTATGTTTAATTAATAGTATGATATGTTTAATTTGTAAAAAAACTGTATATGGATATGACCATATTATGAAAATAAAAATAATGAAAAAGCAATATTTTCCTTTCATGAAATAGTTTCGTACTACACAATCCACTCTGGTCTTTAATAGTGCCAGGTTAATGATTCTATTACATTTTTATTTGATGATTAACAATTTATGAATTATTTTTAACATCTTATTAACTACGTTACATACATAGTACAGATAAATACATACAAAAATGTAATAAGAATCTTGAAATAAAATATTTGTTTTGAATACAGTTGAGTGTTAATAGTCTTTGGTTAAAATTTAGAACTTTTTAAAACATAAATTAATTTTATTTAGACTTTAGTTACAAAGTATCGCAATAAAAACAATAAGGAAATAGTTCAAAACGAAACTAATAATAAAATTACGAACAAGATGCAGAAGGCAGTTTTACTTGAGCTGGCGCGTGTTGTGACGAGGTTCCTCTCTAGTCAGCCCTCGCCACAGATGACCAGAACCCTTGTCCAACCGTCAAAAACATATTTTTAAATGTATTTTTTATATTAATTTATATTTAAAAATGTAAAATGTATTTCACTTAGATAATAAAAGTATATATTGTATTAATTTATAATTGAATATATTAATTAAGATTCCACTTTAGTATTATATTAAAATTATTATAACCAAGTATTTGTTGACAGTCCAGTTTATACAAATAGATCTACAATAATTATCTTCTTACTTAAACTATTCAGATGTTGATGGATTTTTTCAAGTAAACTCAATTATAAGTTTCCATATTATTATAAGACGTGAAAAACGTATTTGTATTGGTATGACCTTAAAAAAAATGCCAAAAACGTTTGAAAATGCACTTTTGGTATACTATTAAGGTGAATTAGCCTTAACATTCTTTAAATCATATAGTTGTTAATTTTTTTGTTATTTTCATATCTGTGGAACAATTTTTATAATTAATCTTATGAATATAATTTTGTTATTTGACAAAATAACACTGATATTATGTATTTGTAAGAAAAAAAACTGGTTTTTTTTTTTCTAAATAATGCCATAAGTAACCTGTAAGCCTTAATTTATTTATTCTACATAACATATGACTGGAATGTGAAAACAAAAAATATTATCAAAATAACCATTTCACTGTTTAACATTTAGGATTGCAATACACATATTATATTAATTTAGTTCATTTATATTTTTCATACTAAGGTTTTAATTGATCTCTTAATCAATAAATTAGTTTCATGCAAAATCAAAGCAAGTTACAATGTTAATAGCTCTAAGAACACTATACACTTTTTAATAGAAAACATTGAGATCTATTAAAATATACCCTTTCATATAAATAATATTAAGTATTGATAATATTGATAAAGAAAGTATTGGACTCTACAAAATTTACTTATATAATGATTTTCCATACATTGTTTTATTATTTTTATTTCTTTATAAAAATTTGATGTTTATGAAATAAGATCTTTTGATAATTGATAATAGCAGAGATAATATGATTATAGTACTACAGTTGATCCTAATGCAGCTAAATATAAATATTAAAATAGCAAAATTTTCAAATGTACATTAATATGAAAAAAAAATGTAACATTATGCGTCCTGGGAATGAAAGTGGCCTCAAAAAAGTAAAACTCCTAAAATTACAATTTATAGAAAATAATCAGAGAACATCATACATGTAATGACTCGAAAATTGAGTGTAAGAGTATCTTAACATAAGATTCTATTATATGGGAGATACAATGTGAATCAAGAAAAATTTAAGATTATTGGTATCTTTTTGGTTAGTAATCTACAGGCATTTTGATATTGGTCACTTTCATAATTCATTCTGTGGATATGATTTGATAACGGAATTGTAATTTACTCTCATTTATAGTTTTTAAAAAGTAGGATTGATTTTTAGACGAAAATTTGTAATAGAAAGATTCAAATTAAATTTTCTTTATATAAAATACTTAAAATATATTTTTATTCTTACATGTATGTCAATGGTTAAAGTTTAATTTATGATATTTCTTTAATATTAAACTTTAATTTATATTTTATATAAGTTCTTTTTTTTGTGAATTTATCCCAATAAATCCACTGTATTTACATAGTTGTAAAACAATGAAATCGGATAAATAGTTAATTGAAAATAAATTGATGATATTTTTTTTTCTAAGATTGAAAAAATATAATAAAGAACAGTTGGAGAAGTTTCTTATATGTAAAATAATTTCAACATAAATTAGTACAGTCTGATTCCAAATTCATTAAGAAAGCAAAGACAAACCCCCTTTAATTAATTTTAGAAGTAAAAATTTCTTAGTATTAAATTTGTTTTACCAGATTCTTTTGTAAATTTATTAATTATACTACTTGTATTTGAACTCTACATTTGTGTAGATGTTCATATTAACTTAAAATATTGGCAGTATCTATAAAAAAAACTGTATTTTTATTGACATAGAAAGGACTCAATCCATATAATTATTTTTGAGCACTTTTTATACTTTAATAAAAAAAGTATAATAATAGAACATAGTAATGCCACTCAGCTTTAATTAATTAATTAATTATAAAAATGTTCACAAACAGTGTGTTACCAGTCCAAGCGCCGCTAGACGACGTCTAGTAATTAATTTAATATTAATTTATTTCTTAAATGACAGTTGTATGGAACAATTTAGAAAAATCCGTTATAATACAGATATAATATCATAATCTAGGCCGTCAGCGTTTCAATTCCCACTCAGACATTCAAGTTATTTTCATTAGTTAGTTTTAGTCTTTTAGTTGTAAGCAATGTTCCGAAAGATGAGTGGTATGCAGGGAACCAAGTGTCTTATCAATAGGTTCCCTGTGCCTATCCTGCTATAACCAGGATGTACAGTGTGAAGCTAAAAAAGTATACACTCAGCTAAAAATAAATTTGCCTCTTGCACTGAAATTGAATCAAATATAAAAAAAATATAATTAAATATAATATAAATTTTATCATAGAAGACACAATGTGGATTGAGTACTTCCTGATGACATTGCATTAATAATGTACACATATATTTACTATTTACAATCAAAAAAATATTCAACAAATTTAACTACTTTAATGAATTTAACTTGCATTTCATTTATTTGGCTAATATAATTTTTACAACATACATTTTTTATATTATTAGACTTTTATATAGAGAAATTTACATCTAAATTAGTATAAGTTGACGTTATAAAGTTATTTTTTTTATTCTTAATTTAATGCAAGATATAAATCCATTAAAAGTTTTTAAATAATATTATTTAATTATAGGAAATTCAACCTATCTCAATAATCAGTTCAATATATATTAGCTAACTTCACGCATCGCGCGAACTGTTAAAAGTTCTAAACTAGAAAAAAAATACTAATTGTACAAACAAACAAAACTCCCATAAAAAGCGAGTTGCGATAACCATGTGTCACTATCAAGTTTAATCATGTCAAAGACAAAATTTAATTTCTAAGTCAATTTAATAGTTTATAAACATTCACTTTAATATAAATAAGTTGTATGACCAATTCAATGTTCGTCGTACTCGTTCACTGCACTGTCACTACTGCCTTATGACGTCACTATAATCCATAATAGCGTATTTACTACAACACTATATATTATTTACTTAGTCACTGCACTATGACGTCACTGTACTGTATCTGGTGGTAGGCGGGCAGAACTGGGCGTGGCAGTGGCGGGCTGCGGACTCTTGTGCCCGGACTGCGGCGGCGTGGGCGGGAACACGTGCTCGTGATCATGTTCGTTCTCGAGCTCTGAGGTGTGGTCGTGCCTCGCACCCCCCTCCATTTCTAGTAATTGTTGGTATACTTGGTCCTGTTTGAATTAATGACTTGTATTATAATCTTTTTAACAAATCATAATAAATATTTTTGACATATGAAATATATTTTTTTACATTTAATATTAATTAATAGATAATATAAATAGGAGTGCTATTGTACATAAAACCTAATTTATTTATAACTTAACTTAGCTTCACGCTTTATTCCTAGCAGTGTAGTCAGAGAAAACGGAGAGCCTAACGCTACGGTGTCTACATACCTCTTTCGCCTTGTCCACTGTCATCAACTTCTTCATACATACCCTCTGGGGGGTCCTCATGCTTTTTACGTGACCTTCCTCCAGTATCTTCGATACTGTGTTTTTGAAGGTCAACCGAGGTCTCCCCTACCTCTCTTACCGCTTACTTTTCCCTCATAAATCTTTTTTTGCCATTCTTTCATCACTCATTCGTTCGACGTGCCCAAACCAGCTGAGCACGTTCTTCTTCATTCTCACCGTGACATCTAGTAGAATAGAGAGAGAGACTCACAAACATGTCGAGGCACACGTCGTGCGTCTGGATGCGGTGGCTCTCGTCGCTGTTGAGCGCGGGGCACAGCAGGCGCAGGCCGGCGGCGCGCTGCACGTGGTCGCCGTCGCCGCCGCGCACCACGCCCGCGCCCGCGCGCGCCACCGCGCCCGCCGCCGGCGCCAGCCAGCGGTGGCACGGCGCCAGCGCCTCCCAGCTGAACCCTGCCGATGCATTTTAAAATTTGAGGCCTGTGACTTAACACCGACTGGTTGTGGGTTCGATGAGAAGTCTCGAGGAGATGAAATATTTACTTAAATGGATATTTCCATTTCTTCACTCTGGTGTCGAGGCAAAGCGCGGCATTGAGTTCTACCACTCTGTTGAGTGGCAGAACTCTGCCTAGTCTGCAGTGTGCGGGATACAACGTGAAACTGTTTTTTTTTTTATAATCAAAGTGAACAGTCGGATGTTTAGCATTGCAATTATTAATCTAGACGTCTTTAAATAAAATATTCTAAACTGGCACGCTCAATACATCTTAACAAAAAAATTGAACTGAATCAATAAAAATGTGAAGAAAAAAAAATTCAAGTTGAAATAGTTTGAGACTATTTTTTTTTAAAGTTATTTCACACTTAGGAAAGAAAATACTTATTTAGAAAAGACGAACCCCCGGAACCAACCAGAATCCCAGTTTTTATACGTTTTCTAAATAAGTATTTATACTTTGGGACTATCCAAGTTATCTAACTATTTACTATTTACTAAGTGATTATTACTGTGAATAAAAAAGCCATGAAAAATAGTTTCATTAAATATTATAAAACATGTAATTTCTCTCTTTACAATTAAACACCAAATAAAATACATTTCTTATAAAATACCATCGAAATTATTAAAGTAATACTAAAATTAACTAATACAATTATAAAATACTAACCAGAAACCCTTAAAGCCAATTCCTTATTAAATATATGCGCGATAGCAGCCGCAGCGACCACACTATAGGGAAATCTATTGACATCCACATGTAAAACTGCTAAATCGACCAATTGTCCACACACGACGAACTCCAACGATGAATATTGTGGAAAGACGAAAGTGTAACCACGTAGGGCATTAGCCGCCGCATCACTTTCGCCTAAAAGACGTCGTTTAGCGCTGCGAGCCTCACTTCCCAACTGCATATACACATTGAGCCAGCTGTTAATAGTTATCGGCGTTATGCTCCACGACAGGATTTTTAAGATAAGTAATTCTTCTAGAAGGATCTCTTCGCTTGTGCACGCTCCGTCCGTTACGTACGCAAATTCACCTATTTTTGGCGGATATACTTCTTCTACTTTCGCAGCTATGAAAAGACAGGTTATGCCTGTGAAAGTAAATTAGGGTTCGTTAGTACATATTCATTAATTTATCAAAAGAAAACTTGATATCCTTTGAGTCGACGACTTATTTTTTTTTATATAGAAAATGTAATTTTTCTTATCATAAAGTATTCTAACTTTATAACAAAAAAAAAATAATAAAACAAAATAATACATAATATTATCCATTTCTAGGACAAATTCAAAATGACAATTTACATACATATTTATCTTAACTTCACGACCGTGGACGCTATTTTAAGTATAATAAACATGGCCGAAATAGCTCAGTTGGGAGAGCGTTAGACTGAAGATCTAAAGGTCCCTGGTTCGATCCCGGGTTTCGGCAATTCACTTTTTATTTTTTTCTTAATGTTAAAATAGATAATTTTATATAAATACTAGAGGGCGCGCGCGGCTTCGCCCGCTTATTAAGAGTGAATTCTAAAAAAACCACGAAATATGTGTTCAATAAAATATTTTTAACAGTCTGAATTTAAATTTTTATAAAAATCGGTGGCAATTTAGAGATTTTTCCATATAAACTTTCAACCCCTTATTTGAACCCTTAGGGGGTGAATTCTTAAAAACCATGACACCAACCATTGAATACGTGTTTCAACGTATTCAATGAAATATTTTTAAGAGTCTGAATTTCCAATTTTATAAAAATCGGTACAGATTAAAAAATGTTTCCATACAAACTTTCAACCCCTATTTCATCCCTTTAGGGTTAAAATTTTTCAAATTCCCTTCTTAGTGGATGTCCAGAATATGAAAATAAACATCTGCCCAAATTTCACGTTTCTACCATCAGCGGTTACGGCTCTGCGTGCGTCTTACCTCAGTCAGTCAGCACAAGTCTTTTTATATATATAGATAATAGTTGTTATTATTATTATTTTGGCTAAATAGTTTTTATTATGAAATTATATGATTTAATATGAAATTCTATACTTCATCAATTATTTTATTTAGCTTTATGTTGTTTTCTCCATATAGCAAGATAGGCGCGAAAGGATCTATTGTCAAGACACTCCGTTCCCCACGCAACGCCGGATTTTCGAGACATAGTGATGACATTTAGTGTTGCGTGGCGCAACTCAACGCAGCGCTTTGCCTCGTTACCAGAGCGAAGATATGATTTTCTTTACCTATTTAAATACTTCATTCCCTCGGGTGGGAATTGAACTCACAACCACCGCGTTTATTACTGTGCTGCCACGGCGGCAGAGGTTCAAATTATTGTTAATAAAAAATAATATTGTTCGGTATTCACCTATGAGTTGCAAGCGTCCCTTTTGCACGTCGTCAGTGTTGGTCAGGTACCTGTCCACATAATCCACTGTTAAGTGGAATGTCTCTCTGTGCAATTTGTACACTTCGCAAACCTGAAAAAGAATAAAGTAAAAATATAAAATTTGAATTAATAATTTGAACAGAATAGCTTAAAACTGCCTTTTATATTAACTGCCAAATTAAATAGTAAATAATAGATTGTTAAAATCTTATTGATCTTACTAATGTAGGATTATAAGTACAAATATTTCAGCCAATTAATCATTCACATTCACGATTTTTATATTTTTGTTATTTCTTTGTTTTACAGAACATTTCCAAGTAAATAATAGCTTATTCCTTAAATAAATTAACATAAAACTTTCAATCTCAATATATTTTCTGATTAACAAGTAGACTATTTGAGTCATATAAAAGCAAAAGCAGCAACATCCATTTTTTTGAAAATTGCAACTATAAATGTAATCTGTTAGTGTGGCGCTATCTTCATGTGTTTCAATTAACAGATCTCTTTAAAAATAGCAATATCTCCATTAAAATAGAATTTTAAAATATACGTTAGTAGCAAATATAGCAACATCCACCAATGAGTACTGCAAATTCAGCATTATCACTCTCGACCAATCAGGTGTCGCCATTGCTCGTGATTCAGTATGGCGTTTTTGTTTACCAACGAGGCGACCGCGCAATTTCTTTTGGAGTTTTAAAGTAGAAAAAGTTGTATTTTATTGAAAAGTATTATAAAAATTGCAAGATGGACTGTTACCCTTCTCCGATGGATAATAATTCCACTAGGAAAAGAAAAATTCAACCTGAAAATTGGAAAAGAAATTTGGCCAAGAAACAGAGGTAAGAATATTGATTATAGTATGACCATGATGATTTAATCGTTAATAATTTTACCGATACTACCGATGGTTGATGAGTTCTTATTATATGACATAATGATAATTATTTTTTTGGTTATATTCACTTTTAGTTATGTATATATTTAAAATTTTAATTTTTTATGGAAGTGGTTTTTTTTCGGAATACATTTATTCTTATTTTTCGCACACATACAGCAATAGTAAAAGTATATAGATATTAATTATGCATATATTTTTACCTAGTACTAATAACTTTTTTATTTTTTTAGGTATTCTGCTAAATCACTACCAAGAAGATTAATTTGTGTTCATAAGAAAACTTTTAAATGTATGACTCTAAAAATGAGCGATGTCAAAATTTTTTTCGAAGCTTTTTATGCGCAGCCATATAAACAAAATCAAGATGCTATTATATTAAAACATTGCATGCCTGTTACTGTCAAACGTCGCCGCCGTGATAAGAACTCAAATTACGTTAACCAAAAGTTTCAAACAAAATTTTATATATATAGCCAATCTGAAAAAAAGAATGTACAAGTGTGTCAACGTTATTTTTTAACGGTTCTACAAATTACTAAGTATAGAGTCCAGAGTGTAATGAAAGAATATTACCATACTGGGAAACTTTTAACCGAAAAAAGAGGTGGTGATCGTGTTTCCATAAAATATTTAGCGAAACAAGAAGCAGTCATGGCTTTTATTAATAAAATTCCATGCTCAGAACCTCATTACTGTCGCGGAAATACAAAACGCTATTATCTTTCTTCAGAATTATCTATTAATAAATTATGGAAATTATATAATTCACAAGCTGTTGGTGATGAAAAAGTAAAAAACTCCTACTTCCGCCGTATTTTTAATTCTAAGTACAATCTTTCATTCGGTACTCCAAGAACTGATTTATGCGCTACATGCTTAAGATTTACGGAAGAAATGAAAGTAGAAAAAAATTTAAATGCGCGCCTTAATTTAATGACTACTCAAAGGATACATAAATTAAAAGCTAAGGCATTTTTCGATAAAGTTAAAGAGGAAACAAGAGGTCTGAAAATAATTTCTTTTGATTGCGAAAAAAACTTAAATTTACTTAAGGTACCAGATCAGATAGCATACTATTTGAGAAATGTTTACCTATATAATTTCACTATTGTCGAAGGCTCTTCTAAAAGTAAATTACAACCGCATAATATTTTTGCTTATTGCTGGACTGAGGAAAAGTATCCCAAAGCCGCTAATGAAATTGCGTCAGCTGTCTATCATAGACTAAAGAATAGTGACTTGTCTACTTTTACAAGAGTACGTCTTGTCGCAGATGGATGTGCGGGCCAGAATAAAAACACTATTATGTTAGCTATGCTATCAAAGTGGTTAACGGAAGCTCCACAAAATATAAAGGATGTAGAATTCGTGTTTCCAGTAGTGGGACACTCGTACATACCCCCCGATAGAGTTTTTGCACAAATAGAAAAAGAATCACGAAAACATGAAGTCATAAACAGCCCTCAGAAGTACCTGGATATTATATCGATATTCAGCACAGTAACGAAATTGGGAGATGAATGTGATGTCTTGGATTGGAAGTCAGCCTCACAAGTAATTTTCAAATCTGTGGGTAGTTGGCATTTTCAATTTAAATTATGTAAACGTTTTATTTTGAAACGTTCTAAAAGATTCGGGAACGTTTTGATTGCTGGACATCTTCATTATAAAAATGATGATGGAGTCTGCAAAAACGTGTGCAAACGAGGAAAAGTAAGTTCTATGATAAACCCAACTAAAATAAATCCGTCGTGCATATTATCCGATGCAAAAAAAAAAGACATTTCAACACTACTAAAAAGTCATTGGGGCGAGAATTGGCACCAAATTGAAGAATTATCATTTTTTAAGAATTTATTAAATGGTAGTAGTTTACAAAATGGTCCAGGTTCTAATGAACAGATGTGTGAAATTCAGGAAGAAGTTGGTGACATGCATATTTAGTTTTTTTTATTTTTATTCATTTTAGTATAATTAAATAATAAGATTTTCAGGTATAAGTTTGATTAATAAATATTCTTATTTGATTTAATCGAGTTTTATTTAAATAATATTCTTACTCTAAATATTTTGTAAGTATCAAGAATATTTACATAATCTTCACTTAAAATATGGGCTCTGCAAAAACAGCAATATCCTATCTGATTATTAGCAAAAACAGCAACATCCTGGTATTGGTTGCAAAAATAGCATTATCCAAAATTAATTATTATTTTATGGGAAGTGCACTACCTTAGTATCATTTTTTTTTTAAGATTTAATTATATAGAGTTATTTATCATTTTAAAACATACAAAAACTGAGCATTTTAATCGTAGTAACCATTTAATTTAAAAAAAACCACTACTGTTATTTTGTTGAAGGTGGATGTTGCTGCTTTTGCTTTTATATGACTCATTTGTTATCGGGGCCATTTGTGGCGCACAAGCGTGTAAACGCAACAAACAGGTTGCGGGTCCGATTCCCACTCGAAGAAATAAAATATTTAATATTTTCATTTCACTCGCTCTGGTAACAAGAATTCGGCGGAAAATGGGGAACGGAGTGTCTTAACACTATGTTCACCTGTCTACCCTACTATGTGCGGGATACAACGTGAGGCTAAAAAAATATTTTCTTGTCGGAAGGCGGAGGGATCTAGTTTTTGACACACCGTTTATCACTTTCCGCCCAAGTTTTCCTCTTAATTTTTAACATATTATACTTTGAGTAGCGGAACTGAACGCCACGCTTTATTTTGTTACTAGAGCGAGGAAATTAAAATAATTTACTCCTCCGAGCATGGAACGCGCCACTACACTAGATACTGCCACTGAGCCACGACAGTTTCTACTTTAAACAATAAATATGTTTATCTGACGGAAGCAATGCGGTTTCACGTATCAATACATACGTTTGGGAATTCTTATATTTTGAATATTTACCGATGTTAAATTTGTAGTTAAAAAATAATATTATTTAACTGGAATATTTAAAATTGTCATAATATTTTGGTTTTCGTAGCCTACGAGAAATCACATTCGCAGAAATGATTTTTTTAAAATGTTATCTTATATAGCTTCATGTTGTTGTTAACATACACATAGCCCGGTAGGCAAAGGGAACCCAGTGTTAAGACACTCCGTTCTTCACTTTCCACGGAATTCCGGAGACATTGTGTGTTGAGTGGCGAAACTCAACGCCACGCTTTGCCTCGACACCAGAGCGAAGAAAATCGAAACATTAATTTATTCTTCTATTATTACATCTCTTCGAGTGATGATCAAAACCACAACAAGTCGATTTTAAAATCACACTTTGTACTCCTGCGCCTCGGAAAAATATTTTTTTTACAAATACTACTAAAACCAAGGTCGTAAAAATGTCAAACAAAAAAAATTCATTTCTTTATTTTTGAATAAATGCCATATAATCGATCCTTTCTTTATATTATCTATATATATATTGTATGTACTAAGTTAAAATACAAAGTAATCTTATTTCGCATACGCATAAGCCAAATAAAATCAATCAATTGTTTAATAATAACATATCAAGTGCAATATATTTTCTTTAGTACTTCATTTTTAAATAAAATATAATAGCTTCACAGATTGCAAAAAATCTTTTTATTTAATAGATTATACGCAAAAAAAAAAAACGAAAAACTACAATATTTTTTTTAATTTCATACATCTCGGATGTAACCAACTCCCTTATGCTACGCCGTAGCAATGGCGTAGCACTTTACTAAACAAAAGGCAACAAACAGCAAGTTAGCTCTTTAAAATAAACACATAATATGGCTATGGCTAACTAAATAATATTTCCCCTTTCTTTTCTTTGAATATGGTAGAAACGTAACGTTCGTATCTCGCAGTATCTTAAGCATTTTTTTTTAAATATGAGGTTTTGAAAGTTTACCTGTTTTTACTTCATACTTTTTTAAAGTAATATTTAAAACGTTAACGTTTATTTCAAAAGTAATATAATACTTGACTAAGCCAGTTTCACGGGTTACGAATAAAGTTTCAGATAGTAATCTAATAATTAATGCTATTTTATAGACAGAGGATGAAAATGCAAAATAGCTGTTTCTCTTCATATTTTCAAGAATAATTTTCTCATTAATGAACGATAATAGTAGGTAACAATTCATACAATTTCTTACATTTTTAAATTATAAATAAAAAAAAAATCATGTGTCAAATGTATATCTTCTAGATATGCTGCTATTCGAGATCTGTGAAATCAAAAATTATAGCTTGTCTGGCAGATAAGGCTGTCCGGGACTTTATCAGCCAGTGATGAAACTGCCCCTAATTATTATAATTTATTTGAAGGAATATATTTCTGAAGTTAAGTTTAGTTAACTACTTTATGGATGTTAAGATTATTACAATGAAAGTCAATTGATTTTAAATATAAATTACTACAAAACGTTTGGAACTTAAATTTAACAGTTGTTTTAGCGATTTTCTCCCTCAACTAAGAGTTACGTATCTAAATAATGTAAGAAAATGTATCAGATTACAGACAATTTGCGACATATTGATAATTTTTTTTGATCATAATTTGTTTATCAATAGTCACTACTATCTAAGATATGGACAT
Organism: Heliconius himera; assembly: GCA_021202915.1. Lineage (NCBI taxonomy): Eukaryota > Metazoa > Arthropoda > Insecta > Lepidoptera > Nymphalidae > Heliconius > Heliconius himera. The sequence continues at coordinate 826,194 of JAJHJA010000133.1, read as the reverse complement.
GTTGAGGCACGTTTATTGTTCGATACAATTCGATTGCATTATTATTTTTGTATTGTGTCCCATTTTGTCCTATGAACGCAATCCTGGCGCTGCGACAGAATGTCTTACTTGATGGTTGTGGGTTCGATCTCACTCAGGGGAAGATTGTACCTAAATTATTTTAATTTTAATAACGTATGACAAAATAGCACGTTGGGTTCCGCCACCAACCCCACAATATCTTAAAATTGGGGAACGCTAACCCTTAAAACAGTCACTTCCATCTACTTTCTTAGAATTAAAATGCATAAACATTATAATGACCCTATAGAGTATAGACTATCCGTTATAGAAGATCAAATGCGAGGGTTCCAGCAAACCTAACGTGCCTCTACTATTCCGGCTTAACGGGATATCGTATTTTTTTTTTCGTTATTTAGTAATTTTATTGATTTTCAACTACTGTTGATTATTGTACAACTACGTACGTAAAAGTAACATTTAACAATTAGTATTTACTACTTAAGTATTATTACTAGTATTTACTACGTACGTTTGTTTGGGATATTTTTTTGTATAATTGGTAAAACTTTTCGGTTCTTTCGTTTTTTCAGTGGATTATTCCATGCCGTTCGGTTCTGGACGATTTTTACGTCCCAGTGCCGTCTTTGGGAAAACCGGGACACATAAGCGAAAAACGAGACGATCCTGTCCAAAACGAGACGTTTGGTCATATTACACATACCTCACCTGAAACTCTCATTCATTAAAAATATAATGAAAAGTAAAGAATTAATCTAAACGAGACGAATATTCTTTGGTTTATTGATGAATTCATTACCACTAGGATAATAATGTTAACCCTAAAAGAACTCTGATAAATGCTATAGCTAAATAATTTACAAGAATTTATATTCATTTCAGGTTAATATTTTTTATGGTTGTAAACTCTTATCTTTCTTAAAGCGTCTTTGAAACCAAAATAAAAGTAAAAACAAAAAATTCTATTTCTTCTTTCTGGATCTGTCACTATGCGGTAAAAAGCGTAAAACTAAAAAAATATTAAAACTTTAATAGCGAAATAATACAAATTTACAGTTATTATTAAATTAAATCACTTATTAAGCAAACAGTACGTACTTTACATAATGATTCACGTCGCAAACTAAATGTTTGCTTATTAGCGCTGTTAATAGCTTTTTGATATCTCACGTACCTATCTTTCTATTTTATTGAAAACGCGACTCAATTTTTTAAATTTATTTTACTCTTTATTTTCTTCAAATAACAACAGACGTGGTAACGTGAAAGTAACAAGAAACAGTCGGGTCTCATTTTTATGTAAATTATTTAATACTACAAATATTAATAAAAAGTAGATAGCTTTTTATCTAAAATACAACATAACTTATCTACAGTGTTGTAAGCACAAGCAACTCAAATATAACAATTTAGTTTGTCATTCATATATTTTTTTTCTTACTACAATACTATAGAATTGCATAAAAATCTGTCTACAAAAAGAAGCTCGAACCCAATGTACCGTTCAACAATTAAATAAACTGTACTAAAGAGTTAAAAATCAGGTTTTTGCGCGATCTCTCCCTATAGCAACTACTACAATTCATTGTTCGCGCACAGCTTTTAGGAAAGACGGGCTGGGAGCGACCGGTCCCGTTGTTTTACCGTCCAGCAACAGTTTAGATATGACGCAACTATACGTTATATTCGGTAAAAATCAGCTTCACGCTGTATCCCGCACACAGCAGGGTAGGCAGAGGGAACCTAGTATTAAGACACTCCGTTCCCCACGTTCCGCCGAATTCTGGAGGCATTGAGTGTTGAGTGGCGGAACTCAACGCCGCGCTTTGGCTCGATACCAGAGCGAAGAAATGAAAATATAAATTTAAATAAATTATATAAATTCGATGAAAATATATAAATAAATAATAAAAGTAAAAGGATTTCAGGCGTTCATAGCGGTCCGAACGGCCTAGGTGAGCACTAATCACTTCGCCAATGTCACGTTATATATAGCCATTTTATTTTGCATTTTTCGTTTGATATTATCAGCTTACAGAACGATTTTTTCAAACAATTGGTACGTTCTAGTATTGATTTAAAGTTTACCATTGGTACATTTGAAAAATAAGACCTCAAATTTTTATGTTCTTAAGATCAATATTGTACTTACTACTGATATCAAACATTCCGTCAGTATATAATTTAAAAAAGTAAAATAGTTATAAAAAAGCATCAAGTGTCGTATTTTGGCATTAGTTGACGCTATATATAGGTTAGCCGAGCGAAGGTGTATTCAAATGATAAATTCGGAGGCCCGGCGGCGTGCAGGGAGGCGTGAATTGCAAATCAACTAATATTATAACCGTCTGTCATTTATACCATGCCGTATTCGAACCTACGGACCGCCGACCCCACCTTATCCTGAGCAAGATCTATTCATGAATAGGAATTCGTGAGGGGTGCAATATACTCGTACGTCATGTGTTACTTGACATAGCAACGGTATTATAGACAAATGTTTAGAAGTATATATTTGGGGAGCTTTCTTTTTTAACTTTAGCCATTCTTTTTAAATTCTGGAATTTTTAGTTTGGTAAATTACGTAAATTAGATTAATGATTAAATTGCACAAGGTAGTAGGGATTTTCATACTAAGATATATTAATCGAGATATTTCCTTAATAGTATTTGATATCACTAGGTTCAATTTAAAGAGTATCTTCATATAATAAGTTCTTTGATTTTCGCGATTAATCCGGTTAAAATAGGTTCAATTAAAATGAGTATCGTCATACATTATTATATTATTAAACAAAAAAATTTACTTCTCTCCCATAAATTATAAAAGGGAAGCCATAACGTTTAGTTAGACGAAAGCGAATAAAAAATATAACATAATGACGCCCTATAAGTGTTCTAACCTGTCCGAACGTAAATAATATCAGTGCAAGAGATATCAAGACTCATGAAATCTTATTTAAAAAACCGGACAAGCGCGTGTCGGGCTCGCCCAGCGAATTTTCGTACAAAAATTGGAGATCTCGAGCTTTTTCTGAAATTCAAGCTTAGTTTACCCAGAGTCCTTTCATCTGATATTTCACTTAAACTAGCTGCTTTAATATCCAAACTTACCCTAAGACTTAAGACTATTATTATTTAGGATTTGACCACAAATGTATAGTTTTTAGATTGTTTTCCTGAACTAGTACTACTTATAGATGATCGCTGCCATATTTTTAATTAATTTTGATTCCCTTTATAGTGTTGAAATACGTGTTTTGTAATATAAACGGCTGTATCAAATTTTCAACAAATGTAGAAATAGGTTTTTTTTTCAGGAAATCAAGTGACCGTAGATCTGAGTATACGGTCTGAACTTCAACTCGATATCGAAATATCGAAGCGTTCTTGAGCAGACCGATAGGCGAGCAACGAAGTGATCTTATAAGTTCCTTTTTTCCTTAAAAGATACGGAACCCTAAAAAATAACTTCTTAAAACAGTCCAAAAAGAATTTTAAATAAATGTACATAACGGACGTCTTAAATGAAACTCAAAAATTTAAGACTAAGTTGTCTCATACATTTATTTAATATTCTTATAGTATAGATATTTATTAATCGTATAATATACAATATTAAAGAATTATACCAAGTACTATATTCTAAATCTAAAAACATTCATCCACACCAGTGAGTGATACTAAGTCTTTCTGCCAATTAACATCGTGGAAGGTATAAAATTAGAACAACATAATAAAAAATCACACACGAAGTTTCTTTTCTATTTATTCCTATACATATAAAATATAGTTTTTTTTAATTCATCTACAGGGGACGTCACATAAGTAGTTTAGAATTGGTTGGTTGAGTTGTAATGTATATACAAGCGACCCTTACGGCTTCGCCCGATTAGTTTTTGTTATATTATAGCCAAATGATGCAAAAATCTTTACACAAATTGCAGCCTGTGGCTAAACGTGAATAAGAAATCCATTTTCACAAACTGCCACGTTTATAATACTAAAAGAGTATAGATAGATTCGAAACCACTAAACGATGCAGACGAAGTCGCGGGTAAAATCTTGTAAAATATTAAAAATCACATTACTAAAGACGACGTAGAAATATGAAATTTCTTATCGTTCCAGGGCAATAGGAAAATGGCTGACTATCAACTGTTTATACTTGTAGCAATTAACACTTTTCTAAATCACCTTTGATTGTTTCATAATGCGTAACCTGTTTGCAAAAATATAGGAATATACTAGTGTTCGCTTGTGACTTCGCTATTATGAACTTAGCATAGGAGTATAAAACGTCTGTTTCAATATAAAGTATTGTATTCACATTATTTAAAGGTAAAACATAAAAATAGAGAGTGGAGTGTCTATACAATGATTTCTCCCTGTTTACCCTATTATATACGGGAGAATGGTGGAAATAATTTTAATTTGTATCAAAAATCGTGTCAAATATCATAGACAAAGTAGAATTATGTCTGTGTTGTGTATATTAATTTATTATGTCGCAACCGCAGTATTCAATTCGGATAAGACCTAATAGGAAAACAGAGTTCATAAACTTTGTAAGGAAGGATATCTATATACTAAATGATAAGAAACTTATGAATCTATATACAATATGCAAGATAAACATCTGTTCAATATACATTTTGCATTAAAAACATATATAATATAAATTTATCACGTACATAAATGACGTCGTCGATGAGGCCAGTCGTGGCGCTGGGACACAAGCGTGCGACTGTGAGCGCGACAGGTTGTAGGTTCGCTTCCCATCCGAGAAAATAAAATATTTAATATTTTCTTTCCCTCGTTCTGGTAAAGAGATTCTGGAGGCATCCAGAATTCAGCGGAATGTGTGGAACAGAAGTGTCTTAATACTAGGTTCCTAGTTTTTCTATAATGTTGAATGCGCACGTGATGGTCGTGAGTTTGAATCTCGTTCTAGATAATGTTATATATGTATTTAGATAAAGCATGGTGTATTGTGTATTGTATTGAGTTCTCTGCCCAATTACGCAACTGCATATAGGCAAGGAACATGAAGAACCGTTGCGCGCTGGTTGAACCGTAAATATATTTTATTAACACTTAACTACTAATTATTATAACTTTGAAGTACCTATTCTTAGCTTATTGTTCATATTTTGAACATATATTTTTGTTTTCCATCTGTTTAAAAATCACGGTGAAAAATACCACGAAAAACCGTGCAATTTCCGTCCAAAAAGGACTAGGTTCTGGTTCTATTACACTAAGTAATTCGTAGATTTAAAATAAATAAATCTATACAAAATAAGTTCAAGAATGAACTTTGCTTTAGCAATAATGACAATCTAGAATAATAAAACGGTAACTTGATAGTTCTCGCTAGCGCATCTCGTATCGCCTAACCAATTTTAAATGAAGTTTACAGTTCTAAGTATCTAATAGTCTTACGCTGTATCAAGCACACAACAGAGTAGGCAGGGGGAACCTGAGAACGTAGTGTTAAAACACTCCGTTTCCATTCAGACACTTCCGTTCCCACTTTCCGCCGAAATCTGGAGGCATTGTGTGTTAAGTGGCGGAACTCAACGCCGCTTCGCCGCTTTGTCTCGTTACCAGACAATGAAACTATTAAATACTCAACCTGTTGTGTTTAGAGCCGCTTTTGCCCTTACGCCACGACTGGCCTCAAGTATTTAATAACGCGACGAAAACGTGTGTATTACATACGTAGGCGAAATTAGGATGACATAGTTAGATTTTTTGCTATTCCTAAGATACGTGACGCATTGTGTTTGTGTATTACAAAATGAGACATGATTCTGTTTAGTTCTCTTTACAAAGCATTGTTTGCAAAAATTTTAAGATTGAACGTCGATAATAAAAGGCAATCGGTACCAATTATTTACGTAAGATTAAAAGTTCGTAAGCTATCTCCCAAATGAATCTAGACAGTCATGAAAATGGATAAAAAAAATACTAGAAATAGAACAAAAAGTGAGTTATAATGTACCTAGTAATAAGCACGTTGGCTCTGCAGGGGTCAATGAACTACGAAAAAAAGGGGTCATTGCTACCAAAATACTAGTACCCCATGAAAAATTATTTCATATGAATATTGCATAAATTACTTTATTAATTAATGTGCGGTGTTGAGATCCGCCACTCAATAGCCAATGTTAGGACAGAAAGGAAAATACAGTGTCTTGAAACAAAGTTCCCTTATCCTTTACAAAATATGATTCTATGTTATCTGAAGCTACTTTTTTACAATAAATGTTAAGCAAAGTTTTGTCAACAACTTACCACCAGCCCTGAAAGCAGCATGAAACAACAAAATCCTATTTACAACAGTCATCTAATCTTAGAGAATTATTTAAACAACTTAAATGACATTTTATAATGTTTGCTGATATACTGACCTAGATTGTAGGTCAAAAGAAAAATACAATGTAATGAATTGTTCTTTTTAACTACTTATTAGATTTCATTATTGTATACTAAACAAAAATATAGCTTAGAAATAAATATTGGCTAACTTACCTCATTTAACCAATCCAACAGAATAGCTCTCATTCTTGGTTGTAAATTTGGATGATTGTCAAACATATTAGGGTTTTTTTTCATGCAAGACCTGGCGTCACATTCACACATTGTCTTCCAAACATCAGCTGGGTCTGCCCAGGACAGGCCTGGCAGAGGGCACTTTCTCTTAGGAGGAGTCGGATAATGTAGCTTACTTGTACTGAAAAACAATCTTTAATAACTAATCATACAATAATCTTAATAATAATAAGAAATTAAGAACCTACACTTACCTAGGTCTCTTATTAGAATGAGGGGTGCATTCACCTCTAGCCACATTTTCTAATGGACTCAGTACACAATTTGGTAAGTCAGGTATACTCGGTGGGCTTAAGAAACTATCAGCATTATAGTCTATATCTGTAAACACACTCCTCGGCTGGTCAATGCCCTCGTCATCACTGGAACATGATGAGGACTCCACTATCACATTGTGAGATTGGTCAACTGATTCATCTTCAGATTTAGTGGATATCTTCATCGGGGGCATATTCTCAACCTACAAAGTTTTGTTTGTTACACTCAGACACTAAAATAAATACTACCAGTGATATCAAAAATTAAATACCTCATCATCAGTGGAGTTTCTCTTCCTTTTCAAGTTGGCACGTTTCTCATTAATGTCACAGGAAGAACTGTAAGGCAATTATTTGTGTTTTAATATAGTAAAGCAAGGTCAGTATATGGTAGTGTATGATCAGCTGTACATACCCTGCTTGCGCCATATTGAGGGTTAATGATCAGCTGGCACAGCCTCTGATGTCTAAAACATTACAATGAGTAAGTGTGGATACGTATATTAATGATAATATAGAGAAAAAGTAGAAATAATCATCCAAAATTACCGCATGTCATGTTCAAACCGCAAATAGGGTTATGTCAATTGACAACCGCGTTAATAAGAGGTAATTCCGAAAGTCAATAGAATAAAATAATAATATATTCGTCGATTGAACCTATTACGAACAAAAAAGTACCATATTCAATGTATTACTATAGCATTAGGACCACCAAAACCGCAGCGTGCCCCCTGCTGGTTGGCGGGAGAATTTTTTTCAAGAGATATTTACGATTAGTTATAATAGCACAATTGCAGTAAAAAATATTTTTTCTATCAGTAGAATACGTGCTTTATCATATAAATTCATAAATATGTGTAAAATTATGAATCAGCTGGCGTAAAAAATGCCACGAATCCGTCACAATCGCGCGCGAAATCCTCCCGTCAGCGCCATTAGACACGTCGCTAGCTTGGGTTTCTCGGCCCTACCACTTTTGGAAATTGTTAAAAATAGCACATTCTTAATATAATATGATCGTTTTTATTAATATTAAGATTAAATCACCTAATAAAAAGTTTTAAAGCTATATAAAATTCAAAACCGTTGAAAGCATAATTGGCTTAGCTTATCGCCTACCGAACGTTTATAACCTAATTATAGACGAAGGCATATGAAAAAATTATTTTAACTTTTTATATCATGTACTTTCAATGTTCAAGAAGTCAAATACGAATTGCAAACATACCTGATCATTCACAAATGAATCCAAATTGTACAGAACAAAATATCCTCTAACACCACATATGTGATCGGATTTTCAAACACAATTACACTACTATGTAGTCTTATTTTGACACAAATACAAGTTCAACACCAAATAGACACAAAATAGTTATACTTAAAGTAAAATTATGATTTTACATTCTCTTTTTCGGCTTTCCACGGCTCAATAACGCCCGGCTTTCCGCGCGAAAATGTCGCGGTAAAACAGCGGTGCCCCGCTACACAATAAGTAGCTGACTTCACGTTTGTTTCTTCTGAAAATATATGTCAAATTAAACGCCATTTCATTTTACGCAGAAGCATTATGGTTCTGTATATTTTTTTATTCTATTTTGTTTATTTCTTAAACAATAAACATGTGTTTTTTGCTGATATTTTATAAAATTTTACGATTTTATTACACTTACAGTAATAGAAATGCTAAAACAAATAAGTTTTATTAACTTTATTGTAATAATTTTTTCAATTGTATGTTTTCGATGGCCAATAAATACAAAGAAATAAATTGTATATTAAAACATTCAATAAATTAAGGATAAAACTAAATAAAAACAGAAATATATAAATTCAATTCGAGTAAAATGTAAGATGGAACATTTTGAGTACTTACACCTTATTGGTCAATTTGTATCACGGCTGCAATAATATTTTAACTTAAGGTTGGTATTCTTGTTTTAACTAACTTCACTTTGTATTACAGCTGGGCGCCAGCTGATACGATTCTATTGAGAAAAGTCAATATTCTATATTAATTTACACAATTATACGTTATAACTTTTAATGATTTGATTCTTGTGTTATATATAGCGTGACTATCTTTATTACATCGAAAAAATCTAGTATGACAGCGCAAAATATTGCTGTAAAGCTTTGTGGAGTGTTGCAATCCAACGGTGAAGAAGGTACAGCGTAGTTTACATTTTATTTTGTGTTTTATATTTTTTTATTTAATAAATGATATAAAACTAACACTTATTGTACCTTATAATCAGAAGTCACAGCACGAGAATGGCGTTTAGTCGGTCAAGAACAGGATGGTGCACAAGTACTGACGTGGATATCGGGCAAAGAGAAAGAAGTATTGAATGTAGGAGTATATATAAATAAAATTAAAACCCTTTCTACATTATATACCTTCGAAGAAAAAATCAATATAATTCAAGCTTCAGTTAATTCTACGCACAGTTTATTAGTGTATGTAGTAAAAGATACACCACCAAATGATGTGAATGGTGATCCTAAGAAAGAAGCTTCTTATCATCCATACCTCGTATCTCTACTGCCTGATAAGATAGGTGTCCCAGAAGCTGTTGAAGAACCCTCCACGAAACAGATAATGCTTCAATATGTTTATGGAAAGAGTAATAAATACAGTCCTGGTATAAGGAATGATAGATTTTTGCTTTTTAAGCATTTAGAATGTAAGTTGTACTTTCTCATACTATTTATTTATGACTAGTGATTGTTCTAAACAAGACTAATTACTGATCATTTATTAATTTGATCCACTTAGGAATAAGATTAATTCATTACACTAAATATGTTATTACAGTTATTGTGGTTCTGAACATTTTAATAATAATTATAATTATGAAGTAAAGAACTTTTTAGATATCCAGTGTAATTCTTGTATGATGTTTTTCACAATCTCATGGGAATTAGTATTTTTTTTAAATACAATACTTACAGTTAACCTTTAAATGAGAAACTTTATTTGCTTTTAGACAGCAATTATAAAATTTTAAATATATATTCAAGGGATACATGAATTAGTTATTTTTAAAAAATCACACAGTTTCTGCTTATTGAACAAAAAAAGTGTTTTGAATAAAAAAATCAAATTAATTTAAAATGTATGTAGAATATTTTTAGGTTTTAACAAATCCAATGTTAAGATACTGTGCTGTCTACCTTTTGAGATATTGTGTGTTAAGTCATAAAACTCACTTCATCTTTTTGACACATTTTGTCTTTCTTCGTGGGAATTGAACCCACATTCATCTTATTTACAATAAGATGTCCCACTGCATCAAAATTGCCTTAATTAGTATATTTACTTAAATATATAAAATAAATATTTAATATATTTAAAAAATATCCAGATTAATATTAAAGAAAAAATAATTTCAGGTATAAAAATATACAGATCACCATTGTTTTTAAATGAATGTGATGATGGCTCTGAGAAATGGGGTTTTGATGGGATCTATCCCGAGCCAGAAACAATAGTCAATGTTTTCTCATGGGCTCAATGGGATTGTGTTAATCAAGTAAGTATCTTTACACTTATACCTAAATTATATTAACTGTCTAATTGCATTAAATAGTATTTTCTCAATGTATATTATACTAGCCTTTATCTTTTTGTTCAAGTGGTAATGGAAATATCAAAGAGTTGTATATAACACATGATACATTTACAGTTTTTGTTTTACAGTTTACAATTACAGTAGGTTATTTTTAAACATTTTTTTAAAGTGTTATTCCACACTTAGGGGCCGTTCAAGTATTACGTAAGCACTGTAGGGGAGCGGGGGGGTCTTGAGTTTGCTTATTTTTGATGACATGGGGTGGGGGGTCTAGCTAGTAATTACGTAAGCAGAAGTTATTTATTTTTTCATATATATATTATGGCTATATGGTAGGCATATGTATAGTAGACGATATAACTATTAGTTTTATAATATAATATATAAGTTTATTATATCTATATAGCGGGAATGGCACATTGTCAAGAGTCTTTATTTCAAATTTTATAAAAATCTGTGGCAATTTAAGGATTTTTTCCATACAAACTTTCAACCTCTTATTTGCACCCTTAGGGGGTGAATTAAAATAAACCACGAAACACGTGTTCAATGAAATATTTTTAAGAGTCTGAATTTAAAGTTTTATAAAATTTCTGATTTCATTTTTTTTCCATACAAACTTCCAACCCCTATTTCATCCCTTTAGAGTTAAAATTTTTCAAATTCCCTTTTTAGCGAATTTCCAGAATTCGAAAATATAAATCTGTCCAAATTTCACGTTTCTACTATCAGCGGTTACGGGTGTACAAATAATACATCAATAAAAAATACCTTAAAAAAATGATATGCCAATATTTACGTAAGCATTGGGGGGTAAGAGGATTGCTTATTTTTGATGACATAGGGGAGGGGGGGGGGGGTCAATAATTGCAAAAAAACTGCTTACGTAATACTTGAACGGCCCCTTAGGAAAGAAAAATACTTATTTAGAAAAAATATAAAAATTTGAAAGTAGCGGGACTTGAACCCGCGCCTCCTGGAAACCGACCAGGCGCTCTGACCACATGGCAGCATTGGAACGCATGGCTTAGTGGTCAGAGCGCCTGGTCGGTTTCCAGGAGGCGCGGGTTCAAGTCCCGCTGCGCTCAAATTTTTATACGTTTTCTAAACAAGTATTTTACAGTGGGTTACATTGAAATTATTAATGTAATGTAATTTAGTCTATAATCGTTCTCAATAAATGCACTATTCAATACAAAATGTCTACAGTGGTTCCTAAAATTAGTACATTCAACCAAACACACTTTTTGTTATGATGCTGGTATAGACTAGTATAATCTGATTATTGAAATTAGAATCAGAATGTTTGTTATTTAACCATTCACTCCTTTTTCTGCTTTCTGTCTACTTTTTAAGATATTATGAGATCGGTGGAGTCAATTTTTGGTATAAAAAAATTCGTTTTGGAATGAAATTTTATATATATTTTATGATATAAATCACAATCTTTTGTATTCCCAGGTTCTCTTCTACATTCACTATCGAGCCCCTTCTCAGAGTTTTGCTGAAGGTGAGGAGGTCAAGTCTCCATCAGAATTGACACCTACTCTTTCAGCTTTACAATTTCACGCTGATTTACCACATGAAACTGTTGTAAGTATTTAGTTATAATGTTATTATTTTTGAAATTTCATTAGATTTCTATGCATATATAAGATTATAATTATTTTGCGGAAGTAGGACCCGCATCTCTTGGAAACCACCCTAGCATTCAGATCACTAAGCCATATATCCTCATTGAGCTATGTGGAAGTTCTGTACACTTGTTATAACTTATTTGTGCTGTTTAGCATCTCTGTAGGGACATTTTTACATATTTTTACTACCCAAAGATTTGGATAGTGGAAATTTGATAAGCGATTTATATAAATCAAATAAAAATGTTTTGAGGCCAGTGTCTTAACACTAGGTTCCCTGTGCCTACCCTGCTGTGTGCGGGATACAGCGTGAAGCTAAAAAAAAATATTGTAATGAATTGCTGTCTGTACCTTGAAGATATATGTGATAAACTCTATTGGGTGCATTTATCAATTCATTCGGTTATAACCCAACACAATTATTTTAGTTGTTTGCCTATGTGTTTGTGCACGCTAATCTCAGAAACAGCCTAACGGATTTAAATGTCGTTTTCAATATTGTATTTTGGCGAATTTCCTTTAATATTTAATGTTTATTATATTAAAATGACCTGTTTAACTTAGAACTGTCATAAACAAAATTTTATCAATATAAAAATGACTGTTAAACTTGGCTGAAGTTTTTTTTTTTTTAATTTGTACGGAAGGCTCGTATGTTTCCCTATGTTTAACCTGTTGTTGACATTGTTTGTTCTCACGGGCCGACGAATATTTTTGTGTATTAATAAGACTCTAAAACCACCTCATGTCGTTCACATGGCGATGGTGTGTCGATATTTAGACAAATTATAGGCCATTAAATCTAAAATTCAGTTACGTTTTACATTTTCAACCTACTGCTAACAAATAAGTTGTCAATTTGATTTGTATGTCCTTGTTGGACTTGGATAATATTTGAAAAAAAATTTTTGTTTGTTGCTTTTAAAGAACCTCAAACATCGTGAAAATACCTGCTTCAATAATGATTGTGGGTTCCTTTTCGTAAAATGTAGCCATTTTTTTTAGCTTTCCGCTGTATTCTGCCTACATCAGGGTAGGTAGAAGCAGCCTGAGAATACATCGTTTTATCCCCACTGTCCACCAAATTTTGTGGAGGCATTGCGTATTGAGTGGCGGAACTCAACGCTGCGGTTTGCCTCGTTACCAGAGTAACGTGAGTACTATCAGAGGCCAGTCATGGCGGAGGGGCACAAGCGTCCGACTACAAACGCTACAGGTTGTGGGTCTGACTCCCGTTCGAGGAAATGAAATATTAAATTATTTTATTTAAGTATAAAAGAAAGATTGCAGACTAACAGTGAACAAAACCCAAGATGGAAGATGATTCTGTTATTTCTTCTTAACGCAATAAATCCTTAAATTATTTCTTACACATAATAGAACTTAACACGCAATGCCTCGAAAAATTCGGCGGAAAGTGCGGAACGGAGTGTCGTACCACTATGTTCCCTCTACTTATCCTGTTGCGTGCGGGATACAGCGTGAAGCTGACAACGTAATACTTTACTTTAGTTTCTTTATTTTATAAAAAATCTTTTTTTTTAAGTAAAGTTACGGTAAACCCTAAAAAATAGTCTTCCAAAAGAAATTTGACTGCCAAATGTGTAGTGCGCGACTGTACCGACGGATCATGAATAAACCCATCGAATTTACAATATGTTCACCTGCGATTTGCAAATGCGATTCCCATTGACCCCCGCCATAATGTTTTATTTATTACTATATTTGTATAGACGTTCATCTGATTTCACGTTGTATAATATATTTTAATGTGTTTACTGTCTAGGGTATGTTTTGTATGTTAGTGCATAAGTATGTATAGCGTGCGGCTTCACCCGCTGATTCAATGAAAACAACTAAGTGTTACATTCTAAGTGCCTTGGGTAACGCTAACATAGGTAGAGTGGGGTACATCTAAACAATTAAAAAAAATCAGCTTCACGCTGTATCCCGCACACAGCAGGGTAGGCAGAGTAAACCTAGTGTTAAGACACTCCGTTTCCCACTTTCTGCCGAATTCTGGAGACATTGCGTGTTGAGTGGGAGACTTCAACGCCGCATTTTGTCTCGACACCAAAGCGAAGAAATGGAAATGTAAATTTAAGTAAATATTTCATCTCCTCGAGTGGGGATCGAACCCACAACCAGTCGACTGGCCTCAATAAACAATTAACTTGATATAATATAGTCCATATATAATATCCTTCCTCGATAAGTGGACGATCGGACGATCGAATGATATTCTAAACAGTAGTTCCTGACAAGAGCGAGTTCAGGTAAATAAACAACTTCTGACAATATTATACTTTCTGAAAATATTGTTAACTTCGAATGGCCAAAGAGTTTCTTACACAGAGATTTGTGAATTGTTGCTTTTATGATATTAGTGTATCTATTATATAGTAATTTATATAATTGTTCAATGTTTATCTTAATTCTTTATTTTTAAATGAATACAACTAACAAAAATATTATCATGTATATCTTTATCTTGCTCTCCTAGTTATTTATAGCAAGTTTCACTTTGGTTAATGAAAGGCTTCAGAACCCTGACCAGCACGCTCCTAAAAAATCTATAAATAATTTATTTTGTTATACAGTTTAATAGTTTGGCCTATTAAAAACTTACTGTCGATTCCATAATAGTTATGCTGACCGTAATATATTACTACACAATATATCGAATTGATATTCACAAACTTTTAATTGTAAGGATTCTATTTCAAAAGTAGTTTTGAATCGTCTAGTTTCATGAACTTGTCCGTAGTGTCTTACAGGAAGTTAAAACCGCCTGAAAAGGTCGATTCTTCTGAAAAGAGAAACTCAACGGTTGTTCTTCAAAATATGTTTTTGCAATAAATTTGTAATATGAGCACCGTTTATTTTCTAAGTTTGAGGTTAGTCGTGGCGCATATAGTGTGAATGTAAACGCGACAGGTCGAGGTTTCGGTCGGAGGTCGATTTCCACTCGAGGAAATGAAATATTCAATATTTTCGTTTTCTTCGCTCTGCTGTCGAGGCAAAGTCGGCAGTCAACAATGCTTCCAGAATTAGGCGAGAAAACGGAGTATCTTTTCATTAGGTTCCCACTGCCTACCCGGCTGCGTGCGGGATACAGCGTGATGCTAAAAAAGTTATGTGTTCATGTGTTTTTTTTAGGAAAATAGATTTTATACATATTTTGTATTTACTTACCTATACACAAGCGCATAATATAGTCGACGAATCGTGGCCACTTTGGAGTTTGCTATAGATGGCTGCGCAGATTTCATTTAGGGATTTTATCCCGAATGAACTTTGCACAAAATTTCAGAAAACTTTAGGGCGGCCACGACTCGTCGGCCATACTGTATGCATTTGAGGAAAACGATTTAGTTTTTTGTCTTAGAGCTATTTTAGTAGAAATTTTTGATACATTATTTTTTTAAATAACATAACAAGATTTAGTCCTAAGCTCTTCTAGAAACACACACATAAGTTTCGGCTGCGCATGGAATCACTTAGCAGCATAAGTGTTACTTAATATATGTATTTCTTCCACAGTTAAACATTCCCCTCAGTTTACCCCACATTCCGGGAGCCCACGGGGCCGCGGCCGCCTGCGGGTCGTACGAGGACGATCCTATACCACTGCGCGTGCACGACTGTAGCCTAGATCTGTATATAGTGTGCGACCAGCGCGGCATGCTTTGTGTGTGCCATCATTATCTTTATAAGGTATTTTTTTTTATCGGAAAAGTAGGAAATGTATTTTTTTGTCTGTTTTGATCATTATATTTAAATTATATACTTTCTTGTTTAGACTGTAAGCAGCAAAGAGTTGCGTTACATGTGTGTTGGCACTGGATGTTTTTAAAATAGACGCACTTAGTTCTTTAATTTGTATTTGTGAAAGAATAATAAATTATGAAGGATTTTTGAAAACATTTAAATCTATAAATATAAAAATTACATGAAGAAAACATGAAAAGTATCTACAGTGGATAAATAAATTAAACACTACTTTCAGCCGTTAGATGACTCAACAAATTCCCTGGTACTCGACGACGTAGACCTAAAGGATTCAGGCGTGAATTTCGCTTATTCTGTAACACTGTTACATCACGGGTGTGTAGTGCACAATGTAGTGCCAGACCTGCCCTGGTCGCTGGCGAAGTCTTTGCGGCCATCGTATATTTTGTATAATGGTGAGCGAATTGATCAGGATTTTTATTTTTTAATAAGACTAGTTTCTCATTGCCTCACCTTTCAATTCTTACACCTTTTTGCTTTGCTATTTCTTCTTTATCCTAAACTTTGCTCAATTTTGGACTTACGTTAAAGTTCTTAACACCAATGTGGCCAAAATGTGATTTAGAAAATTTTCTTGTAGAATTCCTCAATGCTTAATTAACTTAAATAAAAAATATTAACTGCATATGTACATATTTTTCTATTAAAACTAATAGACCATTTTCCTATTTTTCAGATAATCACTTACTAGTGAACATACCAATGTTGTTCACACATCTAATAGACATAAGCCCTCATCATGAGCCGTGTTGTCATATCGTAATACCAATGGAGCCGAGTGACAGTGGGCCAAGTCTAGCTTTACTCCTTGGCTGGGGACCCCATAGCATGGTAGACTTGAACACCTTGGACGTCGTCACCATGGCAGTAACTGATAACGATTTGACTAATACGTTTAAAAGCTACGTTGGAATCGAGAATAAGCTGGCGATAATACATTATTTGATACAACACGAAAATAATACGGATTTGGCTGAAGAGGTAAAGATTTTTTGTTTTGTTGTCGGGCTTAGGCGGTAATTGAATGTAACTTTCACATAAACAGATGCAAATACATATATCCCATAGGACTAGAACACCTTGGACATTATTACTATGACAGTAACTGATTATGACTTGGGTAAATATAAATATGGCTATAATACGTTGTAATACCCAACTATAATACCCAAAAGAATATTTGTTATAGGATGCGTTTAAATCATATGTTTTATAGAAGATGAAGATTATACTTCACTATTTAGTGAAGAATATTTTTTTTAGTTACTAAACAGTGACTTCATCTTCATCTTCCATACTTTCCCTCTGCTTAACATGTTAGAGATGTTCTTCCAGCTCATATCCTGGTTGTGCCTGCACCAGCACGACGGCCTCGGGGCCCTGCAGCGCGCCATGCAGGAGTACCTGGTGGGCAGCACGTACGCGGCCACGCGGCGCTCGCTGCCCGCCTCCGCCGCGCCCCTCATGGGCTGGCTGCCCTTCACATTGCATCTGGAGTTTGCTGACGTTAAGGTAGCAGATCGTTTTTGGTGGAGAATTAGATTTGAGTTTAATAAAACAATCCTTAGTAAAGTATAATTGTTTAACCTTCCCCAAACGGTGTGTTTGCAGGCGGGCTCGGTGGCGGTGTGCGTGTCGCGGCGCGCGCTGTGGCGCGGCGCGGGCGGCGCGGCCGTGGTGCTGGCGCCGCGCCAGCGCGTGGCGCAGTTCGCGGAGGACGCGTGGACGCGCCTGTGGGCGGCGCTGTGCGGCGCCGCCATGCCGCGCGCGCGCCTGCAGCCGCAGCACGTCGGAGATCGACTCGCCGTCACACTCAAATGTTACCAAGTCAGTTTTTGTTGATGTTTCATCAAAATATTTTGTAACTGTTGCTACGTCATTTTTTCTGTGATATTCATTTTTAGTAAGCAGTAAGAGATAAAACTTTCCAATATAAACTTTCCCATTGTTTACGAAAAAAAAGTAGAATAAAAAAATCAAATAAATATAGTAAAACACTTTTTTTCCACCCAGCCCGAGGCACTATCCCGCTGTAGCACGCCTCTCTCCCCGAGTGCTCCAGCACCGCGCCGTGCATCCTTCGCCCCCCAGGACTCACTACCGTTCGCTGAACTAGATGTCTGTACTACTAGTAGACAGGAACATGTAATTGCTGCGGTAAGTTTTATTTTTTTTAACGTCACACTCACCCGCGTCACCCTCGCAAAGCAGAGTAAGACACTTCTATTCCTCACAAGTTATCATTATATTTCTTTAAATTGTAGTAAAAAAATTACCAAAAAACAAAATTTTTAGGACCTACTGTAAGAAACCAGAGTATTTAAATAAAATAAAAAGGTGAAATAAATTTGCAAAGCTTCTATAAAAACTTACTCTGTCTTGAACATCATATCCACAATTTTCCTACCTGTGACAGAAAGAAAAACAACTTCTATATCTGAAATAAATTAAGATATTATAATTTTCGGGTGATTAAACATTATTTAACAAAAACAACTACTTTAGTGTCGCTGTTTGTATGTGTTTTTTTATCAAAATAATATATTACATAACATAAAGTAGACCATAGTGTAAGAAATAATAATTTGTTTATAATTTGTTAATTAAAATAATAATATGTTCTTTTAAATATCCCCTGAGAAACAAACACTTATTTTTGATCTTCTTGTTTTATTTAATAATTGTACATATCGTTCAAAAACATTATAGTAAAAAAGCTGTAATATGCTAATGAGACTAGTAATTATGTTGTATGTGACTGGTACACAAAGTAACAAATAAGCATAAACCGATGATAAATGTATGTGGCACCAACGGATTTTATTTTGTACTAGCGGCCTGCCCGCGGCTTTGCCCGCTTGAATTAGATGATTATTCATTTAAGAAATAGAGATAGTACAAACAGCCTTAATTATTAATTTATTTATTTGGATAAGTATTCACTATATTTTTTGTAAAATAACTTATATTAGCTCCTGTACAGTTTTTAAATTAATCACATATTTTAAGTAAATATATAATTGGTAACAGAATATACATAGAAAGCACGTTATTAGGCATTTTTATATAATCTATGAAATAATCAATATTTTCGGTCAAGTTCAAGTCGTACTCATGACCCGAGAGTTTCGTACCAGTTTCAAGAATGGAGATACACCAAAAGTATTATTAAAGTTGTCATTTTGTATCAAATTAAGTACAGATTAAAATTTGTACCTAATAGTTTTCTTCTGTGACACAAATACAAAAAGTTGTCAATTTTTGAAAAATAATTTTGGAATTTTCCTTTATACGTGCCGTAAGTTTTAACTTCTTAACAAATTTCGTAATTGTTTATCAACGGGATGCATAAACCCTCATAGTTTATCGTCATTTGATTGCGATGATTTAGAAGATAGATTTTTTTGTGCTCTAAGGGAATATAGACTTGAACATTGAGGTATCTAACCTTTAAGCGATCTTGTCTCTTGTCTTGTCTTGACAAACAACAAAGTTATCTTAAAAGGATTTTGAGGTGTTTTTGTACCCTAAAATACCCTTGGCACATACATACATGCAACATACAGGTGCAATAGTGCAATGCCGTTACGTGTCGCTTGTAAGTTATGAAAGTTACTGCGGGATATTTTTATTAACAGTGTCAGAGCATTTTTTTCTTGAGAGATTTTTTTTTAGTTTGCTCCCATAAGTTATTTTTTTATACGTTTTTTTAAAAAATATTAATAACATAAACGAACGAACGGACTGAAGAACCTATTCAAAACATTTCTTTGAATATTAAATCATTTTTTATCACTGTGTTAAATAATTACGAATTAAGCTAGACTGTAACGAAGGTAATTTTCCCCATCTATTGGACTTACAATTGAACTGTAACCATTCGAACATTGTTAGAAAAATACTACTATGTTTATGTTAAATTTATTATAAGTATAGATTACACTTACACGACGAAATTAACGTTTAGCAAATAATAACTCAACAATATGTTTTATGCGTTATCAACATTCATTATCATATGTAGTCAATAGATATTATTGCGTATGTTTCTTTTTTTTTTCAAATATAAATATCTTTTAAACTTTAAGTACATTATTTTTTGATAGAGTGTAGCAGTAACCTTTCCAAACTATATTTTTTTTTATGCAAAGTGCCATCTATTTAGATGCGCCGTTTATTTAAATGCGCCATCTATTTAGGTTTAAAATTAAGGACAGTTTAAAAATGCTGTTTTTATGTTAAATTTCACCTAACATAAAATTATTTTAACCGAAAACGACGTTGTGTTAAAGTATTCAAATTATTGATATTCCTCCCGTCGTAATTAGTGTTTAACTCCACAGAACGTTTTTTGCGTTATCAAGATTCATTAGTACCTACTATTAGTCAATAGAGAGCGTTCTTGTATTGATTTTTACTATCTCAAATATAAACTTCTTGAAAACTTAAATACTTATATCTTTAGTATTAAAATGATTAATATTCTTTAGTATTAAAATGATTAATATTCCTTCCCTCGTAATTAGTGTTTAACTCCACAGAACGTTTTTTGCGTTATCAAGATTCGTTAGTACCTACTATCAGTCAATAGATAGCGTTACTTGTGTCGTTTTTTACTATCTCAAATATTAACGTCTTGAAAACTTAAATACTTATATCTTTTGATAGAGTGAAGCGATTACAATGAAATAAACACTAAAACCTACCTTGATTTATTTGTAATTTTTATGTATAAAAGTTGCTTAAATTTATTGTGTACTTTTTACGTGATACGTGTTCACATAAACAGACAAACAGACAAAAATTCCCAAAAATGTTGGAAATGGATTCTGTTAGTTATCCTTTAACACCCTGGCTAATTTTTTCTTAAATATTTTCAATGTACAGAAACGACTTTTCTACAGATTTATTATAAGTATAGATATCAGATGAGATAGTAAAATTGCCATGAATTTGGCTACGTAAATTATTTTTCCACGACCTATGACATTACCGACATTTTCTATGACAAAGTTACAATTTTTTGACAGTTTTTATATAGTTTATTATATATATATTTTTTTGCTTTATTATTAATTAATTAAAACTAATGATGTAAATGGGAACTTAATTGGATTGTGATTTTTAAAATTTGTAATACTCGTGAATTTTATATTACTTGTTTCCGTTTGTTGAAATAAAATATTTTGTAATGTAAGTACATAAAACCAAATGAGAAATGAAAACAGTTTCATTAAGGCTGTATTTGCTTATATATTGGTATATACAATGGACGACAAACCCCAGAACTTACGAGCGGTAAGCGTACACCTAATGACCGAGAGCAGCGGCACGGCGGGCGCGCTGGAGAGCGGCGTGCACGCGCTGGCCACGCGCTGGGCGGCCGCGCAGCTCGACGCCGCCCGCGCCCTGTGCCGCGCCGTCGTGCGCTCCGTGGCCCCGCCGCCTTACCATGTCCGGGGATTCCCCTTTGTGTATGACGTTTGATGCTTTGATTGATGTTTTGACATTGCGTTTGGTTTTCGATATTTTTTTTTCGTGTATGACTATTAGTTTGGTTATGCGTTTTGTTTTTGCTTCGTTTTTTTTAAGGTTGCCTTTGATATTTATGCCCGTGTGGTTGTTTTCTTTTTTTTTTTGGTTGCTACATCTTTAGTTGTTAGCTTCAGTTTTTTTTAAAGGGTCGTGCGCATTATATATTTAAGATTATAAAATTGTTAAAACTATAAATTGCTACTTATTTTTTTTTATATGGAATTTGTTTATTCAATTTTTTTTGTTTATGGTGTGTTTTTTGGTTGTTATTATCATCGTTTGTGGTTTTTGTGTTTAAGGCATTCTGCATATTTTTATTTGTCACATTTTTTTTCATAATTCATGCAATTATTTATGCTTTTCTCATATTATGGTCGTTCTATTATACGTTTATCGTTTTCAAAATTATTTATGTATTTGAAATACAATATACGAGTATTTTATTTATAATTAAATGTATGATTTTTTCATTCCAAAATAGGGATGAGCTAGAACCAACAATAGCTCTATACCTCTTCCGTACACTGGAACAGTATTATGCAGCAACGGATTCGATCGCTTTCCCATTGCCTCAAGGCTTCAGTTCTTTCTTCACGTATCTCGGGTACAAGGCGTTACCGTTCCACGCCTTCGTCCAGTACGTGCATCGCAACGTGCTGGAGTTGCAGATTGATGTGTTAAAAGCGATTATTGCTAGTGAGTATTAGCTTTATATACATTCTTAATATCAGTAAATATAAGGCCAGTTATTGAGGCCAATCGTAGGGCACGACACGAGCGTGTACAGTCACACACTTATAATGAGTATAAGCGTGTGACTGTACACCGTCTCGATGCAATTCGGCGGAAAGTGGGTATCTGAAGTTTTCTCGTTTTCATTAGGAGTAATAGGAACAGAGTGTTCTTAAAATAGGTTCACACTGTCTACCGTGCTATGTGCACGATACAGTGAGAAATTAAAAAATATTTTTTATTATTGAATATAAGATAAAAAAATCATACTTTTTATGAAATTATATGTTGATTAAAAAAAAACTTCCAAATTCCTATTGTAAGTTTTTTTTGTTTTGAACACGTGACTTAAGTTTCTCCCCTTTCCATTAGTCATACGGAAGAAGTGAGAAGATAAAAAAAAAAGAATTTTAAATTTGAAAAATTGTTCACACACAAAACTATGAACGGTTCAAATATTTTTAAATATTTATAGCGCTTAAAAATAATTAAAACATATTTCAAGATTTAGTGTATCAAAATATAAAATAACGTTTAACGCGACAATTGTATGAAATATATTTAGTTACATCCTCTAGTTTTAAATCCTGTTTACGATCCTGTATGGCGATCTCGCACGAATCTGTTTTATATGACTAGAATTTTTTTTATCACTATACTCCCCAGTATAGTGATAAAAAAAAAATGGTATATAAAAATTATACGTATACTTATTTATTTTCTAACTGCGAATTGCAGCTTATAGGTATAACATGTAAAATGTAAACAGGTAAAGATGACTCCCGCACAGTGGACAACAAATTGCGCCTCATACAGCTGGTGGGCGAGGCGCGCGGGCGTCGCGCGCTGGCGGCCTGGCCGCACCGCGCCGCGCTGTTGCTGCGCGCCCGCGACCACGCCGCCGCGCTGCTCAGCGGCGGCGCGCCCCCCGCCCGCGACCGCGCGCCCCACCGCCCCGTGCACGACACTGGTAAACTACTGTTCCCATCCAGCCAGTACCTGGTGCGCGAGGCGCGCCCCCGCCCGCGACCGCGCGCCCACCGCCCCGTGCACGACACTGGTAAACTACTGTTCCCATCCAGCCAGTACCTGGTGCGCGAGGCGCGCCCCCGCCCGCGACCGCGCGCCCACCGCCCCGTGCACGACACTGGTAAACTACTGTTCCCATCCAGCCAGTACCTGGTGCGCGAGGCGCGCCCCCCGCCCGCGACCGCGCGCCCACCGCCCCGTGCACGACACTGGTAAACTACTGTTCCCATCCAGCCAGTACCTGGTGCGCGAGGCGCGCCCCCGCCCGCGACCGCGCGCCCACCGCCCCGTGCACGACACTGGTAAACTACTGTTCCCATCCAGCCAGTACCTGGTGCGCGAGGCGCGCCCCCGCCCGCGACCACGCGCCCACCGCCCCGTGCACGACACTGGTAAACTACTGTTCCCATCCAGCCAGTACCTGGTGCGCGAGGCGCGCCCCCGCCCGCGACCGCGCGCCCACCGCCCCGTGCACGACACTGGTAAACTACTGTTCCCATCCAGCCAGTACCTGGTGCGCGAGGCGCGCCCCCGCCCGCGACCGCGCGCCCACCGCCCCGTGCACGACACTGGTAAACTACTGTTCCCATCCAGCCAGTACCTGGTGCGCGAGGCGCGCCCCCGCCCGCGACCGCGCGCCCACCGCCCCGTGCACGACACTGGTAAACTACTGTTCCCATCCAGCCAGTACCTGGTGCGCGAGGCGCGCCCCCGCCCGCGACCGCGCGCCCACCGCCCCGTGCACGACACTGGTAAACTACTGTTCCCATCCAGCCAGTACCTGGTGCGCGAGGCGCGCCCCCGCCCGCGACCACGCGCCCACCGCCCCGTGCACGACACTGGTAAACTACTGTTCCCATCCAGCCAGTACCTGGTGCGCGAGGCGCGCCCCCGCCCGCGACCGCGCGCCCACCGCCCCGTGCACGACACTGGTAAACTACTGTTCCCATCCAGCCAGTACCTGGTGCGCGAGGCGCGCCCCCGCCCGCGACCGCGCGCCCACCGCCCCGTGCACGACACTGGTAAACTACTGTTCCCATCCAGCCAGTACCTGGTGCGCGAGGCGCGCCCCCGCCCGCGACCGCGCGCCCACCGCCCCGTGCACGACACTGGTAAACTACTGTTCCCATCCAGCCAGTACCTGGTGCGCGAGGCGCGCCCCCGCCCGCGACCGCGCGCCCACCGCCCCGTGCACGACACTGGTAAACTACTGTTCCCATCCAGCCAGTACCTGGTGCGCGAGGCGCGCCCCCGCCCGCGACCGCGCGCCCACCGCCCCGTGCACGACACTGGTAAACTACTGTTCCCATCCAGCCAGTACCTGGTGCGCGAGGCGCGCCCCCGCCCGCGACCGCGCGCCCACCGCCCCGTGCACGACACTGGTAAACTACTGTTCCCATCTAGCCAGTACCTGGTGCGCGAGGCGCGCCCCCGCCCGCGACCGCGCGCCCACCGCCCCCCCCGTGCACGACACTGGTAAACTATTGTTCCCATCCAGCCAGTACCTGGTGCGCGAGGCGCGCCCCCGCCCGCGACCGCGCGCCCACCGCCCCGTGCACGACACTGGTAAACTACTGTTCCCATCCAGCCAGTACCTGGTGCGCGAGGCGCGCCCCCGCCCGCGACCGCGCGCCCACCGCCCCGTGCACGACACTGGTAAACTACTGTTCCCATCCAGCCAGTACCTGGTGCGCGAGGCGCGCCCCCGCCCGCGACCGCGCGCCCACCGCCCCGTGCACGACACTGGTAAACTACTGTTCCCATCCAGCCAGTACCTGGCGCGCGAGGCGCGCCCCCGCCCACGACCGCGCGCCCCACCGCCCCGTGCACGACACTGGTAAACTACTGTTCCCATTCATCTAGTAGCTGGTGCGCGAGGCGCGCCCCCGCCCGCGACCGCGCGCCCCACCGCCCCGTGCACGACACTGGTAAACTACTGTTCCCATCCAGCCAGTACCTGGTGCGCGAGGCGCGCCTCCGCCCGCGACCGCGCGCCCACCGCCCCGTGCACGACACTGGTAAACTACTGTTCCCATCCAGCCAGTACCTGGTGCGCGAGGCGCGCCCCCGCCCGCGACCGCGCGCCCACCGCCCCGTGCACGACACTGGTAAACTACTGTTCCCATCCAGCCAGTACCTGGTGCGCGAGGCGCGCCCCCGCCCGCGACCGCGCGCCCACCGCCCCGTGCACGACACTGGTAAACTACTGTTCCCATCCAGCCAGTACCTGGTGCGCGAGGCGCGCCCCCGCCCGCGACCGCGCGCCCACCGCCCCGTGCACGACACTGGTAAACTACTGTTCCCATGCAGCCAGTACCTGGTGCGCGAGGCGCGCCCCCGCCCGCGACCGCGCGCCCACCGCCCCGTGCACGACACTGGTAAACTACTGTTCCCATCCAGCCAGTACCTGTTGCGCGAGGCGCGCCCCCGCCCGCGACCGCGCGCCCACCGCCCCGTGCACGACACTGGTAAACTACTGTTCCCATCCAGCCAGTACCTGGTGCGCGAGGCGCGCCCCCGCCCGCGACCGCGCGCCCACCGCCCCGTGCACGACACTGGTAAACTACTGTTCCCATGCAGCCAGTACCTGGTGCGCGAGGCGCGCCCCCGCCCGCGACCGCGCGCCCACCGCCCCGTGCACGACACTGGTAAACTACTGTTCCCATCCAGCCAGTACCTGTTGCGCGAGGCGCGCCCCCGCCCGCGACCGCGCGCCCACCGCCCCGTGCACGACACTGGTAAACTACTGTTCCCATGCAGCCAGTACCTGGTGCGCGAGGCGCGCCCCCGCCCGCGACCGCGCGCCCACCGCCCCGTGCACGACACTGGTAAACTACTGTTCCCATCCAGCCAGTACCTGTTGCGCGAGGCGCGCCCCCGCCCGCGACCGCGCGCCCACCGTCCCGTGCACGACACTGGTAAACTACTGTTCCCATCCAGCCAGTACCTGGTGCGCGAGGCGCGCCCCCGCCCGCGACCGCGCGCCCACCGCCCCGTGCACGACACTGGTAAACTACTGTTCCCATCCAGCCAGTACCTGGTGCGCGAGGCGCGCCCCCGCCCGCGACCGCGCGCCCACCGCCCCGTGCACGACACTGGTAAACTACTGTTCCCATCCAGCCAGTACCTGGTGCGCGAGGCGCGCCCCCGCCCGCGACCGCGCGCCCCACGGCCCCGTGCACGACACTGGTAAACTACTGTTCCCATCCAGCCAGTACCTGGTGCGCGAGGCGCGCCCCCGCCCGCGACCGCGCGACCGCGCGCCCACCGCCCCGTGCACGACACTGGTAAACTACTGTTCCCATCCAGCCAGTACCTGGTGCGCGAGGCGCGCCCCCGCCCGCGACCGCGCGCCCACCGCCCCGTGCACGACACTGGTAAACTACTGTTCCCATCCAGCCAGTACCTGGTGCGCGAGGCGCGCCCCCGCCCGCGACCGCGCGCCCCACCGCCCCGTGCACGACACTGGTAAACTACTGTTCCCATTCATCTAGTACCTGGTGCGCGAGGCGCGCCCCCGCCCGCGACCGCGCGCCCACCGCCCCGTGCACGACACTGGTAAACTACTGTTCCCATCCAGCCAGTACCTGGTGCGCGAGGCGCGCCCCCGCCCGCGACCGCGCGCCCACCGCCCCGTGCACGACACTGGTAAACTACTGTTCCCATCCAGCCAGTACCTGGTGCGCGAGGCGCGCCCCCGCCCGCGACCGCGCGCCCACCGCCCCGTGCACGACACTGGTAAACTACTGTTCCCATCCAGCCAGTACCTGGTGCGCGAGGCGCGCCCCCGCCCGCGACCGCGTGCCCACCGCCCCGTGCACGACACTGGTAAACTACTGTTCCCATCCAGCCAGTATCTGGTGCGCGAGGCGCGCCCCCGCCCGCGACCGCGCGCCCACCGCCCCGTGCACGACACTGGTAAACTACTGTTCCCATCCAGCCAGTACCTGGTGCGCGAGGCGCGCCCCCGCCCGCGACCGCGCGCCCACCGCCCCGTGCACGACACTGGTAAACTACTGTTCCCATCCAGCCAGTACCTGGTGCGCGAGGCGCGCCCCCGCCCGCGACCGCGCGCCCACCGCCCCGTGCACGACACTGGTAAACTACTGTTCCCATCCAGCCAGTACCTGGTGCGCGAGGCGCGCCCCCGCCCGCGACCGCGCGCCCACCGCCCCGTGCACGACACTGGTAAACTACTGTTCCCATCCAGCCAGTACCTGGTGCGCGAGGCGCGCCCCCGCCCGCGACCGCGCGCCCACCGCCCCGTGCACGACACTGGTAAACTACTGTTCCCATCCAGCCAGTACCTGGTGCGCGAGGCGCGCCCCCGCCCGCGACCGCGCGCCCCACGGCCCCGTGCACGACACTGGTAAACTACTGTTCCCATCCAGCCAGTACCTGGTGCGCGAGGCGCGCCCCCGCCCGCGACCGCGCGACCGCGCGCCCACCGCCCCGTGCACGACACTGGTAAACTACTGTTCCCATCCAGCCAGTACCTGGTGCGCGAGGCGCGCCCCCGCCCGCGACCGCGCGCCCACCGCCCCGTGCACGACACTGGTAAACTACTGTTCCCATCCAGCCAGTACCTGGTGCGCGAGGCGCGCCCCCGCCCGCGACCGCGCGCCCCACCGCCCCGTGCACGACACTGGTAAACTACTGTTCCCATTCATCTAGTACCTGGTGCGCGAGGCGCGCCCCCGCCCGCGACCGCGCGCCCACCGCCCCGTGCACGACACTGGTAAACTACTGTTCCCATCCAGCCAGTACCTGGTGCGCGAGGCGCGCCCCCGCCCGCGACCGCGCGCCCACCGCCCCGTGCACGACACTGGTAAACTACTGTTCCCATCCAGCCAGTACCTGGTGCGCGAGGCGCGCCCCCGCCCGCGACCGCGCGCCCACCGCCCCGTGCACGACACTGGTAAACTACTGTTCCCATCCAGCCAGTACCTGGTGCGCGAGGCGCGCCCCCGCCCGCGACCGCGTGCCCACCGCCCCGTGCACGACACTGGTAAACTACTGTTCCCATCCAGCCAGTATCTGGTGCGCGAGGCGCGCCCCCGCCCGCGACCGCGCGCCCACCGCCCCGTGCACGACACTGGTAAACTACTGTTCCCATCCAGCCAGTACCTGGTGCGCGAGGCGCGCCCCCGCCCGCGACCGCGCGCCCACCGCCCCGTGCACGACACTGGTAAACTACTGTTCCCATCCAGCCAGTACCTGGTGCGCGAGGCGCGCCCCCGCCCGCGACCGCGCGCCCACCGCCCCGTGCACGACACTGGTAAACTACTGTTCCCATCCAGCCAGTACCTGGTGCGCGAGGCGCGCCCCCGCCCGCGACCGCGCGCCCACCGCCCCGTGCACGACACTGGTAAACTACTGTTCCCATCCAGCCAGTACCTGGTGCGCGAGGCGCGCCCCCGCCCGCGACCGCGCGCCCACCGCCCCGTGCACGACACTGGTAAACTACTGTTCCCATCCAGCCAGTACCTGGTGCGCGAGGCGCGCCCCCGCCCGCGACCGCGCGCCCACCGCCCCGTGCACGACACTGGTAAACTACTGTTCCCATCCAGCCAGTACCTGGTGCGCGAGGCGCGCCCCCGCCCGCGACCGCGCGCCCACCGCCCCGTGCACGACACTGGTAAACTACTGTTCCCATGCAGCCAGTACCTGGTGCGCGAGGCGCGCCCCCGCCCGCGACCGCGCGCCCACCGCCCCGTGCACGACACTGGTAAACTACTGTTCCCATCCAGCCAGTACCTGTTGCGCGAGGCGCGCCCCCGCCCGCGACCGCGCGCCCACCGTCCCGTGCACGACACTGGTAAACTACTGTTCCCATCCAGCCAGTACCTGGTGCGCGAGGCGCGCCCCCGCCCGCGACCGCGCGCCCACCGCCCCGTGCACGACACTGGTAAACTACTGTTCCCATCCAGCCAGTACCTGGTGCGCGAGGCGCGCCCCCGCCCGCGACCGCGCGCCCACCGCCCCGTGCACGACACTGGTAAACTACTGTTCCCATCCAGCCAGTACCTGGTGCGCGAGGCGCGCCCCCGCCCGCGACCGCGCGCCCACCGCCCCGTGCACGACACTGGTAAACTACTGTTCCCATCCAGCCAGTACATGGTGCGCGAGGCGCGCCCCCGCCCGCGACCGCGCGCCCACCGCCCCGTGCACGACACTGGTAAACTACTGTTCCCATTCCGCCAGTAGCTGGTGTGCGAGTCTGATTCAACCATGAGGTATTTGCAATCGTCGCGTGCGTGTTGCGCGGCCCCACCGCGTCACTTTATTACTGCGCGCTGACGACCCGTGGATAATTATTGCGTTGCAAAAATACCATTATATTTGCAGATACACCCACTCGTCTTAAACATCACGGTTAAGATATGTTATCAATCAATCAGCTTCACGCTGTAACCCGCACACAGCAGGGTAGGCAGAGGAAATGTGGGAGGAAGAGGAAATGTTATCGATTGACCTTTTAAGTTTTCACTCATTATTTCATTACCCCCAAAAACTCTGGCTAGATAACAAATAAATAATATATTTATTTCAATAAAATAATTTTAAAAAATGTACTTTAATTTTAGGCATAGCGGCCCTGCCATCCGGTGAACGTTTATCGCCGTTGGACACATTCTTAGATCTCCTGACGGCAAAGGCTAGTCTTAACGAGTTGGACTTCAATCTCATCATAGAAGCTACACTCGCGTCTGTCCAACAAGATACTATTGCATAACTTTAAATTGAGACCGTCGTGGCGCAGCGGGACGGCGTCCAATTGTAAACGCGACAGTTGTCGCTTGAATACGCATTTGGGGAAATTATTATATTTGAACTATTTTCATTTCCTTTCATGTTCTGGTAGGCAAAACTTTAGTTGAGCTTTCTTACTCATCACGTTGTGCCGAAAATTGGCCGGTGCATAGGGAACGGAGTGTTTTGTCACTAGGTTCTCTGACATCTTGCTTTGCGCAGTAGGAACATGTATGTGTAGTCCAAAGGATATAAACCGAAAGTTGCAGTTTTGATTAGAAAATGTATTTTACTATATTTATGATTATATGTCTTTCTACGTCCTTATGTATATCCTAGAATAATTATTAAAGTATACAGAGTGTTTTTGTCAGCACCACTTTAAATGAAATCACAGTTTTAACTACTCTATAAAAAAATTAAAAAGTTATTTTTTCTAACAAAATAAATAATAAAATTATCGTTGTAAAATAAAACGCCATTTCAAAGAACGACGCACGCAGGACATAAACCTATCAAAGGGAAACCGCCTTATACCTCATTCCGAAATCGAGTCGTAGGTATTGGCGGCAAAGCTCAAAGTTGTTTAACCTTTAGTAGTATTTTTGTAGTACATTATTGTGTGTTTACATTATTGGTATTTATGCGTAACCGCGTCACACGAAATACAGTTATGGATAAACATCGTGAAATGAAAAAAAATCCTATGTCTAAACTTCACATCAACATAACATCCACCTTGTATAGTGGTTTAGAAAAACATTCTTCATTTTCCATAATTTAAACATTAAAAATGATAGACTTGTACACTCCCTATAGTGTTAACTTAACAAAAAAAAGATTTTTTTTTTTAATTAGTACATATCTCAGAAACAGCTTATCCGATTTAATTGAAGCAAGCTTTTCTTAACATTTAGTGTTTGTTTTTATTTCAATCGGTTTATAAATAGAACATTAATCCATTTTAGAGAATGTTGTTTGACAAAATTGCTATTAATAACTATTTTATAGAATTGGCTATTACTACTTTTAAAATGATATTATTATTAGCGAGCGGGTGGCTAGTTTATAATAGCAGTTAAATACATTCCAACTGCATTCCATTATTTATAAAAAGCACAAAATGTAATCATTTTAATTTTCTTGATGAAAAGGGAAAAATCTTAGCAATAAAAAATGATTTTATACATCTTATAGCTCATTTGGTCAACAGTGACGTAAATATACTTTTTTTAATGTTAAATATATTAATGTATGCGCAAACAAAAAGTGCAAATCCGTCATTGTTGCACCGATATATAAAAACAACTCCTTTAAAAAGCATTTTAATTTAAATCT
Source organism: Heliconius himera (assembly GCA_021202915.1). NCBI lineage: Eukaryota > Metazoa > Arthropoda > Insecta > Lepidoptera > Nymphalidae > Heliconius > Heliconius himera. Next base: position 794,904 of record JAJHJA010000133.1, on the reverse strand, counting down.
TAAATATTAACATTTTCATTACTTATATCAAAAATATGATTAGTATTAAAAATGTAACTTTAATATTTAAATTTATTATTAGAGACGAAGTAGATTGCGAATTATTCAAATAACCAAAAATTGGTAATCATTTTAGTTCTTAAATTAACATCTCAAAATAAGTTGTAACAAACGTATAAGAATTTCGACGTAGATCAAAATGGTGCCTTAATCAGCTAAAGCGCTCAGACGGTATCCAAAAGGTTCAAATATCGCTACGGTTAAATTTTTATACGTTTTCTATATATATTTCGCTAATTAAAGTTACCTAAAATTAGTAAACTTGTCATGTGTAAATATTATTTTAATGTGCAATAAATATTTGAGTGCAATATTTATGTAATGTTAGAGTAAATAAAACATTCCATTATATGTCATATTTTGTTTTAATTAAATTCTTTTCTAACTTTAAGTCATACTTTTATATTCAAATGTATATAATCTAATATTTTAAAATATAATCGAAGTTTATTTAGAAACAATTTATTATAGCTGAGCTTTGATGCCAAAAAGGTGCACAAAGGCACAAGCCTGTGAGTGTAAACGCGACGGATTGTACGTTGTTGTGTAAATTTCCTATCAAGGATATGAAATGTTTACTATTTTCGTTTTCTTTCTCTAATAAGAAAGCAAAGCGCGGCGTTTAGTTCTGCCACTCAACATTCAATGCAGAAATCGACAAAAAGTGGGGAATGGAAGTGTCTTGACACTAGGTACCCTCTGCTATAGTAGAGTATGAGTGGGTTACAGTGTGAAGTTAAAAAACAACTTTTTAGTAATGTTTCGAACACAGAATACTTAAAAATAAAACTATATAAAAATAAAATTTAATTCTTTAACATTATAATTTGGCCTGAATTGTGAAAAAGTTACATTTATGAAGAAACTCCTTAGTATTTCAGGAATTTCCCATGCTGTTCCCATGTTGAATACATTGTAAAGTAAGAAGGTTGAAGCAAGTTGCTGCTCAAAAATTTTTCATTTTATTCATACCTTCTTTTTTACACCTAAATGTGTACATGAATTTAAAATAAAAATGAAGCAAATAATTAAAGAACTTTATTTCTAAACAAAATAACTTATTTATACATACAACATATTAGTTATAAAATGGATTGTAAGTAACCCAATGAGCCCTTTGCTGTTCTTTATCATTTTTATGTGACGTAAATAATGATTTAAACACTTCACTAGTCTGAGGATCTTTGGCCACACTGTAATCTTTCTTAGTTTTTTTATATGAAGGGTCTTGTTCCAATTTTGTTGGAAAAGCCCTTTTTGTAGATCCAAAATGCCCTCTAGCTTGCTTGTTTGGATTAAACTTTGGTAAAGACAATGGTATTGTGTCAATTTCTTTCTTAACACTACTGCTTTCTTGTAACTCAATCTCTTTTTTAACTTCACTTGAAGTTGATGGGACTTCCTTTGAAGTTGATGGCACTTCACTAGATGATGATGGAATTTCAATTGAAGTTGAAGTTACAGTTTCTATTTTGACATTTGTTTTATTTACTTTTGGTTTCTTTGTTTTTCTATTTACAATTCGCACTGCCATCTTGTCTTTGAGCTTTTCTATATCTTCTTCAGTACCATTGAGTACTATGACATCATTGTCGGTGAAAGGTTGTTGGCACTGAAAAAAAAATAGTAAAAATTAATAGTATTGCTTTTGTGTAACCTACAAAAGGGCTTAAAAGGTCAAATACTATTCAAAGGAAGGCATTTTTTATTAAATATTTGAATTGCATATTGGAGTAGGTTGTAATCTTTAGTGACAATTTTTTAATTGTAATTACTATTTAAGAAATAAATTAAGTTTAAATTAGTTTTTTGACATTCCGTATGTAGCTAATGTAACTTGTGTAAACTTGTTATAATAATCTGATAATCCTAAATTGTAAATAACTTTTGGAAGCTATATGCCTACATAAATTGTGGCGTAGGTATTATTAACCACAGATATTATTTTGTAATTTGTTTGACTTGTAGACAAACACAAATTTTATAGCATCTATGTGTTTGAACATACAGGGGTAAAAGATCTTCTCTTAGAAAAAATAAGTGACCATTTTTATTTTATTACAATCAAATCAATAAAATCTCTCATTACTATAATTATATTACAATTTACAAATACAATGAATACTCTTATAACTGAAAAGAACAACAATACTAACCATATGACAAAGATTTTGCTTGACTTCCTTAAGAGCCCTTTCAGCAAGAACACATCCACAGCTCCATAAGAATATAAAACGGAATTTTCCCGTCATTTCCAAACCACTTATGGGGCAAATATAAGGTGCACTGCCATCACCCACAGCACCATCAATCTGTTCAGTTTTTGTGTAGGTTGGGTTTTTTACTAATTTTAAATCTTTAATGTCCTGAAATAACAGAATAAAATGAATATATACATTTTATTTAGAATATATATCCTTATCATTTTTAAGCTCATTTATTTTTAACCTCTAATATTCTATGATAATTTGTTGTTCTCTCAATGTAAGAAAAGATTTTAATATAATGAGACTCAAACTAGGTACAGTTTTGAGTGTGTCAATACAATTTATTTCAAGATAGCATGGAGGTATCAGCGTAAAATTAATATGAAAATATTCAGGACTATGATAGAAACTATGTATTAACTTTTTTCTGTCCTTTGGAGCACAAAAAAATCAAACTTCTAAGTTAATATAATTAGAAGATATGAGAATTTACTCATTGAATCTTTACTTAAGGAGAACGTAAACAAATGTGATATAGATTTTAAATTTAATGTGGTCAACTCAAGAGACATTGTTAAGACATTTAAGTCCCTAGATATTAAGAAAACATCAGATATATGGGGAATTTCTGTTAAATTAATTAGTCATATAATAGACGCTGTTGCTCCTTACCTCGCGACTGTATTTAATAATTGTATAGAGTATGGTGTGTTTCCTGACTTAATGAAATTTAGTAAAGTCATACCTATATTTAAATCGGGTAGTACATCCGATCCCAACAATTTCAGACCTGTATCTATACTACCTTCATTTAGTAAAATCTTTGAGAAAATTATTTTAAATCAAATGCTGATGCACTTTGACTTGCATCAGCTTTTGCATGATAAACAGTATGGCTTTACTAAAGGTCGCTCGACTACTGATGCTGGTGTAGGACTTATAAAAAGTATATATGAGGCTTGGGAGGGATCGCAGGATGCTCTTGGTATGTTCTGTGACCTGTCTAAGGCCTTTGATTGCGTTCAGCACTCTACATTGGTCATGAAGCTACACCATTACGGCATAAGAGGACGTGCACTCAATCTTCTGACCTCTTATTTAGCTAACAAAGTTCAGAGGGTTGATGTAAATGGCAAGAAATCTCCTGGTTCATTTGTCAGTATGGGGGTCCCACAAGGATCTATTCTTGGTCCTTTTCTATTTTTAATATATATAAATGATTTGCCATTTTTAGTGGGAAAGAACCATGATATAGTATTGTTTGCTGATGATACTTCATTGATTTTTAAAATAAAACGACGACAAAACATATATGACGATGTAAACAATGCTCTATCGAAAGTAGTACATTGGTTTAGTGTTAATAACTTACTATTGAATAGTAAAAAAACTAAATGTATAATCTTCAGAACACCTAACACAAAAATTGTTAAAGCTGATGTACTCTTGAATGGTGAAGCCGTGGATCCTGTCGATTCTACGGTGTTTCTCGGTATCACCATTGACTCTAAATTACAGTGGAGACCTCATATCGATGGATTGGCGAATAGACTTAGCTCAGCAGCTTTTGCGGTTAAAAAATCTGACGATTAACTGATGTGGAAACGGCTCGCCTTGTTTACTTTAGCTACTTTCATAGTATTATGTCCTACGGCATTCTACTTTGGGGTAATGCAGCTACTATTAAATCAATTTTTGTCTTGCAGAAGCGAGCTATTCGCGCAATCTATAATTTAGGAACTAAAGAATCGTTAAGGCAAAAATTTAAAGAAATAAATATTTTGACAGTTGCATCTCAATACATTTTTGAAAATGATATGTATATTAAGAAAAATATTAAAGATTTTGCCAAAATTGGTGATATACATAATATCAATACTAGAAATAGGAGTAAACCGTTTGCACCTGTAACCCGATTACATCGGGTCCGCAATTCTTTTATGGGACAATGTGTACGCTTTTACAATAGGATCCCAGAAAACGTCCGAGAATGTTCTATATCACAATTTAAAAGAGTTGTGAAAAGACGTTATTACCAAATTAATGATTATATAAATGATAACACGCCATGAAACGCTCGCTCCAGTCTATTTCAAAGTATCATTGTCAGAAACGTTGAAATGTGATTTTGTATAATTGATTTTAAAAAATAAGTCCCGCTGAGTTTCTTGCGCCGGTTCTTCTCAGGTCTGAGGCATTAATTCTAGTGAACTGGTGGTAAATTATTTGACGTTCAAAAAATGAAGCATGTAACTTCTTATTTTGAATAAAATTATTAGACTTTTGACTTGACTTTTATTGGTTTTGCAGTATTTTGTATGAAATTCATCATGTAATCAAATCAGTTATGAAATAATAACTTACAATACAAATTATAGAAAGAATCCTAAAAGTGAAAGTTTATTCATGGAAAAAAAATTACAAACTAATATTTGTAATTAATTAGATGCAAAATGAGTGCAAATGCAAGAAAACTTTAATTTGTCAACTTTTATAAGTTGTACTTCCCGTTGACCTCAATCATAAAATTGGTATGGAAGTCTCTGCGGGTGAGTCTGACCTGCACTTAACCAGTTTCTTAACAACTAAGCTTACTTAAAAAATATATATAATTGAAAATATGGTAATTTATTAGAAAAAAATATATTTGGACATTGCTCAATAAAAATATAGAGCTTAATTAGAGCTCTTGGAGGGTTTCTAAGAGGCACAGGTTCACTTACAGTACAATTACATTTTTAATTTTTTTTTTCTAAATATTAAAAAAAAATGTAATTGTACTGTAAGTGAACAAGAAATGTTTCTTTTCTTAATTTGTGATAAAGAAAGAAATGTTAAAATACCTTCATGTTCTTGATGTGATTGATAGATTCTGGTTTCCTCTCCTTATCAAGTAATGATTCGAGTACAGAACTTTTGCTGTAAAGGCGTCCTAGGCCACACGCCACAATCGGTTCGTGTAAAGGTTGTTGTGATAAAGCACAATTCCGCCATTTGAAGGAACGTTCAGCATCTTTATCTTTCTATATAATTTAAAGAGAAAAATATAGCAAAAAAGTATATTTTACATTAATAAATTATTTTATTTAATAAATTATATTACCTGTTCAGGTTTCTTTTTCAATCTAACAAGTTCATCTCGTCTTGGTATAGTGCCACCATCACAACCCATAGTGAATTTAATAAGAATCACAAAAACACTATTTAACAAAAGTGGTACCAATTAGCACTGATTAATTATTTATTTTACAATTTTACTACACGATCTATAAATAAAAGATTTTTTTTACTGTTTGCAAGGCAACATAAGCAGAAAGTGAGTTTTGACCACTTTGGGTATATGTGTTCTGTGGTTTTGACAAATGATATAAATTAAATTATAACCACAGAACACATATACCCAAAGTGATTATAACAAGCACAAGGAAAGGAACATCATACTCTATGAATTATAATTTATAAAACATAGGACACACATTGGTTGACTCAAAACGGTATATTGTAGGATGGCTTTCGTTTTTTAGAGTGGCTTTCTTTTCTTTAGAGAGGTGTTTTCGTTTTCTTTAAAATAAGTTTAATTTTTCTCGGTGTCTTACTTACGTTTTTTGAAAACTAACATAAACTAGCATAATCACGGAGAAACTTGTTTCGACCAATCAAATTTATATGACATTCTGATATGATTCTCCCAATTAATGAACAATTTAATTGAGAAAACAATTTTTTAATTTAGTTCTTAGTGGTAGGTGGTCTCTTGTTTCTACACATACCTTCCCGTTTCTATAAACTTATTCACCTCATAAAGTTGTACAAATATTTTCATTGATACATACTGATGCACTAAACTTGTTCATTTATATTATTATTGATTATTTTTCAAAATATAATAAAATCAAAATTTTACAACTAAGCAATATCTTAATAGTATAAAAATAAACAACTTTTCCGGAGTACATATTAACGTGGTTCAACCAACGACATTTAAAAAACAAACGTATTTTATTTTACTTTTGCCTAAGAAGTTAGGAAGTGAAGACTAGAACTAGACTACAGAATATTTCAGTATATAACAATATTATTCTTTAAATGAAAAAATAATGTTAAAGAAGATTATTCAACAAAAATCATGTAAAAACTTTTGCAGTACACAACAATTTTATTAAACTCACTATTTTTTCTACCCCAGTTTACCAGTAATTAAACTGTACATTTTTATATTTATAATATCTTATGATTGATAAAAGTATAATATAGTACAATTGTAATATTTATGTATTGTATTTTTAATGTTGGGTAGGCGTAATTTTTGACGACGTTTTATGCATAAAACGCCTACCCAACATTAAAACCATTTATTTTCTGGCAGCCCTTTTATTGTTATAGTTGTGACTTTTGATTGTCAAACCATGTGACAATTTAAATTTATAGCTACAATATTTTATTTCTTAACCTAATTATGAGAGAAACCAAGTTATATAAAATAATCTTTATTTAAAACTCACATAGTTTATTATGCCCGTAATAGGAATGGAGCGAGTTCCAGAAAATGGTTCCGATTTTGATTCTGCTAGCGAAAATAGTATTGACGGTACTATATCTGGAAAGGATATAACAAAAAAGAAAACAAGAAAAAGGGGAATTATTTATTTATCAACTATTCCTCCCTATATGAACGTTGCAAAAATAAGAGAAATTTTTAGTCAATTCGGTGATGTTGGAAGGATATATTTACAATCAAGTAATAGTAAGTGTTTTGAGGTTATATTATTATCGAATATAATTTAGTGCGCATAATATGCATAAATATTGTCTAATATTTATTAAATTTATTTTAGAACCAGGAGAGAAAAGAAAAAGAGTCCCTAATTTATTTACCGAAGGTTGGGTGGAATTTGAAAAAAAGAGAATTGCCAAATCAGTTGCTGCTAACCTGAATAGTACAAAAATAGGTACTAGAAAGAAGTCTCGATATTATGATATGATATGGAGTATTAAATACATACCTAGGTTTAAATGGGTACACTTAAGTGAAAGATTAGCTTATGAAAGAGCAGCCATGAAACAGAGGTTGAGAGCAGAAATATCTCAAGCTAAGAAAGAAGCTCACTATCTACAGAGTAATGTCGAAAAGAGTAAAAAATTAAAGAAAAAGAAAATTACTTCAAATGCAACTAATGACTAAGATTTTTTTAATGATTTACTTAAACTTACTAAATTGAACCATTGTACTATAAATAAAATAAAAACAAATTAAAGAATAAGTGTTCCATATTTTTTTTTGAAAATAAGCTTCTAAAACATTTTATTTTTGAGAAAAATTCACTCTTCCACTTATAATTTCCTCAACTCTCATCCTTTGATGAGAGTTCAATGGGTCAGGTGTTAATTTTTGTATATATCGTCTTGGTGGTATCTTGTGTGACAAGATGCCTTGTGAAAATTCTCTATGAACTCTCACTCCATCTAAAGCATTTGCTTGCAATTTCTCAAAGCTGTGGAGTTCTTTTAAAAATTGACGATGTTGCGCTACTTTAGCCCAATGATAACGATGTCGGCATACAACACGGCTGAAATAACAATGTCTTCACAATTAATTATTTAAAGTATTTTTTTTTTTTACTTTACACTATTTCTTTCACTTTCTGCCCAATTTTTTTATATTGCCTGTTGAGTGGTGAACTCAACACTACATTCTGTAGAATTTACAGTCAGATGCTGTGCCACAATGGCCTTAGTTTTTTTGAATATATTTATTGTTGTTAATAGAGAACAGATGGACTTAAAAACAGAGGAAAAGAGTTGGGAAATGAAAATAATTTGTTCTCTCCAACTGATGTGTATATCAGATGAGAGAATCACATATTTTTTTATTCAGTGTATTATTCATTTGTTATATATTTATATTAGACATTGTATTGAGTGGCTGAATCAATGTGACACTTTGTCTTCTTAAATTGTAGCTAAAAGCTCAATAATTCATTGACCTGAATGAGAATCAAACCTACAGCTGTCGTGTTTGCTGTAAGATACCGAGTGGTTGCAGTCGCCCTCATTTAGTTATATTGAAAATTAAATATATCTTTGTGTATGTTTATTTATAAAACCAGATACTCACTAAGCTAAAGACAATTTTGTATATGATGGATATATACTGACATCAGATCTAGCTAGCTCAGGAAATCCAGGGTACACTGGCACTTTCCTTTTTTTCTCTACTTTTTCTACTGTGTCTTGTTCTTTTGTATCCATTTTTAAACAATAAAATTGCTTTATAAGTTTTATACTATTTTATATGTTTCGTAGATATGTGAAGTTGATATTGTTGCTATGGAAATATGACATAGATAATAGATTGCATGTCATATGATTTACATATTAAAAAAAATATTAGTCAGAAAGATTATAATAAATTTGAAACCCTAAAAACTTGTGCACAGAACTAAAATAAAAAATGAACCATAAGAAAAACAAACTAATTGTATTTAATATATTATAATGAAAAATAAATAACTAGATAAGCTTTAGGTTAACAATTTATTCATACATTAATAATAAACCTACTTCAGAGCCACCTGTTTTATTGGAAATTTTTGAAAATTTATAGTTTTGTTGGAATCATGCTTCAAGAGGATGCTGAAACTGCTGCAATTCTACTCCTGCATACACAATCATTAAATTCGTTCACTAAAACTGAACACAAAAGTGATTTGTCAGGATTTGAGCTGTAGCAATCAAGTACCTGAAATTATAATAGATTCTTTATTATTATTAGGAAATTAAAGATGTTAGAATTATAAAAAATTGCATACAGTGAGACTCAAACTTGAGTGTCTATGATATTTTCAAGGAATGTCACCAAATAATGCATACATTCTTTTCAATCCAAGTCATAATTATTATCATTATTTGTTACAAATTCTTGTACATTTATTACATTTTATTTGAATTGTTAGGGAGATCCTAAGGAAGTTTTCACAAATTTCCCATACCCTAAGATTATTGGTAATTTGATTAGATGTCTTATTTTGCAGCTCTTAGTGTTAAATTTAGATTAACACAAAAAACATTTTAAATATTTAATAAGCAGCATTCTCTCACAATAATCATCATTCTCAATCTTACAACAGAAATTTGTAAAAATCTCCCTATAGAGATGCTAACAACATAAATAAGTTGTAACAAATGTACAAGAATTTGATGCTACTTTTAATTATTTTCATGTCCATGGAATAACATTCTTAAAAAAATTAAGTAGCTTACAAATCAACTAGCTAAAGGAATTAAAGTAAAATTTAAATTAAACACAATTAGCTTTATAAATGCAAAACAGCTTTCTGATATGTTAGAAATTTTTTCAAACACACAGTTCTGCTACTTTGCTGATATTTCCTTCTCACATAATAAATAATCCATTTATTTTTCTTTAAGCTACATTCTTTATCATACATAGTGTTAACACACCAGTTGGTGTTATTATCAGAGTGAGGAAAAAAATATTTAATATTTCATTTTCTCAAGTGGGAATTGAACCCACAACTTATTGCTGCACAATGAATTTTTTTATTATATATTATTTTGTTGAATGTTACCTTAGCTTTTTCATCCTGACAAGGTGGTAATTTATTTACAACTTTATCCGCTTGTACAAGATCAAATAAATCATTTGCTTCTTTAAGAGTCTTTTGGTATTCTAAGTGCATTCCACTATTCATTTTTTCATGAGCTCGCTTCAAATTTTCTATGCGACGCGCCCAATATGCCTCCTCTGCGGCGTGTTCTTGTTGCTTCATTGTATCGTAATAGGGAGGTGGCACATATTGAGGTTTTGGTGGGGCTGGTTTTTCACTTTGCTGGAAGAATGGGAAATAATTCCATAGTCAAAAAGTGTTTAAATGTAACATTGCATTAATTACTATATAAGATAGATCTCCTAAATACACTACTATGGACTCCCTAATAAAATCTAATAATATTAGCAGGCCTAACCTTAAATTCAATGAATTAGTAGGCTTACGCTATGTAAACGTAAATTTTATCAAATATCAGAATAAGAATCAATACATTAAAAAATAACAAGAATTAGTATATACTTAAGTATACATTTGTTTTATAAATATAAATATGACATTGATGTAAATTATGTAATATAATATTTAAATAAAATTACTTTAGCGCTAAGCTGAGCCTGTATCCGGTCTAGTGCTTCTTGTGACACTTGTATAGCATTTTCGTTGTCGACACTAAGTTTTCTAGTGCTTTGCGAACCACCCATGTTTATAAAAATGTATTTGTTCGATTAATAATATCGGCAAATCCCGTCAAAAAGGCATATTTGACAATAAGTCACAAGTAAAACTGTCAAGTTAGACGATCAATGTAGCCAACATTAATTTATTTTATATTTAGTCTATCCTAATAGTCCTTACTTTTCATTTTATTTTCTTTTTACGTAAATCAAAAAATAAATAAGTGAGAAATTAACAGAACTGTTTTAATAATATTAATACTGAGTAAGTAAAATAATAAATATACATATATGTTCATATAGTTTGTCTACTCCTCAAGAGATGGCGGTAGTTACATGAAACCTATTTCCATTTTTTAAATCTTTTGTGTCATGTGTATATTTAATTATATTTATATAATTAATACATAACATTATCATATTTATATATTTAATACATTACATCACATTATATTTAATACATTATATACAAACCGCAAATTTAAAAAACATTTAAAAGGATTTTCTAGTTCCGGAACCCAACTCTTAAGTCCACTTAAATAAAGTTGTCAACAGAGGGGTATCATCTCCTAAGTTTAGCTTAAATATAGACATGAAATATAGAAAAGACATGTTTTAAAATAATAATAGTAAAAGAAGGCATTATTCCAACGGAAACGGTAGAAAGACTATAAATAATTTTAATTATAACAAACTTAACCCGTTTATAGTTCCACAGGTACTAATATTATTATATTTATTTTAGTATCTTATTTATTTAAATCATTTACAATTTTAGTTCATAACGGATTTCCCTTTGTAAAAAACTAGTTCATTAATAAGTGAATGACTAAATGCATTTGCCAAGCTTAAATATAAAAATTTTCTTTTCATATTTCAATTTAAACACAATCAAATTTATTTTATATAATATTTAATAACTTATTTATTATAATATCACGCTGTATATTTCAATGTCGCTGTATCCAGCATGTAGCAGGGTAGGCCGGGGGAACCTACCTAAGACGCTAGGCTACGCTAGTGTTGAGTGGCGGAACTCAATGCCACTTACTCATTTAACATATTATTAAGATGTTGATAAATATTTTAAATGAAGGACCACACATGCCTTTATATTTCAAAAATGTTTTTTTTATTACACCTATGTGAAATTAGTTAATTATAGTGTGACAAATCTGCTGAAATGAAAACTGCTATACTCATTCTTTAGCGATACGTATGAAAATGCAATGAAGTTATATAATTATAAAAAAACAGAATGTTTTCTGTTCGTCACTCTTTTCTCTACCTTTAGCATATTTCAGAGCTCGGAGACCTTTGTGGGAGAGCGAAACTCAATTTTGTCTATTGTCTCTTTAATACGTTGTCTCTACTGGGAAATAATATATATACAGGCATACAACCAACAAAAAAAACCGTAAAATCAAATTAAAAAAAAACAAATTTAGTTTATTTTCCACTGTTGGAGCTGTGATGTACCGATATTTGGAATATATCTCATCATGGAACGATTTTTTACTTTTTTTGAATTAATTTAAATAATAAAAAAGAATTATATACATTATTCACATATCTTCATAGTAACAGCAATAACCTAAAAAAGATGAGTCGATTTGCGAATCATTAAATATATAAATTATAAATCAATTCAGTCCAAGCATTTTTTTTTAAATTGTAGACCTCTTTAATTTTGATCGAACCCTTAATGGTATCGTAAATTGTCAAATAATTAATAATTGCATCGCCAACGCGTTGATTTCACTTGTAAAGTGATGAAAACTGAATATGGAATCAGAGTTGTAAGAAACTTCGACAAGGAAACAAATTGGACAATTAGTATGTTTCTGATGAATAGTATTAATTGTCCAATTTGTTAAACAGTCACGAAAAAAAAGTCAAAGTCGACACCCTTGGATTGCCAATTCTGATGCCTTATATAAATTATATATGCCTTATATAGATGCCTTATATGCAGCATAAAAATCGTTTTTTTTAGATACACACTGTATTTGATATATATAGCAGTTTTCTGCTAGATGCCAGAGAGAATCTAGTGTAAGACACCCCGTTCTTAATTTTCCGTTCACTTTTCGAGACAGCGTATTGAGAAGAGAGAAAATAAAGTAAAACATTTCCGCGCGCGGAGTTCGAACTAACAACCGTCGCGTTTGAAGATACAGGCACTGATCCATTAGCTTAAAAGGATGTTTTTTGACTTGATGAGATCCGGCACATTCTCAATTATTTATTAGTAACAATGATTGACTTTAAAATAGATTGGTGCAAACGCTTCACTTTCGAGGCGTGTTATTATTCGCAAAAGCGATTTGCCTTAAATTAATAAAATTATTTTAAGACAAGTCGCTGCGGTGAGATCGGGTACTCGACACGTAATGTATCGATAATTCGGCGTAAAGTGGGTAACTGAGCGTCTGTCGTGAACTTTAAGGAATTGAACTCATAACCATAAAATATATGGCCAGAGGCTAACCAACTGTGCCACGGCTGACTCACAATACTAGACATAGTGGAATGTGGTCAGCGAAATTACTGTGTAAGAGACTTAACAACCTACAATTCAGGTCGGGTTGGTTTTATAAGGGCTATATATAAAGTTGCTCTACAAAGTTATATTCGGCGTTTAATTTGTTTTGGACAAGAGTTACGCCAAAAGTAGAGAAGGAAGTATTTTATTTGGCTTGTTTATTTTTAGGCATTTTTTATATATGTAGATATCTGCTTAGTAAAAAAAATAACAAATACCTTTTTGTAACATTTACGTTTACGTAACGTAACGTTACGACCTAACTAATAATTCTCTAAATATTTATATTTCTCTAAGTTTGATTAAATTTAACAAATATTTATCGATGTTTAAATGTGTCTATGTAGAAATATCTATCTATATTATAAAAAAAATGGGAAATATCTAAAATTATAATTTAATTTTCGTTTTATTATAGGAGTGTAAAATGAACTCATAACTGTCACTCAGTAGTAACATCACATAATATATCAAAACCAAATTCCCATTAGTTCATATAACATCTGTTCATATATTATTATAGTACATATTAAAAGATTTAAATTAAAAAGAATATATTGTATCTAAAGTATCAAAGTTCAATCGTATCCGAAAACGAACAGAGATACGTGTAGCAAAAACAAATTCTGTTTTTTTTGCCAATAAGCCCTCGGTCGCCGAAACAGGGCGCCGGGGGGTGTCGGGGGGTACCGGGGATCCGAGGGGTGCGCGGGGAGGGGGCGGCACTGACCACAATGAGTTTAGCATAACCGGTCCAGCCGGTCGCAGCCTCCGACTCTATCATCCAGCCATACTTTCTTCTGTCTGATCGATGTACGATCCGGCTCGAATGTTGCTCGTTTAAAGTTTATTATATATATTTTGCTTTAAAACTCGATGCGTGTTATAATAATATTTATCTTTAGATATATATAGTTTTTTAATTAGCAATTTTGAAAGAATTTACAATTTTGTTAGTATACACTGTAATTAATTAGGATATTTACTAGGTATCGTAAGCTCTTAAATTATGAATTATTGTCCTTAGCTAGAATATTTAAGTAATAAATATTTGAGAAGAAAATAAAAAATAATTATAGCTTAACAAATGTATTTTTAGTTACTTATAAAGGTTGTATAAAAAAACAATTGAAACTTTTATGTAATAAAGTAAATTTTATGTTTTCCTTTCATAACCCACCCAAAAAAAAAATAAACTGAAATTCATTAAAAAGTTTGAAATTACAAGCCCGATCGCACCGTTTACCCATAGGACGAACCCATTGGTCTTCATACCAACGCTCCAAGACTCGATACTGTCAATTGCATGTACTACTATCTATATACAGGACAATTTAACACTAAGTAAGTAAATAATAAGAGCTAAAATAGAATGAAAAAGTCGCAGACGAGGAAAACTTAATCCAACCACAAACAGCAAAGACAAAGTAATCGTTTAGTAAATAATTATTCCTTCGGTTATCTTTCATTCTATTAGGCACTACTAACTGGTCTCAGCGCTATCTTATATGTAAAGAAAGAGGTTTTGTTACGTCATTTTTATTATATATGGAAGTTTGTCTCATCAATCTATGTGGATGGAAATTTCTTTTTTTTAAATTATCATTATGATTATTTAAAAATCATTATGATTATCATTGCCAACCTCTTCGTTCAAAGTAGTAAAAATAGGCCGCTTTTATTTCTAAAATTAAATAAATATATTTACTGCTTTTCATTTTTCTGGTTTATTAGAAATTGCGACGTTGAATTTCATAAATTAACGTAGTCTATATTAAAATACTGTTTTTTTTTTAAAGTAATGATTTTTTCCTTCTTTTTGTAAACAAAGAGTGAATTATTTCTTTTTAACGAATCATAATCTTATTATATGGCCAGTCGTAGCGCAGCGGCACGAAGTGTGACTGTAAAACCGACTGGTTGCGGGTTCGATCCCACTCGAGGAGATGAAATATTTACTTAAATTTATATTTCCATTTCTTCGCTCTGGTGTCGAGGCTAAGCGCGGCGTTGAGTTCTGCCATTCAACACGCAATGCTTCCAGAATTCGGCAGAAAGTGGGGAACGGAGTGTCTTAACACTAGATTCCCTCTGCCTACCCTGCTGTGTGCGGGATACTGCGTGACGCTGATTTATAATCTTATTATATATATTTTTATTATTTAATTTTTGCATTAGAGGAATTTTACTGATTACGTAACGAAGAAGAGACAAAATTATACATAAGTAATTTTAATTTGTATAAAATATCAATTTAGAAACGTATACATACACTATCTCTTCACATTTAGAGTTTCAATATAAGTTTGAATCACAACATATTCTTAGAATGTTACTTTTCATTAAGTGATATTTGATTTTAATTTTGTTCATAATGTTTACTATATATGGCCTTATGAAATGCCGAAATTTAATTTTAAAATTTAAAAATAATTTTTGCAATTTTATTACTATCTTACCGTTCGCTTCATGATAATGTTAAGAGAATTTATTTTTTTAAATATGAGACTTCCAAGGCGACCAAACAAACTCTTTAGCTTCATAATATTAGGAAATATATAGATGTTAAACGTGGCTGCTTAAGATATTGCATTTATTCTAACGACCTGATGTTTTTATTATAAAATAAGTAAATTACGGAGAAATTCGTCAATGAGTTCACTCAATATATCATACGCGATGACCCCGCACAGCGAAACTAACAAAACGACGTTAAGCCCTTTGTTAAACACACAGAAATAACATATATTTTCTATGCGTCTAATTAAAATTTAAGTAGTAGCTGTTTGTGATTTCCAAATAAATGTGGTTCATCAAGTTAATATAGTAAAGTTAATATAGTACATGATACTAAAACTCAATCGAAAGATTTTAATTTTTTGCCTGTATGTCTTTCTGTTTGTCAAGGTTAATCCGGAACTGTTAAACTAATTTTTATGAGATTTTCACTGAAAGATAGATGAGATCGCGTGTTGCTCCACATTTTACCCTGGAATTGTCGCAGAATCGGTATTTACACGGGAAAAATAGTTTACCATGAGCGAGTACCTACCGTCCAGTTTGATATGATATAACTAAACATTTTTTTGTTAAATACGACATTAAAGACAAAGGGCTTAAATTACAATTCATTCTCTGTATAAACCTAAGTTCCTGTTTAGTTCAATATGACGAAGTCCCGAACTAGCCACTGGTTACAAATATTAATGTTTTACCAACTGGAATTTGAATCCAAAATCTTATGAATATAGTTAATCATTTTCAGTTGAAGAGTCGAATATATATCTTTTCTTAATATCTAAAACTCAATGTCAGCTAAAATTTATTTCAATTGTGATAAATCTATAGCTTAAAATAAGTTGCGGAGTCTCGAAAGTTTTCAATTGTACGAATAATATCACTTTGTTGGTTTTAGTAAATTCATCATGGTTCTAGCTTTTCTTTGGTAATTCCTTTTAAGAAAATTTTGTAAGTATTTTTCAATATTGTGTTCAGTTATCTATACTTGTACATATAAATAACATTGGAGTGTGTGTTCATGATATAGAAAAAATATCTGTTTGTCTGGGCTTATCTCTTATTGTATTGGATGGAAAGGTCGGGAGCAAAGATCGGGATATAAAATCCCAAGAGATTTAAATTACGATTTTGTTTTATTATTGGTTTGGTGTAATAAACTATTAAATAAATAAATAACCTTACTAATATAATATACCTACCAATTTTCACAAGCAATTCTTACAATTCTTTAATAGTTGACTATAAATTATTTAAGTTATGTATATATATATGAGAACTTATAAGTTACTTATTTTTCATATTATGTACAATATAAATTGTAAATACAAAACCACAAGAAATCAATTATTAATGATGTGACATATAAAATTAAATCTTCATTAATCACAATCAAACGGTTTTTGTCGACTTCCAAAAAAGGAGGTTATCAGTTATATACTGTGTACTATGTATATGTAATTATCCTTTTTAGCTGATTTTAGTTTTGGGGCTTAATAAATGATAAGTCCTGTATTGCTTGTCTTGTTACCCGTGGAGGCTGTGGGTCTAACTTTGCTTATTTCATCCGGATGGGTATATCACGTCTTCGGGACCCATCATTCAGTACGTGATTTTTTTCATCTTCACGCTGCATCTCATTTGTAGCGTAGGATCTAGTAGGTACTAAGATACTCCGTTCTCCTTTTCTGATGTTGATGATTTCAGATATTCCATGATAAGTGGCAGTACTTAAAACTGCACTTCATTATTTTCATTTGATTTAATGAAAATAATTCATTACCCCGAATGAAATCGAATCGACAGCCATTTCATTTACAATTAAGTGTTTATTCTTCTCCACCAAGTCTTTTAGACGAAAAATAAAGAATATAATATAAATTTATTACTAATCTCTTACTGCCTTGTATGTAGATGTAGAAAAAAAATCTCAACTTAACTTAAAACTTCACGCTTTATTCCTAGCGGGATAGTCAGACGAAATAAATAACAATCAAAATATCAAAACGTAAAACATAATCCGACTATAACTTAAACTACTTTACTATCTGTTAAGAAAAGATACTTTTTGTCACAAAAAGCAGGTGCTATCAAATATTTAGTTATGAATTTATTGCCACGAATTCAATATGGTAACGATAATACTAATAATGGTTGTCTATAGAAATGTGCGGATCGATCGGCTCTGAGGTTTTACAGGCGGAATCACAATCGCCTCAGGTAGACTCATCTTCTCACCCTCCATCTAAGACGAAGACATTAAAAATCTCAATAATAATCTAATAAATGTACGAAAATTGACTTTGTATACTTATATTTAAGATTCATTATACTTCGGTGGGTATTTTTAGTTTTATTTCTCAAAAAGTAACGAGTCATCGAAATCATCTCAGGCCCTTTAGACAGGTGTTTCTGAGTACAATAGAAAAAAAATCTTGATGTGTATAATTAATGTGTTATGATATAAATATATCAAACGAAGGATAGTAAAACATAATTAAAAGTATTAACCAATCGTAGTTAGTCTTCACGTTCAAGAATATCCTGCATCTTGACAGGCAGAATTAAAATAGTATACATCATTTTGCTTTACCTTTTTTTTAGCTTCATGCTGTATCCCGCATGTAGCAGGTTAGGCAGACGAAGCCTAGTGTTCCGCTCCCTACTTTCCGCCAAATTCTCCGGACATTGGGCGCTTATTGCACTTATTAAATATATATACCGACAGAAAACCAATGATTTTATTTTTATAAAAAGACCGGAAACGGAACAAAGTGTTTTAACACATATATAGGATAGGTACAGCATAAAGCTATAAAATAAAAAGTAAAATAAAGGAGACATAATCAAATCAAAGTATTATTAGGGCCGCCATGTTTGTCCATCCGTCTGTTTCCTGTCTACGAAGACTAAACTTGTTGCCTCATTAAACACGCTGACTGAGTAAATAAGACCACTAAGACTATTCATGGATGATGAAACTTAAAAAACCGTTGATTTTGTATGGTACTAGAGGCACGTTTGATTTTATTGACACCCAGAGCTTTTTTTATATGTCATAAAATTTAAACATGACTTTTTTCGATATTGTGAGATACATAAATAAATAAGTTAACATAAAAAAAAAAGTAAAATTCTTTTCTGAAAATAAGATTTTTTTTTCTGAAAATAATATTTTATTCAAATTCACTTAGATCGGATCAAGTCTAGACTAATTAGATTAGATCAAAAGTCAAAATTAGTGTTTGTTAGGATTGAAAGAAAAAGAGCCTATATAGATAACCTACTGTAATGTAAATGTCTATATAGATAACCTACTGTAATGTAAAGTGTTTGCGGTAACGGAAATTGATTTGCCGGATATACTTATCTATACCAATTATAAAATAAGTAGAAGTTAAAGAATTTATTTGGTTAAGTGCGCTCATCTCGGAAACTATTAATTCAAATTGAAAATAATATTTTTTTGTTACGTTAGCATTATCAAGCATTTATCAAGGAAGATTATATGTAAGCTACATCATAATATTATCATAGTCGGGCACTTAAATTGAGTCTCTTAGTTATTTCCGTTTCCAAATTATATTTATAAAATTGATACAATAGCAACGGAGTTTAAAGCAAGTGAAATTATAAGCAAAACAAAAACCCTACTGCATAAACAAAAATAATATGCACCAGAAACACTCGCGCTATCAAGACAAATCCAACGACATCAGTTCTGGGTTAACTGTTACAAGGGAACAAAGGAACATACATACAAACGCGCTAAAAACATAACCCTCCTATTGTGCTTCGCCGCAGTCGGGTAATATAACAATCCCTTTTACTTAAGATTCAAGTGTCACAATGTACAAGATCAAATAAAATGAAGTCTTGGAAAGGGCTAATGTAATAATTTGTAATCCAACGCGGGCCCCTTAATAAGGTACAGTTTAAAGCTGCGGTTTCATTAAACAATATTTGCGGTCGCGCGTTTCAAGCACTTTAATTTTATAGTAATATTTCTGCAATTCGTTTCATTATGGTGGTATAAACATTTGTATTTCTCTTTCTTTATTTTACACTACGGCCGTCACTTTCCGCTGATTTCTGGAGGCATTGCGTGTAGAGTGGCGGAAATCAACGCTTTGCTTTATCTCGTTAGCAGAGCGAGGAAAAGAAAATTTTAAATATTTCATTCCACTGAGTGGAAATCGAACCTACAATCCTTGCGTTTGCAGTCACACGCTTGTGCCCCTGGGCCACGACGGCCTTAAAATAATGGAATTTAATTAAACATTCTTCCACTTAAACAGTTACTCACGAAACTAAGGAAGCAAAGAACGCACTATAGATACACCATTTCAATATCCCTGTGTAATTAAGTATCGGTTAATTAAGGCTTGCTGGCAACAGGCGAGATTACAGCTTTCATCTCGAACAAAACATTGTATTGAAATCGGTTACATTTATCTTACTATTTGGTATAATTAATTTATATATATATATATATATATATATATATATATATATATATATATATATATATATATGTGTTTCTTTATTGTTTTGTTAAGACAGAGATTGAAAACAAAAAAATAATTCCTAGCACATTTATTATTATTTATTAATTATGAATACTAAAGTTAGTCTTAATCTCTATATATAATAAGACAGTAAAAATATTTTGTCTGTACATTTAGTAATTTTGACTGAAATGGATAGAGGGACACTTAAAAATACTAATAGAAAGCAAAAAGATTTTTTTTGAATTTCTTGTCTGTCTGTCTGTCTGTCTGTCTGTCTGTCTGTCTGTCTGTCTGTCTGTCTGTCTGTCTGTCTGTCGACATATTGTTGTCCGCATTTTTCTCTGAAACTACTGAACCGATTTACTTGAAAATTTCACCAATTGCTTTATTTTAACTCAATTTAGGTTCTAAAGTTTGGTTCATCAAAATCGGTTCATTAAAAAAAAAGTTATCGTCATTTGAATGAACTCAAGGCATTAGCTTGCCAGCGAATGTTATATAGAAATCGCGCTGGTATGACCCTGGCTAAAGAATGACATTCGAAACGTCTTGATTATATGACTGTTGATAAAAATATATATTTTTGAAGCACTATTATACAATATTTTATACAATAAAGTAAACAAGGCCAGTCGTGGCGCAGCGGCAAGAAGTGTGACTGTAAAACCAACTGGTTGTGGGTTCGATCTCCACTCGAGGAGATGAAATATTACCTTAAATTTATATTTCCATTTCTTCGTTCTGGTGGCGAGGTTAAGCGCGGCGTTGAGTTCTGCCACTCAACAAGCAATGCCTCCAGAATTCGGCAGAAAGTGGGGAACGGAGTATCTTAACACTAGGTTCCCTCTGCCTACCCTGCTATGTGCGGGATACAGCGTAAAGCTGATTTATTTATTTATTTTATTTTATTATAGTTGTCAATCAATTCTGCTTAAATCAATAATCATGTATTTTAAGCGGGCGAAGCCGTGGGCGGGCCGCTAGTCTCTATCTCTATTATATAATAAGACAGTAAAAATATTTTGTCTGTACATTTAGTAATTTTGACTGAAATGGATAGAGGGACACTTAAAAAGACTAATAGAAAGCAAAAAGATTTTTTTTGAATTTCTTGTCTGTCTGTCTGTCTGTCTGTCTGTCTGTCTGTCTGTCTGTCTGTCTGTCTGTCTGTCTGTCGACATATTGTTGTCCGCATTTTTCTCTGAAACTACTGAACCGATTTACTTGAAAATTTCACCAATTGCTTTGTTTTAACTCAATTTAGGTTCTAAAGTTTGGTTCATCAAAATCGGTTCATTAAAAAAAAAGTTATCGTCATTTGAATGAACTCAAGGCATTAGCTTGCCAGCGAATGTTATATAGAAATCGCGCTGGTATGACCCTGGCTAAAGAATGACATTCGAAACGTCTTGATTATATGACTGTTGATAAAATTATATATTTTTGAAGCACTATTATACAATATTTTATACAATAAAGTAAACAAGGCCAGTCGTGGCGCAGCGGCAAGAAGTGTGACTGTAAAACCAACTGGTTGTGGGTTCGATCCCCACTCGAGGAGATGAAATATTAACTTAAATTTATATTTCCATTTCTTCGTTCTGGTGGCGAGGTTAAGCGCGGCGTTGAGTTCTGCCACTCAACAAGCAATGCCTCCAGAATTCGGCAGAAAGTGGGGAACGGAGTGTCTTAACACTAGGTTCCCTCTGCCTACCCTGCTATGTGCGGGATACAGCGTGAAGCTGATTTATTTATTTATTTTATTTTATTATAGTTGTCAATCAATTCTGCTTAAATCAATAATCATGTATTTTAAGCGGGCGAAGCCGTGGGCGGGCCGCTAGTGTATTAATAATTAATAAATAATAATATGTAGTTAATCATATTATTATGCTATAGTTATTTTGAAATGAAAGTAAATGTACAGTATTTACATTTGTAAGTAATAAGAACAACATAACATACGTCTTTGTTATATTGCATGATGCTAATAAATATGTACCACTGAAAATATGCCTTAAATATGTTGAAACTCGAGCAAAAATTAAAATTTTTACAATTATTGTTATTTTACAATTATTGATATCAACATTGTATGAAATGCAAATATGAGGCCGGTCGTGGCGCAGCGGCACGAGGTGTGACTGCAAAGCCGACTGGTTGTGGGTTCGATCCCCACTCGAGGAGATGAAATATTTACTTAAATTTTTATTTCCATTTCTTCGCTCTGGTGTGGAGGTTAAGCGCGGCGTTGAGTTCTGCCACTCAACACGCCTCAATGCCTCCAGAATTCGGCAGAAAGTGGGGAACGGAGTGTTTTAACACTAGATTCCCTCTGCCTACCCTGCTGTGTGCGGGATACAGCGTGAAGCTAAAATAAATAAATAAATGCACTGTTTTATGTGGTGTAAAATTGGTAAAAATGAGACGTATACAAAATAAGTTATTTAATATTGATATCGCATTGCCATTGAGATGTCTCTACGACTTCATTAGGAGGAAAGTTTTCACTTTGTCATTTCTGTAAAACAAAACACGGCGTTGACAGCCGCCACTCTATTAGAGACATGATACTAGAATTAATTGACATTAGCTTCTAAATAGAAATATCCATTAATAGGCAGAGTGCCTAATGTGCTATTTGAACATATATATATATATATATATATATATATATATATATATATCCATACATATTATACGCCTACTTGGAAACCGAATAAATGGAGTTCTAAAGTTTCGGGTGACCCGCGTCGGTTGGTGGTCTAGCAGCAAGTACATAAAGACAAACATCTACAGACCTATTCAAATATTTGAGAGGAAATCGAACAACAAATGTTGTCATGTAAAATGTAATTAGGCGTCAACTCAAAATACTTTTAGAAAATTATATTGTTTTTTATTCATTTAAACAATATATATTAATAATAATAATAATAATTTTATGAAATAAACATTTTTATTAATCAAGGGGAACAACTTAAACCACATAATTATATTTTTTTAGTAAATTCATATCTTCGTAGTATATACTACGCAGTATACTCGTAATATGAATTATGAATTCTCCTCCTCACCGCTTCTTGGAACGTCTCTAAAAAAATAGGAAATGAGATTTTTTTTAATTAATTAAAAAAATATAATAGTATGGTATAATTGATATAACCTAAACAGTACATTAATCAATTATATAAATCATATTTCAGCAAAACAGACAAAACCTGTATACAAACATGTTAATATTTGTTTATTGAACTTTGATAATATTCATAGAGCGCTGAATAGTAAATTTTTCTTTTGCTCTATTGGATGAAATGTGATTTAAAAGTGAATGCTACAAGGAAAATATAGAAACTTGTCAGTCAACATAAATAGCTTCATTAACCAAGAATGATGGTGCAGCTTCAATTCCAAGCACTTAGAGCCTGCTCTCGAATGTAACAGACAAACATTCATAAGTGTTGTACTAACAAGCTGAGTAGGACCGCAGTTATATAAAATAGAATGTATTGTGATGCGTAAGACGGCATTCATATTTTAACTTTACTTTTGTTGCTCTAAAAATAACCTTAAGGTTATTTTAAGAAGAAAAAAAGTAAGACAAGGGACAGAGACAATAGGACAAAGTACAGTGTTGAGTCCCGCCACTAAGCACACAAAGTTTTAAACAAAGTCTCAAAATTGAGGGGAAAGTGGAAAATGGAGTGCCTCAAATAAGCAGTAGTAGTCTATGCGATATTATATTTGCGATATAATTTGATAATTTTCTATACATATTTAGCATACTATACAATTACAACAATACAATTAGTCATTATAATTTGCAAGCCACCTAGCTATTTAGAATATTAATTATACTTACAATTACAATTTATTTAAAAAAACTCAGCTCATTTATGTGTTTTTCATTGCTTATGAAAATTTTATTTATCGACAGAATATTATAACTAAACATGCGCACGCGCAGTGCGCTCGTTGATGTCTATTACAAGAAAAGAAATCATATATAACGGATCTATAATTTAAAAGGGATAAACAATATTTTACTTATAGTAAATAAAAGAAATTTGAAATTGTATATACAATTTCAAATTTCTTTTATTTTGTTTCCTAAAATGTGTCTTTAATATTTTAAATTTATTAAACAACTGAACTAAACTGATGTAGGCAGTGTAGGAATATACCGAAGCTGTATGAGTCAATTTCTTGAAATTCCTATAGGAACGGAGAAAGCGGGATTTTATATTTTAAAATTCATATAAACAAAATTGCGGACGAAACGACAAGTGTTTCATAAAATTGTCTGCAAGCTCATCCCTTATTTTTAGTTTCTATCTTATATAAAGTTTATGTGCCATAGACAATTGGCTCAGCAGACGGATTCTCACGTCATAAAACACACTCGTCCATCTCAGCACTTCACGAAGAATACTTCAGTACTCGTAAAGAAGATATGTGGACTTTAAAATTAAAACCCGCAAGCATTTTTGTTTTATTGCTAAAAGTCTTGTTGTTTCTATCCGTAGGTATATTAATATAGTGTAGAATTATTTTGTTAAATGCTTATAAATATTAGAATTTATTAATGGCGTCCGTCCCAAATAAAAGGAATGCTATTAATTATTATTAAATGTTAAAACACACTTAGTGCGTTATCTTAAGACTGGAATTTACTTAGTTATTAGTTTTGCTAATTGTATTGCAATGTTCTTATTTAGTATATCTGATAGTTCAACACAGTGGACATGAATTACCTTATTTACTAAAAAGTTTAAGCATTTTCTTATCGGCAATTGAAATGGATATTATATATATTTCTCATGGCTGTACTCGCTATGCTTTGTTTGGCCAAAACGGGAAAAGAATAAAAATAAATATAATTATTCACCTCAGTGGGAATCAAATCCACAACCATCGTACTTTGTTCCATTGCGATCTTAAATATAATAATAAATACAAAGAAATATATTGTGTTTTTAGTAATAATTTTGTACCATTTATGGTTTACATTGCGCGTGCCACGGTTCCACTGACGCGGAGAAGTCAAGATATGCTTAAGAGCCTCTTGTGACTTGCACAAATACTTCAGTGATTCATCTTGAAATGACTTCAAGACAGGTGGTTTTAAAGGTATATATAGTGAATGTGAACCTCAATTTTCCTTTTATTTTTTATGTAAAATAGACGTAAATAAGTAGATAGCTACATATAGATGTATATTATCTTACTCTATTACATTGAAATAGTTTTTTTTACACTGACATCGTCCGACTGTACACAATGGAATGATTAAATTATTTTAATTTATTCCTTCGCTATGTTAACAAGAAAAATTAAAATTGGGTGGACAGTGAGGAGTGAAGTGCCTAGGTCCAGGTTTCCAGGTTCTCTTAATCTACCCAGCTATATGCGGGATAAATCAAGAAGCTCAAAAGTATAATTTCTTTTAATATTTTATCTTATTATTTTTTTGAACTTATCTCATTATAATATTTCTTTAAACTTATATTTCATTTCTTCGCTCTGGTGTCGAGGCAAAGCGCGGCGTTGAGTTCCGCCTCTCAACACGCAATGCTTCCAGAATTCGGCAGAAAGTGCAGAACGGAGAGTCTTAACACTAGGTTTCCACTGCCTGTGTGCGGGACACAGCGTGAAGCTGAAAAAGAAAAAAGCTCATTCTAATAAATACGTCGTGTTTTGTGCAACATAAATATATTATTTTATTCATTTACATTTTATGATAGCTTATACACTACGCACAATGAGGCTCGCCTACATTCATAGATCTAAGAAACTCAATATCTCGATATAATGTTTCCTTAGAAAGTAGCATAATGATTGATGTGGTGCGCCAGTCCTATCTATCTCTTCTAGTACCGTTAATCGAATAAATATAAGCAAAGTATATTTTAAAGTTAAATGTAATTGAGGCCGTCGTGGTGCAGCGGCAAAGCGTCTGATCGTGAACAAAACGCGACGTTGAGTTAGGCAACTCTTTGTACAATGCCTCCAAAATTTTGAGAAAAGTGGAATACGGAGTGTCTTAACAAAAAGTTCCCTTCGCTTACCCAGCTATGTGGAAAGAAGTGTGAAGCTGTGTATGTTTCTTTTGACGCTACTATCACTACAGAGAACTTTTAAAAGCTTTTCATTGTAATTTGCTCCTTGGTCTTTGTTGAGTTTAGTTTCAGAAAAAACATCAAACCAACATAATAAAATATTTGTTTTTTTTAGTTTCTACTACATGCTGCTGCATACAGCAGGCTAGAAGAGGAAACCTAATCTCAACATCTTCAGATCAGTATCATCAAAGTGAGAAAATGAAAATATTTACTCCACATTCAGAATCGATTTCGCCACTAAAAACGCACTGCCTTCAAAGTTCGGTTCTTAACACTAAGTTTCCAGGAACCCTCTGACTACTCTGCTATGTGGGGGAACAAAAAAATATTCTATATTAAAGACTAAAAGTAAAGTATCTACAGTAAATGTGAAGGATAACCATATTATAAGTTCATTTAGAAAAAAATTAAGATGCTCTTACAATCACGTAACAGTTTATTTGCTTCAAATTATTATTAATCCCTTCCGTGGTTTTGCTGAGAAAAAATGACTTCGTAGCGTATTCGAAACTACATTATACGATGTTATTACAAAGTTATTGTAAAATGGACCGTATTGGTGGACCATAAAGCTGTATCGGGAGATAGAAGACTGCAGACATGTCACATGGCAACATGCAATAGAAATAAATTAAAATAAATATATACCTTATCCCCTTGGAATAGGATAGTTAAAAGAGATTGCTTGACCAGAATGTAAGACTTTTAGCTTAGCCAATTTAAGCTTTATATGAAGGATTGAATCGATCAATGCATTTTGGTGTGGGTCGACTTAGTGTGGCGGAGAGAGCGGGTTGCGGGTCGCGGGCGCAGGTCCAGGAATGCGGTCTGAGGTACTCCACAGGCTATAAGTATGGATACCCGTTTATGTATAAAATGTTCGGGTGGCCACGTATAGTTTGAATCGTGCTTAATATCATTGGTTTTCGTGTTATTATTATTTTTCTTGTGAAAGGATGGTGAGGTGAGGTGATTTTAATGTTTCTATGGATTAGGTATAATATATTTTCTAACATTGTTAATTAGATTTGCAATGATTCCTCTTATATTTTAAAGTGGAGGCTGTCCCGTTTGACTGTAAGTGCGAGGTTCGATATCTACTTAGCGCATTAAATTATTTTTAATCCCCAGCTTTAGCAACGAGATAAAGCGCGGTTGAATATTGCTTCTTAACAAAACTCTTGAAAATTGCAAAAAGTCTGCTTTAACTTTTGCTGCTGCGGGATATAGTGTGTTATTATCCTAAAAATAACTTTATATTTGAAATGTTTATTTCATTAAAATAATATTTATAACTTGACTTTGTAAAAAAACATAATATAATTTACCTAGCTTATAAGTTACCGTGGTGTTACTTATATATTATATAAAGTGAATAAGAGCTCGCGGCGATGGCGGTTTTTTGACCGTCGGTTTGGAGGTCGCCGACCGACAAAACAATCGAATGTAGTATGAACTGTAATTATTACTTAACGATACTAGAGATAGATAACCGAAAGATACGAGGGAAGATATACTTCATTTACGAATACACTAAAGACACATAAATATATTAAATACATAGCAATATGTTAACTGTGTATTGTTATTATATATGGTTGGAATAAGAAGTTGTAGGTTCGATTCCCACTCGAGAGTATGAATTATTTTCATTTCTTAGCTCTGGTAAAGACAAAGCTCTGCGTTGAGTTACCGTTGTATCTCGCATATAGAATTCTAGGCAAACGAAACCAAGTGTTAAGACACTCTGTTCCTAACTTTCCGCTTGCGTGTTCAGAACGAGGCAACCGACTCTCTTTTCTTATATTTAAGTGGGAAACTGAACTCCTTATTGTAGCTTGTATCTATTTTCAATATAAAATGTAAGTTATGTTTAGAAACTACAAATTAAGGACAAAGTGCCAGATATTTATAGATAAAAGAAAAGAAATCTTTTAAATTAATATTTTAGGAATATACACTATAGCAATGTAACAATTTATGAATTTATTTTATTTAATGTTGTATTCCGCAGCAAGATAGCCAGAGAGACAGAGGACCAGGAATGCCAGACTAGGCAGACCAAATTCAGCGGGAATGTGGAGTTTGTCAGAGATCAGGGAATTTGCACATTACGTGTTCACTAGTGGACCTCAACGTCAGGCTTTGTCTTTCATCAGAGCAGGAAAATGAAAGTAATTCTAATCACGAGTAAGATCTGAATCTACAAAGCAGGGTAGGCTTCTGTCTATCCTAGGAGCCTAGTGCTAAGATACTCCGTTCGTCTCGTTTCGAGAAGTTGTGCGCCATTTTGACTTGTTACCAGAGCGACGAAATAAAGCAACTCAGTCCCTCAAGTGAGAATCGAACCACACTGTACGCGCCTACAGTATAGGTGGCCGATTTCCATTGGTTTCTAAAATTGCTTTCATCTATTCAGTATTACATTAATATACGTAAATTTATGAAAAATCATTTGCCTAGAAAAAAAGAAAGAATGCAGCTTCACTCTTTTTTTATACTGGGGTAGGCTTGTCCGATACCTACCCCAGTATAAAAAAAGTAACTTGTGTGTAGATAGAGTTAACAGAGATCTGAAACGAACGAACGAAAAGTGGGGAACACTTTTCGTCTAATCTTCGGGACATTATATTGTGGGCGGCTAGACTTAACGCCGCGCTATGTCTATAGACACGAATGGAGATCGAGCTCTACCATAACGAAATAATGATTTATAAATTATATAGGTACCTACATTAGATCATAAAAGCTGAAATAATATATTTCAACATAAACACCTCATTTACATTGCATGTTCTAGAACTTTACACACATAAAGTAGGAAATTTTATGCTCAACTACTATTTTAAATGCAAATAGCTCTCCTGTCCTGTCCTGTTGGAAATAGACGTAACAACTGGTAAATGTAGAAGTGTACTAGATCTTATATAATATATTGAAATTATAATAAATATACACATATGTACGAGTACGTACGTAGATGCCAGTCGTGGCAACTGCAAAGAGGTTGTTAGTTCAATTCCCACAGAGGGAAATGAAATATCGAATATTTTCGATTCCTGACCTGTAACCTGCTACGTGGAATAAAGCGTAAGCCAAAAAAACTTATAGCCTGTACCTATGACTTCACTCCCGTGGTCAATGTTGAATTAAAGATTTGTACATGACATTTTCTAAGTGCCCATATAACTCTGACCACAGGTAGAGTGGGTTATACCGAAACTATTAAGGTGGTGTCATAAAGCAGGTAATATACGCGTACACCCAACAAACTCTTCAACTCTTTATAATATTAGTAGGTATACATAAAACTATGATAGAATTGGTTGTAATCAAGTAATAATTCTGATTAGCAAATACAATTCCATTTATGGAGACGTCTAGTTTATTCTTTATTATGTTAGTCTGAACTTGAATGTCATTGGTACAGAGTGAAAACACAGTAATATGTAAAAGTACATATTAAATATAGAAATAGCACCAGGCACATAGCTACTCGGAGCTCATCAGTGCAATTCCATAGGCTCTGAACCCGCACGGTGAATCCATGGAGTGCTAGATAGTTTCTTCTTTTCCAAGCCAGCCATGTTTTAGGTGCTATTTTCTATTAAATTCAATAGTACAACTATCTTTTCAAACCAGCTAAAACTGATTAAAACATACACACAAAGTTTCTTTCAAATTTATTCATTCGTTTAGAAGGAATAGGGAGACAACCACACATATAGAAGAATTATATATAAATGTAGGTACATACGTATATGTATAATACCAAGCATATTACTTTTGGTCTTAGACTAGACGGCACAGCGTCTAGATGCGCCGGTCTTAACCGTAAAAGGAGAATAAAATCGCATTTCTCTAAACTAGCCGAGCTCATTTGCATTCAGTCGCGTGTGTCTCAACGGTCGTTCGTGAGGTCACTATTATGCCGTGATTTAAGTCAAGCTACAAATAAATTGAGCTATGGCCTTACTTGGTTATTTATGGATATGGACGTTGTTATCATAATTTTTGATCGAGATCCAAAGTAATCGTAGTGCTTTAATTATTATTTGTTAGCTATTAATTATTATTAATTCAAAAAATATAACTCTCGTTTCTCGGAAACCGTCAGTACATCACAGTTTTTAAACGTTTTTTTAAGTTTACAATTTACACCCGCATTCAATTTTTAAGGGATAGACAAAGAGAATATAATAATAAATCAGTCTGTTTTCTAGTCCTCATACGTGTGTGGGTCATTACGTGTAAAAGAGCAGGACATTGTGCCTGCACGTAGCAAGGTAGGCAAAGGGAACCTGGGAACCTAGCGTTAAGACACTCCGTTTATCATTAAGACATTTGGGTTCCCTTTTTCAGCCGACTTCTTGAGGCTTTGCGTGTTGAGTGGCGTTAACGACGCCGCGCTTACCTTCCAAACTTTACCTAAGGAAAATAAATATATTAAATATTTAATTCTTCCGAGTAGGAATCGAACCCACAGACGTCGCATCTACGTCACGACATCCTCAAGCATATATGTTTTAAATAATACCTTGTTAAATGGGTTTCTAATCTAAACAGATCCCATCTAATTAATCCCAATAACGTGTCTTTTTTAATTTTTCTTTCTTTTTCTAATCTTTTTTAATTAATTTGGGAAATATAAATCGATAGAAGATACTTGAATTTTATTATTATACTAGCGGCTCCCGTGCGGCTACGCCCGCTTGAAATATACAAATATTCATTAAGCGTATTTAAGCAGAAACCGACCAAGCGAAAGTCGGACTCACCCACCGAGGGTTCTGCACCAATTCCAGGATTGTGATTGTGAAATCCCTTATAAGTTTTGATGATGCAGTAAATAAAATTTCAAACTTAAGTTTGCTAACACAAATTTTGTATGAAATGAACTACAAATACACATAAGTTTGTATTATTTCACATCTGTCTAGGTAAACCGTACATTAAAAATCATTGTTTTGGGTTCTATTATATTATTAAGGATCTCTAATAATATTTTTTCTTATGTATCTTCTATGTACAGACACTGATTCGTTACGATTTTATTATAATTTTAGAAGTGGCACAACGTCTGACTGTAAGAGCGATGGTTTTAAATTCGAATCCTATTCGGGGATACAATTAATTTCATTCGCCCGCTCTGATGAAACACAGAGCTTAATGTTGAGCATTCAATACGTCATGAGCAGATTCAGAGAGAATGTGGAGTACGGAGTGCTCTGACGTTTTCTTTGGCTATTCTGATGCGGGAAAAACCGCGAAGATCAAATATATATATATTGTTAGCGTACTTGTGTAAAAGAGCGTAAATGTAGATGAAAAAGATGATAAAAGCAGTGGAATTGTGAAAATCGGGGGCAGTTGAATGAGAAATGAGGAATTTACTTCAATTTTCGACAACTGAGTAATATTTATTTTTATTTGGCAAAATACAAACTAAAAAATGGAATTATAACTATTTTAGGAGTAAGACTGGTCTCATAGTTTAAAGATGACGTCAGAAGTATTTCGCAACTGCGCTGCATGAACAGTCACGAATATTTGAGTCACGGAATTTTTATTGAGGTACCTAAATATAATTTATCTTATATCTTAACGTGTCTTCCAAAATAAATATATCTTAACTAAGTCCGAGTGGCGTGAAGGGGCTTAATTTGTATATTTTTTGCTTTGAATATTATCCTGTATACAATATTGTTATCAGAGGGAAACTATTGTTAATATTCTTCGTCCCTTATGTACAGCTCAATATTAGAGACGCTGCATGTTGAGTGACGGAACTTAACGCGACACTTTGTCTCGTTACTGGAGCGAGGAAATAAAAAAGAAATCTCCCAGTGGCATTTGAATCCACAATAGTCTCGTTTACCTGAAGCGCTGTGCTATTGCGTCATAACACCAATAATATTTATTTGAGAGAAAAAGTCTAATTATATATTTTTTTCAAAATAATTTATTTCCATTTACTTTATATACTGCATTTTTTCATAATTCGCATATATTTTGTTTGCCTGGACTAAAAAGTAAAATTTAGTTTTTTCTCAGTCCTGTAGAAACAGTAGAAACATTGAGAACTCCCATAGTGCTACCTTACACACCCCAAGGAACGTACGTACATGTAACATTTCAGCGTTTAACGCCGCATACGCCTTGCTACTTTCCGGGTGTCTGTCAGCAACAGTAGAATTTTACAAGCAAATATTCTAATTTCATTGAATAAGAATATACCCCAACGATATTTCCATAATCAATTTTGAAACATAATACACGCTGCTTAAAATTTTAAAAAATAATCACTAAATAAAGATTTTCAATCAAACTTTCTTAATTAAAAGGAGAAAATTTTGTCACCGTAGAAGAGTTGAAAATGAAAAGTAAGTAAGGGTATATCAGGAAGCGTCACCGCAAGGAACTTTACGAGTTTTAATTATAAAGTGGGTTGGATTTTGTCTGTTTTAGCGATATTTTAGTATAAATCTCAACGAGTTTTCTAAGTAAAATTCTCAGCCGCTATCGCCTAAGATATTGAAATGGTCGCCGCATCATTTAGAGCTAATGGGTAGTGTATCAGGATAGAGTATCGTATCTTCGTAATTATGGACAAATTAATGCTGATATCGGGAAAGTTCCCGATATCAGCATTAATTTGTCCATAATTCGCTAAGTAGCTAGCGTGTATATTTAGAGTAGTCTTTAATTATTTTTTTTATAGAAAAAAGAACAAATATTTTTTGTATAAATTCATATTATAGTTTTTTATATTAAATTAAACTCAATTTAAAATAAAAAAAATAAATTTAAAAAGTTAAAAATCGCGAAATATATTTAACTACCGTCAATGATGTCTTCTCCATTTTTTCAAAGCACTTTGCTTTTGAGAGTCCACGTTCATTAATTACGGCTTTTTTTATAGAAAGGACAAAGCAAACGAGTGTACGGGTCTCTCGGATCACTGGCGCCATTGAGGTGGGGGTAGACGCTTTTTAAAGATACCCATGTCGTATTGACCTGGAAATCTGCCGCAGGTAGGCCAATGAACACTTGCGTGACGCGTGAAAGGAAGTTCTTACGAGACCGTACAGTAGAGAAGTGCCACGTATCCAAATAATGTAGATGATAATTAGGTTTGTGATGTCAGTACATCACAAAATCTGATGATGGTCGGTTTAAAAATTCGGCGGCCAGTAAATGGTAGTAGAGATCGTACAGCAAGAAGACGTCTTAATGCAAGGCAAAGTGTCAAGCCTTTCACAGATCATTGGTCACTGTCCCCAATGATTCGAACGGCACTACGTTGTATACGATCAAATGCTTCTAGCTGATACTGGGGTGCTCTAGCCCAAAGTTGAGTAGACTAGAACAGTTTAAGAGGCTGTCCATTCTCTGTCAGTTCGTTAATAGCAAAAAAAGTTAAGTATATTTTCATAAATTATTATATTTACGTATATTACGTTTATATAATTGAATGTCATCAATTACGGGGTTTCTAGTTCACACCACATAATGAGCCTCTCATCGAACTAATTAATTGCTTATTATCTGTTAATATAGAGGCTTATCCATATTTGATAAGTAGGTACCTAATCTGCAAATCGGTTCCTGTATTATATTGATTCTTCAGTTAATTGGGTTCAATTATTTATGAACTAGGCATGGTAATAGTGGCACATTCTAGTACAAAATGTGCGAGATTACATTTAATACAAATAAATAAATTTTCAAGAGAAAAACATCTAAGTGTAACTACAACAGTTTTTAGTTTAACTATAATAGTTTTGAACTAAAATTTTTGTATCTACAAGAAATGGTCCACGCTCGGGATATGCAACCAACAATCATTGTGGTGATTATATTTAAATTTTATAAGCTACTAGTGGGCGCGCGCGGCTTCGCCCGCTTTTTGGACACTTGGGGGTGAATTCTAAAAAAACACGAAACACGTGTTCAATAAAATATTTTTTTTATAAAAATCGGTGGTGATTTAAACATTTTTCCATACAAACTTTCAACCCCTTATTTGCACCCTTAGGGGGTGAATTCTAAAAAACCATGAAATACGTATACAATGAAATGGTTTTAAGAGTCTGAATTTCAAATTTTATAAAAATCGGTGCTGATTTAAAAAAAAATCCATACAAACTTTCAACCCCTATTTCGTCCCTTTAGGGTTAAAATTTTTCAAAATCCTTTCTTAGTGGATGTCCAGAATATGAAAATAAACATCTGCCCAAATTTCACGTTTCTACCATCAGCGGTTACGGCTCTGCGTGCGTCTTACCTCAGTCAGTCAGCACAAGTCCTTTTATATATATAGATTTGTAGCTCCATCCTCCACAGGTCAAGGAGTGAAGCAAAGTGACAAAGTGATACTAGGTGACTTGAGTGTAAATTGCCTGCTGTACGCAGGTAGTGCTAATTGCATCATCAGAATGCGAATTGCAGGCATTAGTCACCACTCTGAAAGAAGGTTGTGGATATAATGATATAAGCCTGAATGCGAGTATGAAAAAGATTCTGGTATTTGAAAGTAATGAAGAAAGGACGGAATGCAAGATCAGTGTAAATGGTAAGATATTAGAACAAGTGAATGAAGTGGTTTATTTGGGAAATATGTTTAGTAGAGATGGAAGATACGAGATGGATGTGGAAAGGCGTATTGCTGCCGATAACAGGGTTACCGGTGCCTTAGCTGCATTGATGAGAGGCAAAATGTCAGTATAGCTGCACGTTGCGCTGCGACTCAACCTGAAAATTTGCCGGAAAGCGGGGAAGAGGGTATCTTAGCACTTAATTGCTACGCTATATTCGGAAAAACGCGAAATGAAATTTAATGAAATAGTTGAATTTTGACTCTAGTAATTTTTAAAATTATTATTAGTTTTCCAAATCATTTGACATATAGAAGGATATCAGAAATATAATAGATATATCAAAATTATTTTGAATTCATACTTAAATATTTAATGATCTGCGAACAAACAGAATGGAGTCACGTGACTAGCTAGCGTCCATTGCAGCTTTAATGTACATTCTTTGTTCTAAAATGGCTGCACTCAATCGTAAGGTGCGTAGAAATTCTTCGCGATACAAGTATAGTATTTTGCAAGTAAATTGAATGAGCTTTCTCAAGCTTGTTTGTATACTTTGCTGTACTAAGATAAAATAAGTATACTACCTTAAGGCGGTTCTTCTAAAGAAATATCGTCGTGAATTAGTGTAAACGAGTTAGCTATAACGAAGTGAGATTTTTTTTAAGATATAGAAAACGGAAATGTTTTCTTGTTTTGTTGAAGACAATGAATACTTACAGAGTATGTGTGCAGCAATATTATGTAGCTAGGATATTTTTTTTTTATCAGCTTCACGCTGTATCACGCATACTGCAGGGTTGGCAGATGGAACCTATTGGTAAGACATTCCGTTCACTTCCACTTTCTGCCGAATTCTGGAGGCATTG
Source organism: Heliconius himera (assembly GCA_021202915.1). NCBI lineage: Eukaryota > Metazoa > Arthropoda > Insecta > Lepidoptera > Nymphalidae > Heliconius > Heliconius himera. Next base: position 759,231 of record JAJHJA010000133.1, on the reverse strand, counting down.
CGTCGACATCAGAGCGAAATAGTGGAAATATAAATTTAAGTAAATATTTCATCTCCTCGAGTGGGGATCGAACCCACAACCAGTTGGTTTTACAGTCACACTTTGTGCCCCTGCGACACGACTGGCCTCGATAAGAAATGTTATCTATTAATTAATGAAATTATAATATCGTCATCGTAATACTTATATTTATTTTTATACATTTCATGTTCGGTTCCGCAACCTAAAATACGAGCTGAGCTCGTATTAGCTGTTAAAACATTTTTTTTAAAACTTAGACGCTTTTACGCAAGTGTACGCACTAAAGTCTTATAAAATGTTTCCTAATTATGAAAGTTGTAACAATGGTTGTTTTTAATGAACAAAAGAGATGTTTATTTATATATTATAACCTGTTTACACTAGAAACAGTCTGTTACTAGGCAGAATTGCTGTGGCTCCGTATTCTATCAAGTAATATGCATTTATATGGTTCTTCATTATGCATAACCCGAAATTAGCTTAAGGTGAGGAACCATAAAATAAACATAAAAGATTTTTACGGTTAAGATATAGAAAAAAGTAACGCAATCTTAACTTAAACGGATAATTATAAAATCAAGCACCATCATAACGGCTGATAAGAATGATCGATAAGTACACCATTTACCACATTTTTTCAACTTTTACATTTATAGGTACATTTGTATGGGAGAAACCGGCTGGACCAGTGTAATTGATGACAGACAGGATCGAAGCTCCGACACATACTATAAACTCTGGATTCTTCCACGACACCTAATTATAGGACTTTTTTTGGATATACATTGATGGTTTTGAAAGTAAATAATAATATATTTTGTAAATTAAAACGCAATGTACACAATATTAAAATATCATTCAGCTTTAGATTATATAATATCTGCGGAAACGAAAAGCTTTATCAATATGCGAGTGATCCATTAGTACGCATAGCAACAGTATTTTTTTTCTAATTGCTTAATTTTTTTTTGTTGTAACGACTACATGTTATTCATTCAGCCTGAACACCCAATTTTAGCACAATATTTTTTTTATTAAATATAAACGAAATATGTATATTTTTCATAGATATGTATTTGAGAATCTGCATTGCAGTTAAATTTATATTTAAATACGATTAAACAAAAATAAATGTTAAAAATAACTTTTTTTTTCACTATTTAGTTATAGCTCCAGACTCTGAATTTTACGGCTTTCCACTTTTATTTAATAAATATCTTATATCAAGAAGTGAACCTATAATTACCAACAAGGAATTATCACTGCGCTGCTGTGAAATATTAATAATATAATCATTAATTATATTTAATCAATAAGAAGCGTGATTAATAAATAATGATTTGGGTTCACTCAATGATTGAGCAGAATTAAAAATCGTTAATTAAAAATGACAACTTGCATTATCTTATGTTTGTTTGGGCTGTATTAAATACCTATACATATTATATATAAGAACTAACTTCAAGGAACAAGAAATATAGAATGGAGACTATTAATTTCGCTTTAATGAGCGCAAAGAGTGTTTTAACACTAGGTTCTTTCTTTTTTCCTTGCTCGAATGATTGGCGTTGAATTGCATCTGGGCTTTCTTCAGATATTTATATATATTTTGATTTATATTCACACAATACTCTCCGATTCTATTAAGACATTGCCGTTCACTATTTTTGGCCGAATTCAGAAGGCGCAATGTCGTGTTGAGTGGTGTAACTCAACGCCGTACTTTGCTTTGGTATTAGATAAATGAAAATATTTTATATTGCAATTCCCCGAGTGAGAATGAAACCCACAATTTCTACTTTAGCCTAAAATGTAAATGTGATATGGGAATTTTGTGTCTCTCTCTAAAAAATCTCTTATAAGCTGTCCAAGATGGGCTGCTTTAAATTTTACTTTTTTTAATTATTAAATGCGTTAAATATTAGTAATTGCATATTATTTGGTAATTATTATTATACAATCATATATTTCGAAGAAAACTATTAAATTTAAGTATACGTTATGTAATACATACAATTTAAAGGGAAACTATATATTATTTAAGACAATATGATATCGAAACGAGCGGCCAGGAAGAATTGTACTGCAAAAAACCTGACAGTTTCGAACCAGTGCAACCGGTCTCACCGAATCTCCCGGTTTCGTACCCAAAACAACATTAAATTAATATATTTGTACGAAAGTATCACGAAATTTCATAGTAGTAAGAGCTAAAATTGTATGAAAGGTTTCATAATTATGTGACGTTCGATTTTGCGAACTGTATCATACCAAATACAACTGGAGTGCTGTAAATCAATCGTGTTGGTCGTTAATTCTTTTTTGTTAAAACTTATTATATACCTACGTAACTGTAGGTATTATTTTTTAATATTATATTATATTTTATATCATATACTTGTACTTACAACTCAAGGCTATTACGGTACAGTGGCAAAGACTGACTGTAAACGCGGTGGTTATCGATTCAATCTACTCGAGATATCATTTCCCCTTCATTTCTCTACGTATCTTTCTATTTGGATAGAGCATAAAACTAAAGTAATTTTAATTGTTTAAAATGTTACGATATCAATATAAAACTTAATATAGTACTTCATAAAATATTTTTATTTGTGTAATATTTCATATTAGTAAATATAACACCGGACGCCAACAGTTGAGATGTTTAATCAAAAGTAGTTATCATATAATTTAAAGAATATGAATTTGTACAACTTTCTTATATTTCATTTTAAGGGTTGTTTGCGATGCTGGATCTCGATGGATTAGTTTTTTATTAATTCTACAGTTATAATTTAGAAAGAAGACTGTACGCGCGACGATTGTGGATTGGATTCCCAATTGGAGGCATGGATATTTTTCATTATATATTTTTCATTTCCTCGTTCTGGTTACAGGACAAGGCGCGGCCTTGATTCCCCTCACTTGACAGATACTGTTTGGAAAATTACTGTAATGTGGGGAATCGAGCGTCTTAATGCTAAGTTCCTTTAGCCTACCCTGCTATTATATAGATACAGCTGTACCAACCTTTTTTTCCAATCGTTTAAAAAATTACGTTTCATACTGAAAAATATCAAAATATAACAAAAATCATCTTAACAAAAAATTTATTTAAAATAATATTAAATTATATACCTATACTTATCGAATATACAAGAATAACAACTTTGTATACACATACCCACTTATACTCCATACATGTATACAGCATATAATATTTATGTAGGTAGGTAGGTGCAAAAAACGCAACCGAATTTGCGTGCATTGACTCCGCGGATGAACCATTTAGCTATGGCCTGTAGCCTGCGTATCGTAAAACGTGTTTTATTACCGTTCACGTTGTTGAGACGGTCACGAAATGTAATATTTGGCCATATTTACAAGAATAGGTCCTTTGGTCATTCGTTAGATTTTTTTAGTTATAACATTTTCAATCGTTGAGCCAGAGATTGTAATTTTATTTATTTATTATAATAAATACTCTATAACCATCAATACCTACATTGCTACACACATCTTTTTATTTGCTTCACGTTGTATCCCGCATACAGCACGGTAGGTATACTTAGTGTTAAGAAGACATTGTGTTCGTCACTTTCCGCCTTCGAGACATTGCCTGTTACGTAGTGAAACTCAACATCACGCTTTGTCTTGTTACCAGAGTGAGAAAATGGATATAATTCATTGCCTCGAGTGCGAATCAAACATACAATCGTCGCATTCATAGTCAAACGCTGCGACCCTGCACCAAGACGGCCTTTAGAAACACTCACAACAAATACATATAAAAAAACTAGAACGAAAGTCAAGCGTCATGTACTCTAGACAATTGGAAATAAGAAAAATACATAAAATATAAACATTAACATCTCTTATCAAGCCATAATTCAATATAATCTCTTATAAGGACTAACCTAATAAAGTGAAACGAGCCAATGGTGTAATGGAAACGCGTAGAACGACACCCACACATGTAACCAGCCAATCACTACTCAGTACATGCGCAGGAGTTTGGTCACGAAGTGGCTCGAGATTACGCTGAGATTGTCTTCCCTGTCTAGCTCGAACATGGTTTGTATGGCTGTACCTATTGTTTGTTATAGTAGAGATTATTATATACATACATATTTTTTTATCAGCTTCACGCTGTATCCCGCACACAGCAGGGTAGGCAGAGGGAACCAAGTGTTATGACACTCCGTTCCCCACTTTCTGCCGAATTCTGGAGGCATTGCGTGTTGATGTACAAGCATTATATACATATAATATACATATAAAAATATTATGTCACTGAGTTACCACACAGCTGCACAATTTTACGCTTAAGTTTCTCATTTAGGTACCTTGGGGAGCAGTAGTTCTAAATTCCTGTAGAAGTGGGGAAAAAAGGATTTAAGGGTAAATTGTAAGCGGCAACTATTTAGTAGTAATATTTTAGAATTTTAAAACCTCACAACTGTAGTTTTACATGACATAGGACTAAGTAAATTTTGTGAATGATAATTTTTTGCTTGCTAACAATTTTTTAATGAAACAGTGAAAAACAGTTTTACGCCTTTTCTTAACTACCTTTAACTATTAAGATATTTCGTTCCCCACTTACCATGCAATTTTTAAAACATAGCTTGTTGTGTGGTAGAACTCAACGCTACGCTTCGTCTATCAGAGCGGGGTATTAAACATTATAAATATAATCAATCCCTCCAGTGGTGATCGAATTTATAACCATCGTATTTACAGTCCAACGTGTAGGACAACCACTGCACCACGACAGCTTTAATTTTTAATAATATTAAATAATTTTCAACCAACTTTGCAATTTACTCTCTGGCCGTTAATAAATTACTGTCACGATAATGAACCTTCGTTAGGATTACTTAGCAATTCTAATTACTTAAAACGTGGCTGTGTTAGAGAAGAAAGTGGTTGGAAATTATTTAAAAATGTATTGGATTTACAATTTATATATTTAAAACGATATCTTTTTAAAGGATGGGATGGGTTGGGGAACGGAGTGTCTAAAACTAGGTTCTCTCTGCCTACCCTGCTGTGTGCGGAGAACAGCGTGAAGCTGAATAATATATTTTATTATAATAATTATATTATGCGACTCTTAATTATTAGGTTTTATTAAAAAAATATGAAATTAATTATCTTTTATTAATTATGTTTTTGCCTAACTAGATGAACCTCTTTAAAACATTGGATACTGCGTAGCGAAATCCAAAGCCATGCTGGACTTTAGACAACAAAGACATTTTTATAATAAAGACCAATCCAAAGCGACACTATGATATATATATTTTTCTTATTATCATTTATATATTATTGATTTTTTCTCGCTAAACTTAATAATTGGTTGAAAAAAATGTATATAACGTTGAGCAGAAAAAATGAGTGGGTGGCTTGTCTGCCACAGTCGTCTCTTGGCACTATTCGAATCACCAATGATTTGTATATGGATTTCATAAATTAATGGGGATTTTTTTCGTTTTTTTTTAAATTTATATTGCTTGAATTTATCATTGAGTTAAAAAATATAAAAAATCATGCATTCCGCACAGCAGACATAGAAGAGTAGGCAGAGGGAGCCTGGGAACCTAGTGTTAAGACACTCAGTTCCTATTAAGATATTTCCATTCCCCATTTTTCTATTTTCTCGCGTAGAAATCGTACCCTCTCGCATTTACAGTGGCACTCTACATAAAGTTTTCATGCTTCAGTGACATTTAAATTACATCCTGACAGATCGAGTGGCCCCAGCAATTATATCGACAAAGATAATTTTCGATATTCCGAATAGTTTTGACATTTAAGCAATTATATATATATTTAGATGAAGTACCTTGTTCAAAGTACAGACCTCACTCAGCTATGTAGACACTAAACTAAAATTATAATATTGTGTACAATGGGTGCATAGTTTTATTAGTGCACCCATAATTTTATATATATTTTTAAAATACTTATTTAGAAAACGTATAAAAATTTGATAAATAAGTTGTAACAAGGCAGACAGAGCGCCTGGTCGGTTTCCAGGAGGCGCGGGTTCGAGTCCCGCTGCGTTCAAATTTTTATACGTTTTCTAAATAAGTATTTTTCTTTCCTTAGTGTGGAATAACACTTTAAAAATGTTTAAAAATATTTAGAACATAGTTTCTCTCTTGCCAAACGATAATTCTTAGTAATTATCTTTGGGTAGCGGAAATTTGTAAAAATCTCCCTACAGAGATACTAACAACATAAATAAATTGTAACAAGCGTATAAAAATTTCGACGTAGCTTGGCGAGAACGCATGGCTTAGTGGTCAGAGCGCCTGGTCGGTTTCCAGGAGGCGCGGGTTCGAGTCCCGCTGCGTTCAAATTTTTATACGTTTTCTAAATAAGTATTTTTCTTTAAAACAAGTTTCTTTCAGTAAAAATTTTTTTTTTTTTTTTTTTATTTTTCTTTCCTAAGTGTGGAATAACACTTTAAAAATGTTTAAAAATATCTATATTATTTATGAGGCCTGTCGCTTTCTACTTTATTTTTAAACAAATTTTAATTTATTTTTTTAATATTTTTTTTGATAACAATACCAAGTCAGGATCTGTCTGTGGGATGCCAGAGAAATTGAGGAAATCTTCACTCAGTTTATAACTACTATTCTACTAGCATATTTCATATTCATCCATTTATTCTAGAAGGATTCTTGAAACCGCATCTGTATGTAAACGGGTCGGTTCTGGGTTCCGTCTTGAACGGATTGTCTTAACTCTAAATCGCTTCTACCTACCTACACTGCACTACTGCTTGTTGGATACAGAGTGAAACTTAAAAAAAAAATTTTAGATATAATTTTCTTGTTATTCTTAAACGATATAAAATAAATCATCTAAAGAAATATATAATACGAATGTTTTTATAATGAAGATAAGCTTGTTTACGGAGCTTTAACATGTATAAGCTTTGAGATATCTAAAAATATTGGGAACAGTATACTTTTGTTTGACAATCTTAAAAGATTTAACAACAAAGGAGTAACTATATATGTTGAAGGTTTGGGGATATACGAGAATATTTTTTCATTGCCTGATTTATTAACGTAGGAGTTTATGTGGTTCGTTAGAAATACACTTAGGTATACGAGATTTCCTAAAGAATACATGATACATTAATCGAAATATTCAAATAATTTAACATATCGCAAAGCGTTTTGTTCTACCGTACCCACACTTAGCACCCAGCGTAGAACGGAGTATCTTGACACTAGGTTCTAATTGTCAATTCTGTAATTTGTACAAAGCATGAAATAAAAAAAAAACATAAATTAAAAAGTAGAGTTGGAGATATAAAAGCAAAGACGCCTCAGTCACAAAATAATGAAACAAAGTAAACTGCAAATTTCTAATGTGTTACAATAATTATACAGTTTTAAAATAATCAAATATTGGTACTTTCATTTGATTGATTAAAATTCAATTAATTATAAATGATTTAACAAGTATTTAGAAGAGAAGCGTTTCAGCTTTTATATCTCTCCATAATGACTCAGTACATACACTACAGTGTTGACGTACTGGTGCGTGCTCGTGCTATAAAATAATCTAAAGAAAATAGATGCGTTATAATTTCTAAAATTTATAATATTTTTCACTAACGATGAACTGATCGACCAGTTTATATACAGCTTAAAAATAATTATAAATATCGGGCGACATAAGCGTGCTAATGTAAACGTGACAGGTTGTGGGTCCCATCCGATTTGAGGATATGAAACATTTAATATTTTTATATATATCCTCACTCTGGTAATGAGGCAAAGCGCGGTGTTGAATTTTGCCACTCAACGCTCAATGCCTCCAGAATTCGGCGGAAAGTGGGGAAAGGAAGTATCTTAATAGGAATGGAGTGTCTTACTAGGTTAAGTAGGCCTAGTAGAAGGTCCCAGGTTCCACAGGGCACTACTAGGTTTTCCCTGGTATCTGTGGGAAATAGCGTGAAGCTAAAACCAACCAAGTGTTAAAATAATATCTTCTATATTGTGAAGACTGAAATTTTTCAAAAAGATTTACATATATATATAAAAAATATAGGTATCATGATAAAAATTGACCACCCATCATATGATATGGGGTTCGGTTAATGTCTTACCTGTCCTACGCATTAATTGACAGATGAATCGGTATCGGCCACGAATTAATCGTTCGCGTTGAATTATTTATAGTTCGGCGGCGAGCGGGCAGCAACAGGTCCGCATTGTATAGGGAATGTCGGGATGAGGGAGCGTTAGGGTTGGTGAATTCCTTGTTTTTTTTTATTATTTTTATTGTTTATCGTTTCTATTATCTGAAATGTTTTTTTTCAACTCTCTGTTTTATGAGGAAAAAACTTAGTGTATCTACTTTCTGTCAATAAGCTTTCCTAGGCTAATGTGATTTGTCCTTTTGTTATGGGTTGGTTCATTATTTTTCAAATACAAAAACAGAAAACGAAATTAAGTAAAACAGCCAGACTTTCGCAACTTTTGCTGTGAACCGGGTTTTTTTATTCAAGATTTTTTTTCAGTTTTATATTTTAATTAATTATTTAATCTTATTCGTTTCAAGCATCAGATAAGAGACATATAAAGATAAAATAAACAATTTATATGTACATTTGTATACAAATCTGCTGAAATCATCTTCTTAATTTAATTTAAACTTTTTCTTAAAAATTTATGGATTATAAAAATAGTGTGCTAAAAGCTCAATAACTTGTTTAAATGTTACTTAATAAAACAGTTTAAAAAACATAAAAAAATAATGATTTATGAAGTAGTTTACGTACAGTGTAGAAAAAATACTCGATTTTTTTATATTCAAAAGAATAAATTACCTTTTGACGTATATAAAAAGTACAGTCCGCGAGGTCTAAGCTGAGCTTAGTATTTGTGTAAGTGTTCATTTATGATGTAGGTTGTCACTTGCTTAACCTAAACCAGTCTATACTACTTATTGAGACAGTTGTCAATATTTATTGTTTGATTTTTGTTGTCTACATCCTTTGTACAAATATTTATTTTTTTATTAAATAAGCCAGTGTTACATATTTAATTTTTAATATATAAATTAAAAACAAATATGTTTTATTTATTTGTCTGATTTATTAAAAGTGAAAGATTAAGTAAAACTATCACCGTACACACAAGAATGGAAAAATGTATGAAATCAAAACGTAATAAAAAAAACCTGGACACATCGTTTCATGATACAACGGAAAAATTCACTATTACCCATGTACACATCAAATGAGAGTAAACATTTATATATTATGAGGACGCATTTTTCATTTTTTAATATTGGATTTTTTGGTATTTTTTAATAATAAACTTGGAAATTTTAAAAGATACTCAACACACAAGAAAAATGCTAAATTTGCCATCTAAGTAGGTTAGGGAGTGTAGAGAAGAATTATGAAAGGATTTCTCGAAATTCCTGAGGGAACGGCAAAAGAATGGAGTTTCTATTTTTAATAAATAAATATAAATAAAAAATAATTAAGCTGACCAAATAAAGTAACAGCCCTAAATCGAAGGTGCGCGGGCGCAAGAGCACGGCCAGGAATGCGAGCTCTTGTTCGTTTTGGGGAGAGTCGCAGGTAGGCGCGCCACGCCCGCGCTATCCGCTCACGATACCTACTCGTGCTTATTATTATAAAATATAAACTGTTATAAATAGATATTATTATTTTATTTTATAGATTACTATATCCTTAACGGCCATTGTGGTTTAGTGGGAATGTGTCTGAATGTAAACGTCACAACTGCACTATCACTTTCCTGTTTTGGCAAGATTAGCAGTCCAGTTTTCTCAGCTTCATGTTGTATCTCGCACATAGCAGGGTAGGCAGAGGGGATCCTAGTGTTAAGATACACCGTTCTTACTAAGACACTTCTATTAGAGGTGGCGGTTTGCGAAACTCAACGCCGCTTAAGTTGCATACCTTAAGAGATAATATATAAATGGTTATTAAAAAACCGTGACTTTCGCTTACAATCACACATCTCAATAGCTCTACAATAATGTAATTTCGGGCTTTTTTATGGATGTTAACTCAACGATTTTGTCTAAATCTAATACATTTTAGTGAAGTACAAATTTCTAATAATGGCCCTCAATTTCAACTTTATTTAAAACGATGAGTTGAGTTTTCAAAGGTATGTTTTTGATCAATTTATGTTTCTTTCATTATATTATATAGTAATAAGCGATTAGTTATTTATAATATGAAAATAATGTCTATACATTATACTCAACTCAAAGCTAATTAGAGTTTAGCTGTATCTTTTATAAAAGAATATTTTTTCTTTTTTTAAAAAATATTGTCGGTATACGTTCTTTGCTCTCAGTTAATATTGAACCACCCAGTATCTACATAGTTGCAAAAATGCTTTTTCATTTCAGCTTTCACGTGATTTTTCAAGTAAAATTTGAAAACTTGTTTTATGAAAATAAATGTTTGTATGTAAAAAGTATTATTGTGTACAATTTATTTTTCACGCGACTCGAATTCAAGATTCCATTTACATGGTTCTTTCTTAAAGATTCCCTCTGACTTTCCTGCTAAATGCAGCGTAAAGCTAAGAAAAATAGATTTTCAGAAGGTAGAATTCAATGGATATATCTTGACACGTGCAATTATTGTATATACTCGTATGTACGTTACTTTGATTTTTCTAATAATTAAATTTCTCTTCCCCTGAATACAAGATACAGCCTGATGTAAAAAAAATGTAAAAGAATCCCTCTTTAATTTCATTAAGGTATATTCAACTTGTGCCACTATAGTTTAACTTACTCGTTCAATGTAAAATATCCTTTGGCCTTTACTGTCAACAAGTGAGTAACAGTCCCTTTGCCACAGGCCGTTGTCGAGTACGTAGTGAACAAAGAAGTTTACTTTTTATTTTTTGCACAGTTTAAAAACATGCCGATCAAAGTTTAAAATGCCCGCAAAATACATAAAATATTGTCTTCATTTATGAATAACTTAAAGCTTTTAAGAAGTTTTGTAATTTTAAATATTTGGTAAAAGCAAACTTAAATAAGCCAACGATTAAAAGGTCCTCGTGTGGCGCAGGGTACGGGTGTGTGGCTGTAAAGGCGATGGTCGTGAATTCGATTTCCACTCGGGAGAATAAAACATTTAATAAATATAATATAATAATTATAATAATTTAAAGAAATTAACTCCTTGTTCTGGCAACGAGACAAGGCGTTTGGTTTTGCAACTCGACCAATACCTCGAGAATTCGGTGGAAATTGGGGAACTACGGTGGACAATCGGAAAGAAGTATCTTAACACTAGGTTCCCTTTGCTCTGCTCTCTCTCTCTACGCTGCTGTGTGCGGGATACAGCATGATTTAGTTAAAATAAAAACATTGCACACATTGCATATTGAATGGCCAATCTCAACGCCGTGCTTTTGCTAGTAAATCAGGGAAATTATAATAATATAAACATTCCCCTGGGCGTGGATGAAACTTACAACCATCTTCTTCGTTCTAGTCAGACGTTGTACCACTGCGCCACAACTTCCTACATATAATTAAATAAAAAACTATTAATTCACTTTATATTTTTCTTCATAATCTATTCATAAAATAACTATAAATAAATACACATACAATGTCATTCAAAATCGGTAAAGTATCTCACAAAAAAAACACCGAAGTGTTTCAGCTTAACATAAAAAGAGTAAAACTTTTAAGTCGGCGCGGCGCGGTCCCTTCGTTATTTTTTACTCCGCCCGGAGGTCAGTTGCGTAGTAAAGTATTGGTGAAATAAAAAGTTCGTGGGAGCTGCATCCAGGTCATAAATGTTATACAACCGAGTCTTGGGCTTTTATTTTTTGTTTATCCACATGTTGATTAAAACGAACCTTTATTTTTGACTTATACGTGTAGAAGGGGAAGGTTATGTTTGGATGAACGCGCTAATCTCAGGAACTACTGGTTGCAATTGAAAATCAAATTCTTTAAGTGTTGTAGAGGCTACCGTTCTTACAGTCAGAGTTACGTAGCTTAGTTGACAATACAATAATATGATATCATCGTCAAAGCTGGTTTGATGATGGGGTCAGGCCCTGAAGGGTGGAACTCTTGAGTCTTCTTATTTTATATATTATATAAAATAATATATAAATTATTTTTCAAACTAGATATTAATTTATTATTTATGGCATTAAATTCTGCCATTTAATATGCTTCCTGAATTCGGCGCAAAGTGGGTTACGGAAGTGTCTCAAAAGGAATGGAGTGTCTAAACGTTATGCGCGAGATACAGTGTGAAAAAAAGATATTTTATAAAAATTATTAGTTTATTAGCATTTATCCATAATAAAATGAAGAGAATTATCTCTTCATTATATCCTTACATACGTATAAAGTTTATTGTTTGGTTACAAATTTGTTAAACCACACGCTCAACAATAGAGTTAAGTTTTAATTGCACATGGTGCGGGTTGCGTGTACTTCGCCTTGTATCGAGCTCCGAGGTCAGCATTATAATATGGGTAAACCTTCCATGGGAGCTTTCAGTAGCTTTAAATTTTACCTTTCCTTGTAGAGAAACAATCATTAATATTTATGAATTATTTCCGTTTCGGCTTTGGTTAAAGCGCGGCGTTCAGTTCTGCTACTTGACTGGAAATGTTATGATATTAGAGTATGATAGAAAGAATCTATCTACCCAGTAGAGTAGATACACTTTCCCGGATAGTAATCCGGGAAAATATCTAGCTAAAAAAATATTTACGTATAATTTTATACAAGTGGGGAGGCCTTAATATGTGGGTGGGAGTACTGGGATTTTTTTTTAAATTCCTGAAAAAATGCTCACTCGCGCCCCACAAGCGAAGTTGAAATTGCAAAAACTTGTAATTAAAATAAGAATAAATAATAAAATTTAAATGTCAGTTGACATTGCAGTATATTCAATTTTCAAAACTACTCAAGAACTGTTTAGATTTCTAATTAGAATAAAGGACGCAAGCCATAGTAAACTGTGGAAATAGAATACTTAACGTAATTGCTTTTCAAAGTTAAGTTGCCTTTCTTGCGTTATTGTAGATTGTTAAACTATAGTAGAGGCCGTTGATGTGTAGTAGCACAGCGTTTGACTGTAATCACGGCGGTTGTGGGTTCGATTCTCCCTTGAAGTAATGAATTTCCACGCTCTAGTAACATGACCTGAAGCATGACGGTGAATTCTGGCACTTAAATTAGGTACATTATCATGCGGTGGAATAAATTAGTTTTATTTGAATTTTACACCAATCGACACGCAATGTCTCGAAAATTAGGCTGAAAGTGAGGAATAGACAGTGTTTTAACATGGGTGAATAATAAACATAGAAGTTTCCTCTGCCTATTCGCTAAGTGGGATACATCTTGAAGATAAAAAAGATGATCTATATTTCTACTGTGGCTATAAATTTAAATTTAAATTCAAAGTATTCTTTATTCAAATAAACGTTAAAACGTAAAGGGTAAAAATTATAAGCACTTTTGAATCATCGAATGAACATGTGAACAAAAAAGCTATCCCCGGTTCGGAAGGCAGTTCTGCTAAGAAGAGTCGGCAAGAAACTCAACAGTTGTTCTTTTCATTATATCATATATGTTTTTAAAAAATCTAATAAATCAGCTTCACGCTGTATCCCGCACACAGAAGAGTAGGCAGAGGGAACCTAGTGTTAAGACACTCCATTCCCCACTTTCTGCCGAATTCTGGAGGCATTGCGTGTTCAGTGGCAGAACTCAACGCCGCGCTTAACCTCGACACCAGAGCGAAGAAATGGAAATATAAATTTAAGTAAACATTTCATCTCCTCGAGTGGGGATCGAACCCACAACCAGTCGGTTTTACAGTCACACCTCGTGACTGCACGACTGGCGCAAATTATATGTTTATAATTTTTATATATCTTCACATTTTAGAACTACAACGACAGTCAATATACCTATAAAACATAAACCATTATAATGATAATAAAAAGAGAAAAAACATCTTAAACATGGGGTATAAAGGTTCTTGTAGCTATTTTCGTCGAGTTTTCGAGATAATCGACGTTGTTAGTAGCTTTTATTAAGGGCTCGGTGTATCTTCATTTTGGTTTAACGCTGGATGAAATTTATTACGAGACGCGCAATAAAATTTATTTTCCATTGAAATACGTAATTGCATACTTTAAATAACTTAAAAGGTTCTTTCTTAATAAACGAAAATAATATATTCTTAATATTATTAATATACCATTTGAGGCTGTTGTGGTGCAAAAGCACAAGCGTGTGACTGTAATCGCGACGGTTTTGGGTTCGATTTCCATTCAGGAAAATTAAATATTTAATATTTTCATTTCTTCGCTCTGGTAACAATGCAAAGCGCACCGTTGAGTTCCGTCACTCAACATGTAATACCTCGAAAAATTGGCGGAAAGTGGTGAAAGGAACTGTCTTAATGGAGAGTGTCTTAACATTAGGTTCCCAGGTTTCCTCTGCCTATCCTATTACGTCCGTGAAAAGTGTCTTTTTTTTGTTCCTCTATAAATCTTAATTTTTTTTTTGGTAAAAAATGAAGTTTTTATTTTCTTATCTTCCGTTTATAATAGAGGGTTAATCCTGATCAGAACATTTTTGGTATTTATAAATTTTGTTACTGAACGATACCTGTTCATATATGTAATCATACAAAACACTTCCTTTACTCAGTGACTGACATACAATGCAGACGTAAAGGACTAAAGTTGAAATTTGACATCTAGCCCTATCTTAAGAATACACTAAACGAGCGTTAAGACAGAATGTCTTGGGATTCCTACAGGAAAGGGAAAAAATGGACTGATGAATGGTAACATTTTTAAAGTTTTATTTCACACTTAGGAAACAAAAATTCTACTTTATAAAACGTATAAAAATATTTGATAAATATCATTCTCTCTTGACAGACGATAATTTTTAGTAATTATCTTTGGGTAGCGGAAACTTGTAAAAATCTCCCTACAAAGAATGCTAACAACGCAAATAAGTTGTTATAAGTGTATAAAAAATTCGACGTAGCTTGATGAGAACGAACGATGGCTTAGTGGTCATTGCGTCTGGTAGATTTTCAGGAGGCGCGGGTTCAAGTCCCGCTACATTCAATTTTTTATACGTTTTCGTATCCAATTAACATCTTAAAGACAACCCAACAAAGATGTGAGTGACGTCTAAAACGCATATACACATATATGTCTAAGTAACTATCACAATTACTGACTATAATTTTTGTAATTCACCTTGACACTAACTGGTTTAATATTTAGTACACAGGTGTAGTAATGATTTATTCTTTTATTAAATTGTCATTACAAATTGTTGACTGTGCACACTTGGTACAAGAAATATTATATCACGGTTGGATTTTTTTCTTACATGTACATTTGTGAGATTGTCTCTAAAAGTAAAACCAGAAAAAAGACTTTTAAAATAAAGTTTGCTTTTAGAGAGATCAATAAAAAATTATAAAAAAAAAATATCTATTCTTCTACACTACACTGGACATTAGTTCGAGTTAATAATGAACTGTTCCGTTATATCACCAAGAACAGCGTTGCGTCTGTGTTTATATTTTAACACATTGCTATTATAAAGTAGACAGCAAAAGATTTAAATAGCTGTGGAATTAAAACCTCAAACTGAGTCCGATTCAAATCAATTTAACGTGAGTGGATTTACAAGTTTATTATTACAGGAAATTTGATTATATAAGCGAGCAAAAACTGTTTACTGGTATTTAATCTCTTTAATTACTTTGCTCTACTAAGATTTTATCTTAAGAAATTTTATAATGGGATTTTTATAATTAAGACCATCGTTTAGGAACAGGATTTAACTGTAGTCGCGATAGTTGTAAGTTCGATCCACAATTATTATCATTTCCCCGCTCTTGTAGGTAAAGCGCGGTGAAGTGAGCAAAGTGAATACGACACTCTGCACATAATGTCTTCAAACATTGGCAGAAAATGCGGAACGGAGTGTTTTAACACTAGATTCTCTTTGCCTACTCTACTATACGGAAGAAGCGTGCGGTTGAAAACAAAATAATAATGTTTACCATTATTAATGAATCCATTACGTATACGCGATCGTCGTATACGTTACAGTGATCCTGTTTCTAATACAAAATATTTTTAAGCGAGGCGGAATTATTTTTAACAAGGTTTTTTCTTTAGCCCATAAAGCAGCTTAAAATATTTTTTTTCCGCTTCACGCTGTATCCGTACATACCATGCATGGCAGAGGGAACCTAGTGTTAAGTTACTCTGTTTCACTTCCAATATCCACAGAATTTTCGAGGCATTGCGTATTGAGTGGCGTAACTCAACGGTATCAAGGTCCCGTGCCCTGGTACGTACCAGAGGAATATTAATAGATAATAATTCATTTCTGCGATTGGGAATCAAACCCACAACCGTCGCGTTATAATCACACTCTTGCGCTGCGCTGGACACAAAAAAAGTTAAACAATGGATCCAAATGAGCAACAAGTAAAGTAAGGCAGAACAACGTATCACGTACTCGTATATACAAAAGGAAAACAACGAAAACGCGCCGGCGCAAGCGAGCCGATGGGAGATATTGAAATGAACAAGACATAGAAATGCTTAAAGGTCAGCGACGTCTCATGGCCCGCGATCGCGAATATGCAACTGCACGGATTGAATTGATTCCTCTGTGGTTTTTATAAAATTTGTATAGCTCTAGCGTGGATAAATTTTAATAACTTATTTTTTATGGCAACCTTGGTGCAGTGGCGCTGTTTTGGAGTGTAAACGAGTTTTAGGTCTGATTACCATTTGAGGCAATTAATTGTTTTTATTTCCCCAAATTGATCTATCTACGGTGTAGTACACCAACGGTTACGTATTTCTTTAGATTGTTCCAATTCCAACTGATATATAACCGAATATTTTATTAGAAAAAATAATAATATTTAGTTACAATATTATCGGTTAATAAGAAAAAATCAGCAGGATAGTCAGTGAGAACCTAATGTAAATAAACACTCCATTCTTCACTTTCTGTTTGAATTCAAGATATTGTACTAAGTGGCGGTACCCAACGCCGAAAATAAGAAGATATTAATCTGATTACATCTTTAGAAAGTTACAAGCAAAAGCTTGTAATTCCAAGTACAAATGTCACGTTTAAATATTTAGCAGGTACTTTAGATGAATATCTTATTATTACGTGTGTGACTAATTATGTAGTAACGTCGGTATGTTCATTTAAGATAAGCGATAATAATTAATTGATAATGAGATACCGTGAATATCGAATATAATGAACATAATTGATAACTGTGAAATTTTGAATATAATTTTTCTCTTTTTGTGGCGTTAAGTTCCGCCACTGAACCAGTTTTTACAATAACACTTTATGCCCCTACGCCACGACTGGCCTCAGGTATTAACAGCCAAGAATTAATATAATGAATGTAGAGCAACGATAGAGCAGTTCAATTTGTGAAGCTAAAAAAATGTCCGTGCACTCGTTTTTCTTGTCTTTTTCCATAAAAAAAATCGTCATCATAATTCTATATTAATGATGTCTAATGTCCCGGTTTGTGATACTAATAATATTTCATTTTATTCTCTGTTTTCCGCCCATATTGGACACATCACCTATTGTATTGTAGAATCGAACGCCTCATTTTACCGCCCTGCAAAAACGTTCACTGTTCGTCAAAGTGGAATTTGAAATAATTATCACTTCATTGGAATTTCAAATTTAACTTTTGTGGAAAATTTCACAATTGGAATAGGTTATTTCAGTTCGGTTGGTTGGTATTTATACCGTTGTTATACACTTAATAAATCATAAATGTTTTTATTTATTATTGCTCGAAAAAATTATTGTAGTAATATAGAAAAATGTTTAATTATTTCATATAGTATCTATGTACACGCGCACGGAAAACGTGTAAAAACGTTTGTCCCGGGTAAATCCCTATCCCGCGGAAATTCCGGGATAAAAATTATATCAGTCACTGAAAGTCCCATAATAATGAGTTCAGCTTGTCTGGACATTAGCTCGAGGAAATAGAAATACAGACAGAGACAAAAAATGATTTTTTTTTGTTATAGTGTACCATGTAAATAACCACATGCACTTGCAAAAACAAAGTTATTTTGAAACCACAAAGAGACACTTCAATTTTTTTTATAAGAAACGTTCAATGCAACGGAAACCTTGTCAATATTTTTTAAATCAATATTTTTTTATAATAAAATAATACTTTACTGTGGTAAGTTTAACTAAAGAAATTCACCGTAATGTCATATAGCCTATAGCACATAATATATCTATCTCTTAAGGGAACCATTTTTGTGTTTAGAAACAAAGAAGGGATAATTGCGTAACTATTTTCAACAGTACAGTATTATTTGTTATATAGATTCGGCACTATATACAGATTAAAATTTAAGGCTTTTAAACCATATCACAGAAATGGATATTTTAGAAGAATTCAAAGTTTTAAAACGTTGGTTATTTTAAAACTAAATATGGGAGTAGATCAGTCATCAGTCAATTGATAGAACAAGTTTGTTTAATTGTTAAAAGTAATTAAAAGAAACTTTAGAACAACATAAATATAAACATAGTTTATGTTTAACTTGTTTCTTATACTACAACAAAATCTTTTTAGATATAATAAACTATTTGATCTGTACTTTCGTATTTAAAATATAAAAACAAATAAGTATATTTCCCTCAACGAAAAATGTTTCAACGTAATTATCTATAAAAAAAATATATATATTTAATAATATATTCAAAAAAATACTAGGCCAGTGTCTATCAAAGCCGACATATCGGTTATATCAGCTCTGTACGTACAAAAAATATCTATGGCTGGCAGGCGGCCCGCCTTGATTCATGAAGTGAAAAAAGGCAAAAACTTGACTCCGCCTGTACCAAAGATCAACGCGGCGAATAAAGCATTATAAATTCCTTTATAAAATAAACTGACGTGCTGATAGTATACACGCAGTAGTTGTTACATAAAAAAATATTTTAATAAGAAAATTAAAAAGAGGCGATACTAAAACGCGAGAGGTGATTCAAGTACCTTACCATATTTTTAGTTATCAAATAGTTTTATATATTTTATCTTTTAATTTCATACTGTATCTCGCACATAGCAGGGTAGGCAGAGATTAAGACAACTCTGTTTCCCACTTTCCACCGAATTCTGGAGGTATTTCGTGTTGAGTAGTAGAAAAAGGACTGGCTTTATTATAATGAATATATAAATGCTAGCGTTCCCCTTATGGTTTTGCTCGCGTCGTTTAAGACAGTCAATAAAATATGAATGAAAATTTTAATGTCGCGTAAAGTCCAAACTTACACCTCACCAAGAAATTTTAAAAATCGAACTAATCTACTACTCGAATAAGCGAAAAGAACCAAAGAAAAAAATAAGGATGAATACCAAATTATAGAAAATACCTTAACAATAACCCGGTAAATTTAAATTAAATATATACCATTTTAATAAATGGTTACAGTAGCTCAATATTTAGAGATAAATATATACAATCGTGAACTATTTAATTGATTTTTAAAGAACAATATTTTTGTAAAACATTGTTTTTATGTGTCTCTTAAGGTTGAGTCAGTGCACGTCATGTAAGCGTTCAGGAACCTCATTTTGGGTGACCTTTTCTTAAAACAATATAATATTCCTTGTTGCCTAGCAACGGTTGCTTAGTGATGGTTGTAATTAACATGACATAATAAATTGTATGTCAAATTGAAAAGTATTTTGATGTATAAGTATATATAGAGAATATTATAAATATGAGAAAAAAAGTAACCTCCCAAAACCCCCAAGTATCTCTAAATGAAATATTATCACAGCAGTTTGGCCCTGATTGCGTCACAGACAGACAGACAGACAGTTACTTTCGGGCTTATAATATAGGTATGGAGGTATGGATATATAAATTTTCTTATCTATTAAATTATTGCAAAATTGTAATACTCATATTCATGACGTTTCTTATTATTAGAATAATATGAATGTAGAGCAACGATAGAGCAGTTCAATTTAAAATTCCATTAACATTGCACTGCGGGGCAAGGATGTTTCTATCAAGAGCGCAAATAAACGTGTTAGAGTCAGAATTTCACAGTGGAACATCCAACGCGCATATGTAGATGGATTCAATCCAATTTATACATTAAGTTTATTGTGAATCCTATTTAAAATGAAAATAGAATAAAATATTATATAATAACATGTCAAAATAATTTACTTCACGTTATTTGTTTTTATTTTAGTAGGCTAATATAAAGTCAGATCTATACTATAATGTCAATAATGATATTGCCAAAATCTGCCAAATCTTGGTCTATGTAAATATTCGGGACCGTCATGACACAGGGGCACAAATATACGAATATAAACAAGATAGTTGTGGGTTCAATTGTTAGAATAAAATATTTTATGCGGTTTTAAATATTTTTTTCAACATCTCAGGGAGCAAAATTAGCTGAGATACTACACCTTTTGAAATAAATAATCAACGGTAATGTCCTATTGTTTTAAAATTTTATGTTTTTCATGGCAATAAATGTTTTTGTTATTATTTATTAATATTATTGATATTTAACTTCTACGCTCTGATAATGAGGTAAAGTGCCGCGACGTTGAAATCTGTCACTCGACACGCAATGCATCAAGAATACGTCGAAAAATGCAGAACAGAAGTGTTTTAAAAATTATTGATACTTTGTACACTTATTGAGTTTTTAACATCCGTTATGTTAGAATCTCCTTCTTTCTGAAGACGGTAAAACTAAACACCAATCACCGGAGGCGCGATCTAGGATTGCATTAATCACGATCTTGAAATAGTTTTATATTTTTTTAACTTTCATAGCTCCCGGCGTATAATTGTCTTATTGGTCGAGTGCAACAATTTTGAGAAGTTTCTAGTAAAAGAGAAAATAAAAAAAAATATTATACCTGTAAGATTTCAATTTTTAAATAACCTTTTATGAGGGTCAAGTTGAATTTTCTATATTCTTAAAAAATAAATAAAAATCTTAAATAATAAAATAAATAAGCATATAAATATATATTTATTTATAAAAGTTATCTTAATTAATTAATAACTTTAAATTTTGGTTTAGTGAAATTTTATGTTGCAGGCAATTATGACTGTGCAACAATGTAACGTAAGAACCCTTATATCCTTCGAAAAGCCGATCTATTACAGTAATCAATAAACATTAACTGCATTTCCTTTGACACAGAGTAGTTCTGGTATAAAATCGTTTAACTTTATTATACCAATGTCCTATACCAGATTCTATGTATTCTGAGGACTCAAAATACAAAAAAAAATAAACTTTATTTTATTTATAATAAGGTACTTTATTGAATACCAAAGGCATTCTAAGCTTGTGTTTCAGCTATCTTAAGTGTATCAAGATTAAATTTTTCTTCCCGTATAGACTATCCTTGGCTATTTTGTATTGTAGTTTCAATACAAGGCTTTTGTGGGGAGATAAGCCGTTCGCAGGCCATTTTATAAGATAGGGTACGATAAAAGTGGGTATTATTCTCAAATCATTCTATAGATATAAGTCGAGTGGTATATATATTCGATATATATTCTGTGATGTTCTTAAGCTTATTTTAACATTAGACTTAGTTTTATTCAACTAGCGTGGGCAAAAAAATTAAAGAAGATGCGGTAAATTTTATATGGTGAGTAACAATTTAAATGTTTTATGGAGACGCTTATAAAACAATTGATTACTACTATTAAGTAACTATAGAATGAATTTCAAGACCTATAATAATCAATAATTAAATTTTCATTGCACACCCATTATCAAGAACATGAAATACCTTTAAAATGAATATTATGTTGTGCTATCAAGATAGTACTCTTGATTCTGAGTAAGCGTTGTAGTCTGACAAAGGCCTATTATAGATATTAAAGTTACAGTCGTGGTGTAGACAACAATTTTAGTAGTTAATGTATAGTTATTATTTTTCCTGCGTTTTAAATTCATCGTGTCGCAGTTGGACCGACTGACTAGAAAATGCGTTGATAAAAAAAGATGATAAATTAAATTTTTTCTTAGCTTCACACTATATCCTGCAAATCAAAGCAGGGTTGAGATACTCCGTTTTCCACTATCCTCTCAGTTTTTGAGACATTTCAGGTTGTCGCGGAACCCAACTCCGCGTTTTGTCTTGTTAGCAGACCGATACAATGAAAATAATTGATTACACCGAGTGACAATGCAGCCCAACCCCTTCGATGTTCATATTGAATAAATACCATTTCCACCATGTTTCCTGTTCAATGGATTCCAGACGTCGTAAATTTGCGCTTACTTAGCTAAGAATAATTTCGATAAATTGTTCGAAGCTTGATGAGCAATTTTGCTTGTATTTAGCGAAATGGACTTGAAATTTTACAATAATTTTTATTAGTAATAAAAATGTAAATTTATTATTTTAAAAACAGTATATGTATTACTTATTTAGGAAACGTATAAAATTTGAACGTATCGAGACGCGAACCCGCGTCCTGGAATCCGACCAGGAGGCGCGGGTTCGAGTCCCGCTAATAAGTAGTTTTCTTTCCTAAGCGTGCGTAATACACACACACAGCACTTTAAAAATGTTGAAAAAGTATACGTATTTTTCATCTTTTTTTCATATTCATTTTGATTAAAGTTTGATTAAATAATAACCTCACACACCCACCCTCAAGCCATGGACCCGCACCGCACTCATTGTCGCAAAGGTATAAAAATGGTGTAAAAATTATCTAAGGAAAATGATTTTAGTTCGATATAGTATTTTATTTTACAAATTTTATTTTAGTCTTCTTGTTTAGATTGTTAAAACATTACATTATACTTAAATTTAAAATAATCATAAAACTTTCTATTATGGTAAAGTGCTTACCTAAATTTACATCTTATTTTAACTTCACGCTGTATGTTACACGTAGCAGGGCTGGGAGAGGGAACCTGAAAACTTAGTGTTAAGACACTCCGTTTTCACCGGATATGTGTACCGAATTCTTGAGGCATACTCGTGTTGAGTGACAGAACTTAACGCCGCGCTTTCGTGTAAATGTAAATATCAAATATTTTATTTTTTTAAAACATTTAAATTATTGTAAATAAACTTATATAATATTGATAGAGTAGGTACTATAAGCCCAAGTAACATCAGCTAACGTTGCTTATTTCAATCGAACATTAGCCGGATATAATTTCATCTCGTCATAATCAAAGGTCGTTGAACTATGATCTTTTCAATTTGTGTTATTTTTTTTAAGTTATTTTGCTACCATTTATTTCTTAATACTTTTATGACTCAAATCTTTATTGCTGATAGTTTAGTATTTTATAGCGAAATAAAATTTCGAGTGCGATTAAATGTTTTATTTTTATACCTTGTGTTTCATTAGAAGTCGAG
Source organism: Heliconius himera (assembly GCA_021202915.1). NCBI lineage: Eukaryota > Metazoa > Arthropoda > Insecta > Lepidoptera > Nymphalidae > Heliconius > Heliconius himera. The sequence continues at coordinate 735,683 of JAJHJA010000133.1, read as the reverse complement.
GAATTGATGTCTCTTTTTAGGGGTCCGTATTCAAAGGGTGAGGAGACTACTACTTAGACTCCACTGTCAGTCCGTCCGTCAGTCATCAGGCTGTTTCTCGTGAACCGTGATAGTTATATATTTGAAATTTTTCCAGATGATTTATTTCAGTTGACATTATAACAACTAAAAACAGAACAAAATATATTTGCGGGGGCCCCCATACAATAAACGTGATATTTTGCTCATTTTTATAGGTAAAAGGTACTGAACCCTTAGTGCACGAGTCCTACTCATATTTGGCCGGGTCTATATTACAGCAGCAAAAAAAAAATAGTGCAGTGTAGTGTAATAAGAAACTCTTTTATCCACTTTTCTATTGATCTTAAGTCATTGCGTGGAGTGGGAAAAAAGTTATCACTGCCCTTTACTTTCCAACTTTGGTAAGTCTTTTGTGGAGAGTTTTGTGGAGAGATCCAGGAGAGTGGATCTGACTTGTGAATAACAAAATGAGTTGGACATACAATAAAATTTGTTAGTAGGACTTCTGTTATAAATATTTGTATACAAATCATGAAATAAAATATTTGATTGTGAAATGAACTCATATCGGAAATATGAGAAAAGTTGCTTATATAAACAACATTCGTACAAATAATTTCAAGTTGGAGTCGGCTATTCCCAAAGGTTCCGGATCGTAACAGAATTTGTATTTGTATGCTACAATTGGGTTACTACCAATATTACTATATTTATTTACAACAAGTTTATTAGTATACTGTAACTATAATTAGATTGTTTTAGCTTTATGCAGAATTCATTACTTGGATGAAAATTTGGCGGTATGTTAGAAATGGAGTGATTAAGCCTTAGCTTACCTCCACCTACTCTGCTATATGCGAATACAGCGTGAAGCTAAATATATTATGCTTTATTTATTGTTGTATGTCATAAAATAATACGAATTTCGAATAGTACGAATGATTAAGAATAGTATTATATAATTATGTATTTTCTTATAAATTAATTTATCAGATGTAGTCTTAAAAATATTTACAAAAAAAAAATTACAAAAAACTTAACGTTGAGACATTACGATATTGTGTGTTATATTGAAAAAAAAAATAATGAATTGATTAATTGACGCCACCTAAAGAAAATCGAACCTATAATTATCACGCTTACAATAAGACACCGTCTCACTGGACCACGATGGCCACAATATTACTTACACAATTTATTAAGGACAGACAAGCCGTACATCTGATGTCCAAAGAATCGTCACCTGGTTAACCTAAAAAGTAAAAACCACTAAGAAAGAGACAGACTGAGAGACATTTGCATTTAAGCTTTTCCAGTAATTTCGTAAGATAATGTCGACAGCTTTATAAATATGTAAGTAGATTGCCATTAAATGGTATAATTCCGTTAAATTGGACACGCCTGTTTTCGCTATTAAATTATCGTCATTATTGTAATGGTGATAAAATTGATACATATAGTTTCATGTTACAATGTAGTGTAGCATGAGAAGGAATAAGTAATGTTATATGTTATATATATTAAATATATCAAAAAGGATTAGTGGTGAGTAGGTTGGGTATTTTTGAGTTTTTAGATTATGTGTTTTTAGAATGCGACGTTTTGCTCCGCCACTTGACATGCGTGTCTCGAAAATTGTTTGTAGTGTAGAGAATGGACTGTTCTGTCATTAACTTCTCCAAAAATACTCTTTATTGGAAAGATGCTAGTGAGATAACTTAAAACACATTTTTTTTTGTTTCTGACTTTTCCTAAGTACTACCTTACTTAACTAGTTACGACCGTTGTTAGGTGAAAGACGCGGCTTACCTTAACTCGACTGAAATTAGCACCTGCGGTTAGTGTCGAAGTACGAAATGGAAACTACATTGCATTTATAGTTTATAGTTATGTAGATTTTTTTTATTTATATTACATACGGATTTATATTAATCATTTGTAGACTATATTTAGCATTTCTTTAATTTTAATTTCATAACAATGAATGATAAATATTTAGAAACGTTTTAACGTAGCGGGACTAGAACCTTTGCGTCTTGGAAACAGTCCAAGACTTTTAGGCTATTAGTGTAAATATGTCTGTCTGCCCTTATAAAGTGAAATATTAGTTGTATATACGAGTACGTATAATTTTAAGACAATCTCGTTTTGGAATTCGTTTGAAATTTTTGTTTTGAGAAAAAATCTTTATCATATTATTGGATAAAATTAAGACCTCATTAAAGATTTTTTAAGCTTAGTGTTCGTGGGACTCGATCCCACTCGGAGGAATGAATTATTTTCACAATTGGTTGATAAAATGTGGCGTTGAGTTCCGTCACTCTATACAATTTCTGCAATTCAGAATGAAATGATCAGTGGAGTGTCTTAACACTCGGTTCTCTCTGTCTACATATTGAAAAGTAACTCCGTTTTAACTTTCGGCTCTATAAATCTGATAATGGACCAATAAAAACAAATATCATTTGCTGAAATCGTCAAGTGTTAATTGAACCTAGAACAATAGCATTAACGCTACATGTGCCTAATAATAATTAATCGTGCTAGATAAGACACTAAAAAAAATCACAAGACAGACACTATCATGGCGAGCAAAACAAAAACATTTACATTTCTCTTCTTTTAGCTAAATAAATTAAATTTATTTTTCTATTAAGTCATAGATAAAGAGGTACGTAGGTAATATATAAGTTATTAAATTATTTAAGTTCTATAATATCGCTTAGAACATTCTTGTCACAGTAACTTATAAGTAATCAAATTCATAGGTCAACGATCTGAACCTGTTTGGCATCTGACCAAACACCATATGATTATATTTATTGTACAACATTAAAAAGGGTGCGGCTGTAAGCTACCTACTTATTATATTATTATTTAAATGTAGCTCAAAATTAAGTTGTTTATAATGGATTTCTTCTGTCCGGTGTTATTTGGAGGTGGATTGAATTCGTTCCGAGACACGAAATCTGAGACACTCACGCTTTTGAGACGGTCTGGGTTGGGTGGCGGAGTTGAACGCCGAGCTGTTGAGTACGAAGTGATGTCTTAATTTGAAATACTACGCAACAGATTAAAATTTATTTACTTTAAGCACAACGGACCATGTAAATAATCTATATTCTATATTGACAACGTTATGGCATTGGATACCATTATTGTTATTCGAGTTTAGCTGGACGGGAGCCAAGTATTAGACTTAGTACCTCTTCATATATCTCCTATAATTGAGGCAAGATAAGTGAGGCAGTCATAGCACAGCAGAAATAAGTCTAACTGACTATGTTACGACTTCTTTTTTATTGGCTTAACGTATCTCACATATAGTAGAGTAGACAGAGGAAACCTGGAAATCTAGTGTTAAGACATTTTGTTTCCAGTAAGACACTTCTGTTCCCGATATTCTACCGAATTAAGACTACCTAAAGAAATGAAAATACTATTTATTTCATTTCCTCGAGTGGGAAGCTAACCTGTCATGCTTACAGTGACTGGCTACATTATGCTTGTTATGAATTTTAATTTCACTATACGAAATATAACTGTTGTATTTGCTTTTACTAGGAGTGCAACGTCGAGTCTGTTTGACACGCAATGACTTAAAACTTGGTGAAATAGTGTCTAAGGACTGGGCTCCTCTTGCTTACCCTTTCTTTTTACCTCCAAATAAATTTACATTGAAAAAAGAAAGGTACTTATATTTTTAATATGTAAATCCAAAGCGTCAGGCGTCAGTTTCTTTAAATGTAGAAATATCAATAATAAAATAGGGTAATTTTGAGAAGGCTATTTTATTTAAATCTAAAACTCTCATAAAAGTACTAAGTTAATTTTATTAAATTTAATAACAAATCTGCCACAGTAATGCTTAATAATATTTGTGAGCTATAAGACATTTTTTCAATTAACTAGCAGTTCCCGCGCGGCTTCGCCCGCTAGGACTATACGAATATTTATTTAATATTATTTTAGTGTATTTAGGGAAAGTTGGATGATTATTTTATTATGGTTATCTATACTGTTGTACATTTAATAAATAGTAATGTAAAGCTTTAGAGATTTTATTTGATTTCGCTCGCAATAAATGTCTAACTTAGATAAATAGAAAAATAGTTTGTCCCGACCACCCGTGATTTTCGGAATAAAAAGGAGCCTAAATATTACTCTAAAGCCTCCCTCTATCTTTCAGCGAAAGCCCCATAAAAATCAGTTCTCTTGTTCCGGAGATTATCCAAACAGAAAGACAGGCACTATATTCACTAAAAACACGATTATTTTGTAACCACAGATAGACACTTAAATTTTATTTATATGTACATATGTACGTATAGAAGAAAAAATCCTATACATGAATAGGACTAAAATCTAATTTTGTATCAGTTAATAGAGATTGTTGTTTCGTAAGCTAATGCATACAGACAAGCGGTATTAAGGGTTACATTAGTTACATAGCGGACTGACTGACTGACTCAGTAGGGCGCCTGATTACAAAGTAAAATGAAATTTGTTATAAGCCTTTTAATAATGTAAGCCTCTCCAACTAATGGAATAAGAGCGGTCAAAGGATGATAAGCTTGAATAAAAAATGAATGTCTATTAAAAAGTTCTTTTTAAACAAAAACAGGTTGTTATTTTAGTTCTTCTTTTTGGTGCAGATGGGATAGGTTTGGCTGTTAGAGACGATTTAGCTTTATTTCGCATATAGGTGGATAGACAGAAAGTATCTAGTGTTAAGACACTGTCCACTATCTGCCTGAATTCGAGACATTACATGTTGAGTGGTGGAACTCAACGCCGCGCAGTGGACATCGATACTCACAAAAGTCACGTTTACAGACACCCGCCTGTGTCCCTGCGGCACGATGGATGGATTTATTAAGTACGTAGACATTAGACTGTTGACGATATATATATATATATATATATATATTTCCATTAATTTGACCGAAATGGTAAATAAACAACGTTCGTTAACTGGCGTAACCCAATGCTGTACTTTCCCAAACAAAACCAAGAGAACTAAATACTTTGAATATTTATCCTTCCTCCATTTGAATTCATATTCATAATCTTCACAAACATTTTACTTTAGGCATTAAATCCCATTTAACTTAATAACTATAAATAGGCTTAGGTATAGCAAAAATTATAAATCACCATGAATCGTGGCAAGAATTTATTATTCAAAGTGCGTGCACTCTCTCAAAATAAGCAACAGCGTCTGCATACAATGGCGGTGGCATCCTAGTGCGTAGGTAGAACATGACTCAGACTAGATCTGTGTAGGCGATAATTAATATCTGAAAGCTGTCTTACTGTCTCCAATGTTACGGTGTACGGTTTTATGTCTGTAGCTTTCTTCCATTTGATTGTATATTAGATTTTCTTTTGACTATTTGGTATTGTTGACTGATTTTAAAAGAGAAGGTTATGTATTTAGGCGTTCAAGCAGGTGCGCATGTCAAGATTATTGTTTTTGATTTAAATTAGGTACATTCCAAGTTAGGGAATAGTCAAAGTTTTATTAATTTTTAAAAATTGTCGTACATCGTCATCGCCCACATGTAGGAAAGTCGTTCCAGCGAACATAGATACCTTTCTTCGCTTTCCGGACAAACTCAAAAAAAATCTTGTTAAGTGGTGGAACTCTTAACTCTGCGTTTATACTACACCATTGTGGGGAACAGAATAATATAACTTGTACACTTACATCAGAATAATGCATACCATTGTGGGGAACAGAATAATATAACTTGTACACTTACATCAGAATAAAGTCACAATTTATGTGAAGATTTTATATTAGTCTTCTATAGTATAAAACTAACTTAATAGCGGACAAAGCCGTGACTGGGAGGATCGCTATCCCAATATGCTAAGAATGCTCCAATTAAATTTGTACGACGTCAATAAATTCAAAAGATTCGTTTTTAATTAGGGCATTACAAGTACTTGCCAACGTACATAAATATGTCACTAATTGCCAACTTACATAAATACGTCAGTAGCGTCAGTGACAGTGGAAGTTCCAAGACTTACGGGAACATTAAACAATAATGAAAAAGATTTATAAAATTCTATTTTATTTAATAAAATTCTACAGTAGAATTTTAAAACCATTTTATAAGACTAGAGGTTTTCTTAAGAATCAATTACCATTTGTGGTTTTCGTGTGTTTGTTGGTTCTTTCGATATTTTTCATAATAAAATTTTAAATTTCCTTAAAATAAGCGTATTTAAAATAATATTTTGAACCAATGAAAGTGCTATGAGAATTACCAGGTCACCGTCTTCTCCCTCAAATAATGAAGTCTGTGTTAACTGTAGCATGTTATATTACAACATACGCATTTCGCGTGACGCCGTACATTTGTGCTTCGGCGCTCCCGAGCAATGTAAATTAGGGTCTAATTCATGAAATGTTACAAGTATGTAATGTATGTGTATTTCTATTATTACTATTATAATTTATGAAATTAAGATATATTTTTTTAGCTTTTCGTTGTATTTTGCGTACAACAGGTAGATTAGAAGGAGAATAGTTTTTAGGCACTCCGTTTCGTCACTACGTCGCGCTTTGCAGGAAATGAAAATAAATACAATTATCCCTCCGAGTAGGGGAATCAAACCCAAAACAACAGTCCACTGCGCTACGACGTATATATTTATATGATATTTTAAAAATTCAAGATATCAAGATTACAATATGATAAGATAGGAAATATATGGTTACGTGGCGAACATAAAGAAGCTTTAATCAACCTTGTCTTAAAGTAATTGTTATTATATTTTTTTCAGTTTTATAAGTCTCTCCCGTATATAATATCAAAGTAGGTAGAAAAAATCTAATAGTGAGACTCTATTTTAATAATTGAATTAATAAATTATTCAAGTCGGATACTGATTACTTAATCGCTTAATTATCATACAAGTATTAGGACTTATTATTATAGAAAATCTATAATTTTTTGCAGCCTCTTCCAATCGTCATTTTTTATACCATCACTCGTCGTCGATCGTTCACTAGCGTCCATCGTTTACTAAGAATATAAGATAAAGTGAACTTTTTCTACAATTTGAAGTAAAATGACAATAAACAAAAAATTATATATTTTTTAAACATAAATTCATATTTAATACAATAATTGAAATCCCAACCACATAAAGTCACACACTGCTTATAGGGTATAGCTATCCAATAACAGCTGCATATATTTAAACTACAATACTCACTCTAAGATTCTATATTATCTTTTCTTTAGTCTCCCGCTGTATTTCGCACATAGAAGGAAGAGGAAAATCGGGGACCTACTGTTAAAACACTTCGTTTTCGCTGAATTCTCGAAGCATTGCGTGTCGAGTGGCGGAACTCAACACAACCCTTTGCCTCGTTACCAAAGCGAGGAACACAAAATATTAAATATTTCAATTCCCCATATAGGAATCGAACCCACAGCCGTCACGTTTGGGGAGAGTATTCAACCTTGAAGAGAATAGGAAAGCCTAAAGACTCACTAAGAGAAGATTTTTAGATTATGAAAAAAAAATATGTATGTTTTAAATCACCATAAGACTTTTTTTAGTACCTAAGATTTTTTATTTAATTTTAACTGAATTTCCAGAATTCTCATGTTTTACATCTATAGTTCTTATTTTATTATAGTTTTAAGAACGTCGGCATCTTTGTATAACGGTCGCGGCCTTGCGACAGTCATCCGATAGCTGGGTGACACAATCAAACCGCAAAAGGGGAATAAATGTATCATTATAAAATTCTTCGAATTTTCTCATCTTATATATAATAAATATTTTAATCTTTTTAGTTAAATGTTACGGTTTTTATATTAATTTACTATATAATGATATCATATAATCTGGATGGATCTGGTGGATCTAACCTCCAATCTAGAGGTCAGTCGTGACGTAGGGGCACAAAGTGTGACTGCAAAACCGATTGGTTGTGGGTTCGATCCCCACTCGGGTAGTTGAAATATTTACCTAAATTTATATTTCCATTTCTTAGCTCTGGTGTCGACGTAAGGCGCGGCGTTGAGTTCTGCCATTCAACACGCAATTCCTCCAGAATTCGGCAGTAAGTGGGGAACGGAGCGTCTTAACACTAAGTTCCCTCTGCCTACACTGCTGTGTGCGGCATACAGCGTGAAGCTGATTATGTGGATTTAACGTTAACTTACAACTCGTATTTGTTATTCTATATCCTTTCTTCTTTATGAGTTACAATTTCTTTTTTCTTGATATTAGTTACATTTTATATTTGGTAGTTTTTATTTTTAGCGTCACGCTGTCTCCTGCACACAGCAGTGTAGACAGAAAGAACGTGTTATGGGAACGTGCTCCCATTAAAACATTTCGTTCCTAACTTTCCGCTGAATTCTGGAGGCATACCGTGGCAAAACTGCACCAAGACTGACAAATTAACAAGACTAATAAATTAAATTTCTTATAATAAGGTAACAAAAAATAAAATTAAAATATGTTAAGCAGTTAATATATAATTACAATTCTTAACAAAAAAAACCGACTTCCACCGGAAAACATAATCAGAACTTAACCAAACTATCATAAAACTACCCATTGATGTATATTGAGTTATTCGTCCATTTGTCGCGTACATACTTAATGCAAATTTAAGACTTATGTAGTTTTCTCATGGATATCATTGTCAGAAATGGACCAAAGAGTACACGGGCAGTAGCAGCTTTCAAATAAAAAAGAATCATAAAATTGTTTCACCCAGTCAAAAGTTCTAAAGTAACCAACGTAAGTAAATACAGCCGAATTGATGACCTCCTCTTTACGGAAGTTGGTTAAAAATAGACATAATACTGTTATGTCCGTGAGACATTATTAACATTTCAAAGAAGAATTTGTCAATTGATCAAAGTTACTTTAAAATACAATTCATAAATTTATAAATAAACACGAATACTATACAATACTTCAAAGAGTTATATAGTTTATAGTACGTAAAGTTAAATTTCTGAGTGGCGAAACTCAACGCAAACGCAACATGCAATGTATTGATAATTTAACAACAGAGTGTCTTAACACTGCGTTCTCTTCTGCCTACCCTGCTATATGAGAAAAAGCGAGAATCAACTTGTAATATTTAAAAAATATTGAATATTTTTAAAAAGTTATAAAGTTATTTTAAAAAGTTATATTTTTAAAAAGTAAAAAAAAATATAGAATAATTTTAAAAAGTTTTTTAATTAATATTTCATAATATATATTTTCTTTCTATTTTTCTACATGGTGGTTGACAAATGAAGTCCGTTTATTTAATACCCATTCTAAATGGGTTATGCAAATATTTATAATCCGCCATTTTGTTGCCGCGTCCATTTTGGATTAACAACAATACCGATACCTGTAATTTCATTGTCATCAGAATTGGAGTAGTAATCCATATTTCAGCTCAATCAGCAAAATCACTGCAAAGTGACTTGAAGTGAATTGATCTTGCAAAATTTCACATCCACTAACACGGCAACTTAAATGAATAAAAAGCTTGTAAAAAATGGAGACGAGGCCGGCAAATCACAATGTAAGAAAAAGTTTAATTCACCTCGCAATTTGCACAGCCGACACGAATTGCCCACGATGTTTGCCCTGTGAACCACACTTTGCGGAGATACCGTTAGCCGGACGGGGAAATGTGAGCGAATAACTTATTAACAATACCGTACTGATGCTGTGTAGAGATTTAATGTAGCTGCCATCTTAAATATTCATCTTTGTGTTTATATAATTAAAGCTAAGCGGTGTTTAGGACGTATGCTCGCGTGAAAGTGGTGCAGATTGAATGGGTGTTAATGAACGCCAAAGTTGTGAGCGTCTTGAGCATAGGGAACCTAGGGTTAACATTGCCAGTTGAGTTTCGAAATTCAACGCTTCGTTTTGTCTACTAGAGTATGGAAAAGTAAATAATTTAAATATAATCATTCTCTTGTATACGGATTGAACCCACAACCACAACATATATCTGTGCCGTGGCCATTTTTGTGTCACTCATCCGATTTAATATTTACAGTACTATAAGCTTTATAGTAGTTTCTCTATCCAATAAGACAAAGTACAGCGTTGGATTTCTATTTTGGTACTTATCAAGTAAAATCAGTTTAATTGGGCATAAAACGAAGAATGAAGAGTCTCAATAAAAAAAATCTAATCAAATCAGCTTCACGCTGTATCCCGCACACAGCAGGGTAGGTAGAAGGAACCTAGTGTTAAGACACTCCGTTCCCCAGTTTCGGTTGAATCCTGGAGGCATTGCGCCTTGAATGGTGAAACTCAAAGCCGCGCTTTGCCTCGACGCCAAAGCGAAGAAATGAAAATAAAAATTTAAATAAATATTTTATTTCCTCGAGTGAGGATCGAACGCTTAACCGGTAGCATTTACATTCACATACTTGTGCCACTGCGCCAAGACTAGAGTTTTTTTCTATGTTGAACGATTACAAAATACAATATTATATTAAGAAAGTATACTTATTCATCAAAAGAACCTAACTAACTATTTAAAGCTAATATAATAACAAATACGTATTTTAAATAAAAAAAAATATGTTATGACGTCCTAATGTTTTGGCTGTTCCGAATCTCGAGCGGCGCAAATTGTTTTTCGTGCGAAATATTACAATGGCGGCGAGCCGACGGACGATAAACTCGTGGCTTTGGACAGGGATTGTCAAATAAAGTTCTTGAATTATTTTAATATTTTGAATAATTATCTTAAATAAATGGCGTCACGACAAAATGATGTTTGATTATAAATGCGATGGTTGTGGATTCAATTCCCACTGGATTCGCAGATTTTGGGGAACAGAGTGTCTTAATTTGGTCCTTTCTGCCGATTCTATTGTGGCTTTTGCTTGGGTCGCTAGTAATTTATTATTTGGCGATCCCTGGCTTAGAGCCCGCGAAACGGCTTTTTGTTTCACAAATTCGGAACGTATTTGGTTTGGATCGTTTTAGTTTTGTATGTGATTAGTGTTCCCTGTTCCTCGATAGCTGGGGAGTGAGCATGTCTTTCTTTACGACTTGACTGATTCCCACGAGGCGTTTGCAATAATATTCATACAATTTTTTTACGGACTTCTTAGAATATCTATCAAATTTTGTTTGTTTTCAAGCTACATATTATGTATATATGATTAAATTAAAATTAAGTGTTACGTGGCGGAAATCAGCACCGCGCTTACTCTTGTTACGCGCTTGTGCCCCAGAGTGAGGAAATGAAAATGACTCAAGCCCTCGATGGGAATCGAACCTACAACCGTCACGCTTACAGCCAGACGACTACAATCTTCTTAGATCCTCAGGGATCCCTTTGGATAGCAATGCCCGCTAGTGTATCTGAGGCCTATATTGCGGTTATCAGATATATGTACCACGATTCCGCTTCCATGGTTAGGACTGCTGTTGACGACACTAAGCTCTTCCAGATTATATGGCTCGGTTCTTAGTCCGTTCTTATTCAATGTAGTGCTCGATACTATCTCGGCTCATATTCAAGACCAGTCTCCATGGCTGATGATGTATGCCGATAACATACCACATCATATTGATGAGAGCCAACTGATGCTGGAGCGTAAAGTGAACCTCTGGAAGCGTACGCTTGATAACGGTGGTCTGGAGACAGAGCACATGGCCTGCGGGAGCCCGGACTCGAGCACTGTACATATAGGTCCGGAACCAGTCGTTAAGTCGGAAAAGTTCAGGTACCTAGGTTTGGCCACATTACGGGCCGGTCTAAGAATTATGTCGGATGCAAGTGCCTTGCTATATCAGTCAATGGAGTGAGACCTCCCGGATGCCCAAAGAAGCGCTGGTTGGATGTCGTGATGCAGGATATGAGAGGCAATGGTCTAGCCACCGAGGACGCTTAAGACCGTGCAAAGTGGAGTAAGTTGAGGAGGAAGGCAGACCCTGGTAAAGGCCGGGATAATTGCCAGGAAGAAGACCATCCATCTTCTTAATAAAAAAGTAAATTCCTATTACAAAAATAAAAGTAAAGAAATGGTTAAAAGTTATAATAAATTCTATTCAAGCTTAAACAAGATATCCAATTTAATACCGGATACGGTAGTCTCCTTAATTGGGTCACCTAACATTTGACCTCGAATGCCGAATGCAAATAGAGGGAACTACACTTTTCAGAGCCGTTAGCTTTTAAACTGTAAATAAAAAAAAATCGCGATTATATCACTTAGCAGGCGTTCTCTATTTTTCATCAAATTTTAGAGACATTGCATGTTGAGTGGCGAAACCTAACTCCGCGCTTTCCTTGACAGAGCGAGGAAAGTAAAATAAATTAAATATATTAAGCATTGCCCCACGAAGGCCTCAACTGCTATTTGGTTTATATATTTTGCTTTATAGTCTAGTTTTTGAAATAATTAAAAATAATTAAATATATTTGATAAAATAAACATAACGCTGCGAAACAAAGATTGAAGGTAACAGCGCTAGCTGTAGATTATTTGCAATTTCTTTCTAGTCTAAGACGAAATGCAGTGTTGAGTTCCGTCATGTGACACGCAATGTCTCGAATTACGTCAGAAATTAGAAGAACGGAGTATCTTACCACTAGGTGCTCCCTGCAAGAATATTAGTTTTTTGTGTCTTCTTATAAGAAAAATTTATAGAACCTCAATATATTATATACATTCGCTTAAGAGAAATCTATATAAATAAACATAACATAAGTGGCTACTGTCCTGTTTAATTGGATTGGCTGACATCTGACCTTGTTTCCATGCAAGTCACTTACCGTTACAGTCTCGGTCGAGCTATAAAATTCGATACCTTTACTGGGTATAGAGAAAACAATATTCATTAAATATTATTTATATTTTAAATTATAAATAATTTAATTGATATTTTTTCTATTTATGAATATAATAGTAGATGCAGTATCAAGTTTTATGAAAAAAACTAGATATTGACTCTTTTGTAAAATATATATACAAAAAAGACTTTTTTCTGGTTTCAAAGAGACGCGGGTTAAAATCCCGTGGGTTAATAAAGGTTGTAAATAATAAATGTTTTGTTTATAAAGTATGTTAGTTGCTTTTTAGGATTCCGTACCTATTAAGGTAAAAAGGAAACCTTATAAACTTACTTTGTTGTCCATCCGTTTGTCTGTCTGTCAAGAGCCAATATCTCCATGCATCTCAGCAATGTTTGGAGATATCGAGTTGAAATTCAAACCATATACCTAGATCTACAGCCCCATAATTTCTTAAAAAATATAGAAATATTTTTATTTTTTTATAGTAAATGTAGAAACATTTACTTAAAAAAAGATATAGTCGTTAAGTAGGTAGCTAAGCTAAGTTTGAATTTAAGAAAAATATCGAGATTTCCAATTTTTGTACGGAATCCTCGGTGGGAGAGCCCGAGCCGAGATTCACACTTGTCCGGTTTTGATGTACGATTATTTTTGATTCGATTCCCAATCCAAAAACGCTTATGTTCCAAATATATTTTATAACTACTAAAAGTTTACAAAAGCAAAGTAATTCAGTCGTGCATTTAAGAAACTGGAAATATAATAACCTTATGAATAATCTCAAAATAATGTCAAGGAGTGACGACTGTTGAAATATCTCAAACAAAACATTACATAAATCGTATTTATCAAGCACAATCAACTTTCGCAAGTTAAATAGCTTTGCGTATGTGTCATACATACACACACGCAGCCATAAATCAACATTAACCAAAAACTCCTTAGTGATTTAAAATACATGCTGTTTTTCAAGACTATTGTCGCATTCCACACCTTATTCGGCATGAGCTTCCAATAACGTTGATTTGCGCGCGCCTTAAGAAATGTAGAGATTGTCCATTGCAAGATAAGCTCTACGACTAAGAATTTGCATGGACAGGAAAGCTGTAGATTTCTGCAAATATATGCGTACGTTTTTGCCTTAATCAATTATGCCTCTAAAAGGGCAAAAAGCTTCTTAAAGTAATGCTATTTTAAGTTCTGATCAGATTATGTTTGTACAAGTAATACCTAATGGTTTTCTAAAGGTGGATGGCTATTAGGAAGACAATTATAAATCCGATTTTTTATCGAGGTTGATGTTCTATAGTTTTTTTTAAGTTTCTCACTATATATGACTTGTAGGAGGCTGTCCTGGATGGCGTAGCGCAGAGTCGTGGGTGCGATTCCCAAGTGAGGGAATTAATTATTTTCATTTCCTCATTCTGGTAATAAGACAAAGCGCGGCGTTGAATTTCGCCATTCTACGCGCTTTCCTGCTGCCTTCCCTGCTATATGAATCATATAGCGTGAAACTAAAAAATATGACAATCTTTTTAATTAGGATTTGTTTTAAATTTTTATTGTATAGTCTATAATTTTAAAATAATTATATCAAAGTATAAATTATGTACTCTTTGCTATTTCACCCGACGACTATAATAAGTGTTCATCGACGCCGTCACGTGTGCCATTAAAGTAGCTTTTAGAGTCTCCGGATAGCCGTCTTGCTCTATTTTGAATTTACATATATAAATAATAAATTTTAGCTATTTCTGTTTCAAAATGTTGTTGGAACAAGTAAAAACGCGATGTAATGTTTATTATGAATTTATTTAAGCAATAATTGCTTTTAACAATTCTTTTAAGTAATAAATTTTTTGAAGTGGGGAACGGAGTGTCTTAAAACTAGGTTCCCTCTGCCTACCCTGCAGTGTGCGGGATACAGCGTGAAGATGATATTTTTTTTAAGCCATTGTGACGTAGTTGCAGCGATTGACTGTCAACGCGATGTTGGTGCCTTTGATCTCCACTCGAGAGGTTATATTATTATCTTCTGCCTACCCAGCTGCATGCAAGATACAGCGTGAAGTGAAGAATTTATAAATGGAAACTGTTATCATTACACTTTTTTAATTTACTGTAACTTGTGTTAAAAATCGGAAGCGGGTAACGTTTTTAAAGAAACACGTTAAAAACACACATCGTCTATATGATTCTAAACTATTTTGAAAGAGATACTATGTAATTGCAATAAGTGATATGTATCACCTACTAACAATACTTCACACTAGTTTCCTTCCAACAGGGGCCGTCACTTACAAGCGAGTGCCCCCGATTGACACAATTCCACTGCTTTTATAGTTATTTTCCACCTAAATCAGGGTAGATTTTTTACACGAGTACGCTAACACTTGTGTATATAATTTATTATATATTTACACTTCTACCACATCAAAAGTGCATTTTAAAATATAATTCAAAAAATTTAATCCAGTGTGTCCAGAACTTTACGGTTCAATTAAACAGAACTTTCGCCAGATAATTAAACTTTAACTAACGATGTTCAATGTGTACGCACTAATCAAGATCTAGTAATGAGTGGTTTGTAGGTATTCGATTTGTTTAGTTTTGAAATTAAATTTCAGATAAGGCTATAGTGGTGCAGCGAGAATATTATTGCTAAATATATCTAGGCCCTTTGAGGCTAGTCGTGGCACAGGGCCACAAGCATGTGACTGTAAACTGTGCTGTGGGTTCGGTTCGAGATAAAGCACACCGTTGAGTTCCTTCACTCAACAAGCAATGCTTCTTGAAATCGGCGGAATATTGGAAATGGATGTGTCTATTAGTATACACTAGGTTCCCAGGTTCCTTTTATCTTCCTAATGGCAAAAAGATACAGCGTAAAAGTAAAAAAAAAAATACTACCGTCTCATAATTCTAATAACAAAGTTATAATTATTTTAATGTATTTAAAGATATTCCATATGAAAGAAAAATAAGTAAAATATATAGAAACAAAAAATATCGACCGCATAAAAAACTAAAGAGAAGACTAATAGTTTCAATTTTGCCAAGAGTAGTACCGTACGGTTTACACTGTTGAAATAATTTATAATTAGAAGGATTATCAGTCGAAACTCAAAATAATGGGTTCCGGTTCCAATCAATTGTTCCCAAAGAACCAGGCTGTTAACACTTCTATTTTGCAAATACTTTATCGTCTTTATATAAATTCTTGAGTATTCATCTTGACAAAATTCTAAACGTTGGGCTCTTTTTTTCTTTTAAATTTTCTATTCAGTAAAATTTTTTCTTCTTATATTTTCCATCTTTTTCTCATTAAATCATGTTACTTTAATCATATATTTTAATAATTAAATTGTTCAATTAGCATAAATATGTTATAAATGATTTAATTAGAGAAACACGTAGGAAAAACAATTCTCCCATATCTTTATAATGGCCGCTACCACTAATTACTTTAAAAAACTGTTTTTGTTTTTAAAAATATAAAAATATATTCATTTGAAGAATAAATCGTGACTTCAAACTTACACTTAGATATACATATATACACTTCAGCCATTGCTTTCACCTATATTAGACTCCGTAATACATCTAATTCTTAAAAAAATAATAAGTAAAAATAAAATTTTATACAAAAAATAAATTTAATCTAAGTATCTATTGAGGCCGGTCGTGGCGCAGCGGCACGAGGTGTCACTGCAAAACCGACTGGTTGTGGGTTCGATCCCCACTCGAGGAGATGAAATATTTATTTAAATTTATATTTCCATTTCTTCGCTCTGGTGTCGAGGTTAAGCGCGGCGTTGAGTTCTGCCACTCAACACGCAATGCCTCCAGAATTCGGCAGAAAGTGGGGAACGGAGTGTCTTAACACTAGGTTCCCTCTGCCTACCCTGCTGTGTGCGGGATATAGCGTGAAGCTAATTTAATTTAATTTAATCTATTAAGTACCATTTTTTTACCAAATGCAAATTGAAATAAACCTAAAAGACTATATATTCTAAATACATATAAAAAAAAGATTTCCTTTCACGTGCAAAAATTCCATTACAAAAACTTAAATTGAGTTAGCGTCGCCATAATCGTTTTTTTGACGACCATCGTCATATAAATAAATAAACAGTTTTAAGAAAAACCAAATATACCCAATATCAATACTAATACTTGAAATCTTTCAAAGAATTGTGTTCTATTAGCGATTCTCGACGGTTATAGAGACCGATTTCGTAAAAGAAGGTACGTTTAAGTCAAATCACGAGGTATTTTGGCTGCGAAAGTTACGTCACGGCCTTCTCACAGTCGGTTTAAGCTGAGGTCGATGTACGATGCAGATGCGTTGGTCTGTTCGTACTTCGTATGTAGTATTACAACCTCCCACGTGAAACGGCGTAAGTTATGAGCGATTTTTTGTGTTTATTTCTTTAAATACTTCCGTTCGCCGGAGAGTTCTTGGAAATTTTAGAGGAAGCCTATAGCAGTGAGCGCCAAAAGGCTTAAGTACTTTGTAATATTTTTTAAGTCGGTCTTGGCGCAGAGGTAAGAGTGTGATTATAAACGTGACAAATTATGGGTTCGATTCCATTCTTGAGCAAATACAATATTTTATATTTTCATTTCTTCGGTCTAGTAACAAGGATAAACACGGTGTTGAGTTCCGCCACTCAACATGCAACGCCTCCAGAATCCGGTGGAAAGTGAGGAACGGATGTGTCTTAATGAGTGTCTTAATACTAGGTTCCCAGGTTCCCTCTCCCAGGTTTTCTCTACTATGTGTGGGATAGAGCGTATAGCATTTTATTCGCTTCACTTTGCTCGTGACAACTTACTAACTTAAAATTTTCGAAATACTTTTATATTTTCTTTTAAAAATCCCTTTAACGATTCACAAATGTAATATTTATCATTATACTGATTCATTTAAAGTAACTGTAACACAAAATTCTTGAAATTTCTTATCCTTACCACTAATAATAAATTATGTATCTACTTCTATCTTTAGCTGTAGTTAATTTTATTTATCATAATAAAAAGAAACAATCATAAATGCTACCACGAACTATATGGCATGAGCAGTAATTCCTGCAATATAATAAATATGTATAAATTACAGCATCCGTACAATATAATACATTAGACAACTCTTTAAATGTAAATCTGATATTACTCTAGAACATGCTTAGTTTTTTGAAAAATTAAAACTTATGTCAATAGAAACCTAATGAAAATTATGAATATATCTAATATTTGCAAATATATATAATATAAATATTTTTGTATAAAAACATATATTACAATTTTCCTCACTTCGATTGCGTTTTTTCTAAATGAAGTTTACATTTTAAATATTTTGAAAAAGATTCCTAATTTAAAATGAAATACCTTGTTTATTCTGATGAATCCTTTCGAAAAAAGATAAACACTTTAATAATTGAACCTTTAATAATAGGGCACATAAAGAAAGTTAAGTATAACCTAGTCTCCTTAAAAAAAATTGAGACATTACGTGTTAAATGACGAAACTCAACGCTTTTTGTCTTGTAACCAGACCGAGCAAATAAGAATCCATTCTCCCGACTGGGAATTGAACCCACAATTATCGCGTTTGCAGACAGACAGGCAGTTACGATGTGATACGGCATTATAAAGTCGTATATATTATAGAGTCATATAATCAATAATTTTATTCAAAATAAGAGTTACTTGCTTCATTTTTTGAACGTCAAATAATTTACCACCAGTTCACTAAAGTTAATGCCTCAGACCTGAGAAGAACCGGCGCAAGAAACGTGGCGGGACTTTTTTTTTAAATCAGTTATACAAAAACACATTTTAACATTTATAAATATAAATTAATTTAAATATTGTTCACCCGCTGCTCCCTCTTCTCTTGGGCCATTGTCCAATAAAAAGTCCGCCTACACAATGAGCTCAACTAAGTCTGTGATTTGGAAACTTTTTGTGGCATTCAAATTGGGTGCTCGTTACAAGGTTGCGTTGAATACTATCGCGATTGTTTTAAGCCTAACGTATAACGTAAATTTATTTTAATTTCCTTTCTTTGGACTTTTAAATTAGTCTTCTGATATTAGAATACGTTACTTGAAAAGGTTTTTTTAGTATGATTTTTCATTAAACATATTAAAACGTTTAAAGTACGCAAAAGTCATTTTAATGATTTAATTAACTTTTTATTATTTCGCTGTTTAGATTTCCGTTTACTTTAATTGATACTCATTCAAATATCTTTTTTTTTCTCTCTACATAGGAAATACATAGAAAAACGGAGTGAGTGATTTGTCGTTGCATTTTTATATAATTCCATACCATAATATCATAAAGAGTACTAGTTATAAATTAAATTTTTTTAAAACACTTGCCGGACATTTTCTATTTTTATAACGTTACGTTTTCATTATTCATTTATCTGACTAATGCGGAACTAAGGAAACCCAGGCGTAAGATTACTCATGTTTAATATACATATAAAGTGGGTATAAGGTGGATAATCGTCTGTATTCTGTTACAGAATTGCATAGTAAATATATGCATATGAGGTTTTACGTACATACCAAACAAGCCTTTATTGTATAATAATAATTATTACAAAATTTACTATTTTAGCGAGAATATTGTGCCCTGGGCTTAGTTCAATCAAACAAGAATCAATAATGATAATGAAGTCTATTTGGAATTTCAGTTGAAGCGTGTTTAATATATGTATGTATGCGTTATGCATATTGAGAGTAGTTCTAGAATGTTACTAATTTATAATTATTGATATATAGCAATAGTTATCAGTAAAATATTATGTAAATTTATAGATTATATTCATATCGGACGTAGCAGTTTGTTATTATAAGAGTTTCGTGGCCAAATTGCAAAAAATGAATTAAAAATTCGTCATTTTGGTTCGTCGGTTTCTCATAGAATATATCTATGTATTAGAACTCGTCTAATAATCATCACAACAGCTTTACATGGGACCGTAAGAATTATCCAGCTGAAATTTGATAAGTAGATGCATTCTGTGATAAGAAAAAGTAAAAAAAATAAGAAAGATCTAAAAATTACAATCAACAATAAAGGTAATTTTTTCTTATACCACTAAGTTATTTTAAATATTTTAATAACACATGTATTAATACAAGTTTTATATACTTTTTTAATATCAAAGATCTAATTTAATAAATCAAAAAAACATATTTTTCTCATACTAAGAGGCTATAATTGAAAATTCGATGTCATTGGCAGGGATTAAGACGGACGGAGTTGAGCACTCTTAAATATTGGGATTAAATTTAAAGGACAAAGAATTTCTTCGAAGTATGACTAAGCCGCTTAAGTAAGGTAGGATTTTACAGTTATTTTATTTAGAATATATTAAGTATTATCATGTTATTTACCTTCTTATATGTATGTATATTATTTTTTAAAAGATATTTTTTATCTGTCATAAGCTATATTTTGACATTTAAATAGTCTGTATTAGTATTTAATCTATTGCTTTTAACTTCTTTTCTTATTCCTTATTTAGAGGGACTCTAGTGCTAAGACACTCAGTTCCCTTGCGCCGCCCAGTTTTCGAGACATTGCGGGTTGAGTTGCGGAACTCGATGCCGCGCTTTGTCGTGTTACCAGAATAGGAATTGAACTGCAACCGTTAAATAATAATTATTATCATCTTAAATTTTATTCACGCGGCCGTCGTGGTGCAGTGAGCCCTGCCTCTACAAGCCAAGCTTAAAAACTTAGTTAATTACTATTGGCGTCAGTGGGATGATGGTTAACGTATTCAAATCTTTTTACTAAATATTGACCTATCTAGTTCAAAAAATATTATAAACGTAGGCTACGTTTAATTTATAACACATACGTAAAAATAAAAAAGTATTTTTTTTTAAATTTCATCATACAGTTATAACATGATGCATGTAGATACATTGTAAAACCAACTTTAACGATCTGTTTATAGTTTATCTTATATCTATTAAACATAAAAAAACGCCGTTGCAAGATTCTTTAAGTCTTGAAGTCACTTAGTTTTTTTTCTTGAAAAATTCTCAAGGATACAAAATGGCGGTAACGGTTTAATATAATATTATCCAATTAACTTTAACAGTTAGCTAGACTAAGATTAGTCACAAATATACCGCATCCGTGGAGTCACTTAGATCATGAGTCATGACTGCTATGGCAGGGCGAGTCAGTCAGTCACGATCACTCCGCCCTCCATTGTGTACTAGAAAGCTGTATGCTTTGTAGGCAAAATTCTTGTAATTTCAACTATATATAGATAGACAGGTATGTTATAATAGACCTTAGGAGGTAAATTAAATTTATCTTGAAATAAGTTTGTAGTATATAAATTCTAAATATTTGATTGCTTATTGTTAATTGCTTTTAAATAGGTAAATAATATATTAAATGTCAAGTATAAAACTTTTAAAATAAGGTATTAAAATACTTTAAATTAATTAAAAAAAAACAAAATGTTTGCTGTGGCATCGTGTTATAGACGTGTCATCAAGTTTTCAGCCGGTCAGTTAATATGTCGGTGGTCCTAATGCATATGGGATTTGGGATCGATACCTATGCGGAGGAATACGGGTTACGTAGATTTACTTTTCTGTCGATCTAGTGTTACAGTACTATCATGAAGTAGTCTACATAAAAATTATAAAATACTTTAATAGAAAATAAAAAAAATAAAAATACTTTACTAACGAACTAACTAAAAACGTAGTATCTACAAATTTTACAAAATTTATAACCAACTAAAAATATAGTGGTAACAAAATTATATAAACTTGTATATACATATATCAGTCCTATATATAGAACATATTAGTACGTAATTTCATACAATCTCATCCTATTATCACAAATTCAGACATCCAAAGCTCCCACGATACTAAAATAAATACCTTCGAAAATACAACACAAAAAAAAATTAAAAAAGGGGCCACGTGTAAATCAATCATCTGATATACCTATAACGTTTCTAGTCTCTCATTTATAATGATATGGCGCAAAAAAAATCTTTGACCGCGTATTACTGTCGAGAATGCGATCTCTTCTACCGCACATGAAGAATTTACAGTTAACTTTATCTCACTTGTAACTTATATATGAAACAATTTTAGAACAAAAATCTGTTTCAATAAAGGCTATAATGCTGTGAAATAAGTATACCCATATAAATAAGTTGTACTAAAATGGCCGTTGGACGTGCTTATGCCGAATTTTCAACTTGACAGATTGTTAGATTTTTTTTGATTGCCATTATTTTACTAATGTTGTGGCATGTGTCTGTCAGTTACAGACGGTCTTGGGTTCGATTTTCAATCGGTTAGCATTCATTATAACTTTGTTTGCTTTAATATGTAATATCGAGAAGTCATATTTGTACTATTCATTTTAGTAATTGTGGTTAGATCTCTAATTTGTAATTTTTTTGTGCGCGGTCGTTGTGGTGCAGTGAGACTGCGTCTGACAGTAATGACGGTAAAGGATCTTTATTCAGAGGAATGAATAAGCATAAATTATTTTTAACAATTTTAACGTGGTATTCCATACTTAGGAAAAAAGATGCTTATTTAGGAAACGTATAAAAATTTGAACATAGCGGGATTTGAACCCGTGCCTGCTGAAAATCGATTAACCCAGAACCAGAATATCTTAGACTTTCCAAGAGCAGCGCATTCAAATCCTGCATTTTCCTAAATAAGTACTTATTAATAATTTTTATTTCTCCGCTCTAGATTAGTAGAAGCATTGGGTTCCGTCATTCAATAATATCTCGGAAATTGGAAAAGGGAGGATATCAACACTATATTAACATTGTATACTGCTGTGCGGGAAAAAATAGGAAACTGATTTTTTTATATTTTGTTGCGGTTTGGTTCTGATTTAAGAAATCAGAACTAAACCGTCATCAGGTTTTTTTTAATTACAAATGCAAACATTTTTTATTATCATTGTAACAATAAAGGCTAGGTTACTTTGTATGTTTCTAATAAATCCCAACAATAGGGAAATTACCGAGTATATAATATCAATAAACTTATGTCAAGGATTATTATTTTTATCTGTATTTCGTGTATTTTGTAAGTTAAATTTCAGTGATGCTACATAAATGATTTTTTTTTCACGCATTATCCCGTCTGTAACGGGAGCCTAGTATTAAGACACATTGCTCCCCGCTTTCTGCTGATTTCTAGAGGCATTGCATTATGAGTGGCGGAACTTAACGCCGCGCTTTGCTTCGAGACCAGAGCGAATAAATTAAAATACATTACATTTTCTCGAGTGGGAATCGAACCCATAACCTGTCGCCGTGTCGCCTCGTGCGCTCTCTGCGCCACAATTGACATTATGGACAGAGAACTTAGTGCCGCAACATTCCGTTTTCATACACCACAGATCACAGAGACATTTCGTGTTGAGGCGACGGAAGCCAACGGAGTGGAACAAAATAGATTGTTTTGAAATATTTGAATATTTGAAAAAAATATTATAAATATATATATATATTATAAATATATAATTATATGTAGGTGTATGTGTATACTATTACATATATATATTTTACAATAAGTTAACTGTATAAGGTAAATCTGAGTACTCGGCCCGCCATTGAGGAAAATCTAAGTTGGCTATAAAACGAGTAAACCATTACCTTGTTCTACAATTTTACTGTACGTTATAATTAGAAAGTGTACTTGTATTCCGTTATAATTATGTCTATAGAAAAATACTACACACGCATAAAAATATTTATATTAATGCGTTCTCAAATTTTAGATTATTTTAAATATAACAGCTTAAGCAGAGGGAATTTATTTTTAAGACACTCCATTGTTCACTTTCGGTTCAATTTTCGAGATATAGTTATCAGAGCGAGGAAATTATTTATTCCCCCAGTGGGAATCGAACCCACAACCGTCGTTACGGTCAGACACTGTGATGCTGGCCATGACAGTCTCAAACTTTGAATCTTTAAATTTTCATATTCAAATGTTATATGTATGTGGTTGAAAAGAAAATATCAGTATAGGTAATAGTAATAACTTAAGTAATATACTATATTTTATTCAAAAAATAAATCTATAAATGTTATCATAATTTTCCTTTAAATATCGCTAATAACCATTTTTTTTATATTTTGAACAGCAACAAACTAGTTATGTTAATATCCAATTAGCAAAAGCGTTGAACTATAAAAAAAAGTTATTTTATATATAAGTATGTATGTTACATTATAGTATGACCAGTATTAAGATAAGAAATTAATATCGAAGAATTTAAAAAATATTTATAATTTGCAAATGCAATTAATATTTTGCAAATGCTTAAATTTAAATGCTTAAAAGCACATTATATTTTTTTTCAGCTTCACGCTGTATCCCTGCAGCCTACTAGCAGGGTAGGCAGAACAAAATCTAGTGTTAAGACACTCCGTTCCCCACATTCCGCCAATTTCTGGAGGCATTGCGTGTTGAGTCGCGGAACTCAACGCAGCGCTTTCCTCTCGACACCAGAGCGAAGAAATGAAAATATAAATGTAAATATATATTTCAAAATATAAAATATCTATTTAAACGTTTTGGGGTCAACTCCCACTCCATACACAAGGTGAGTCTCTACACTCTACACACAATGTCTCGAATTGGGGCAGTGTGCGGAAACTTTGTTTGTTGTTTGGCTAATATACTGAAATCAGTATATCCCCATATAAAGTCTCGATTGTCGAATTTGGGGAATGTTTATAATTGAAATTTATTTCATTTATCTGGATGGGCAAAATATGGCGTTAAGCCCTGTTGATTAACGTTATTATTATTTCTAAAAAATAAATAAAAACGATAATTAAAAAAAAATCCAAAGGGTAACTGTTTAATTTTAATTTTCCCAAAATATTGCACTAAGGCGACTCATTAAAGGCGTTTCATTTAAATCGTTTTATTTTTCTCATAATGTAAGTATTTAATAAAAAAACGTGTTTAGTTTTTTTTTGTTAAAGCACCTACGTTTAAATTCCAGGAAATAATCTCGTACAAAAAGGTTATATATTGTAGCCAAAAATAAAATATTATAATATTCCAAATTAATTTATGAATGAATATCGTAGACGTACAACGTGTAGTTTTTTAAATAAAATACTAATAGTTCAAGATCTTAGGGTTCCCAGACCTACGTCATTTTAGTAAAGCTTATTCTATTTCTTTTTTTTCAGCTTCACTCTGTATTCCGCACACAACAGGGTACACAGCAACATCGTACTTTACTCAACACGAAAATTCATTTCCTGGAGTAGAAATCGAACCCACAACCTATCGCGTTTACAGTGTTTAACGCTTGAGACTCTGTGCCACGACTTCAAAGATCTAATATTAATCTATTTTGTAAAGAAACATTGTCCACTTACTATTCCTATTTTTGGGATATTGCGTATTGTTGTCAAAGCAAAATATATCAAGAGTTCTCTCAATTTCCACAGAATCATCATCAGATGGGATCCTGGTCCCATGGGACCACTTGAGAGTTATACTCTTTCAACCAAAATATGTCCATTATCCATTTTTCAGTTCAGGCGTCTTCGAATAACCGCTGAACATACATAAAAAAAACCTCATTAGTTTGAAAGTCGGTTAAAAAATAATTAAATAAAAAAGTTAACTTTTAGTCTGTATACATGGTTATGAAAGTAAAATCAAATTAAATCAGTTTCACGATGTATCCCTTACACAACAGGGTAGGCCACTTTCGGCCGAATTTTTCGAGACAGTGTGTTGAGTGGCGGAACTCAACGTCGGGCTTCTTACCTTGGTGCTAGAATGAAGAAATAAATATAGATAAGGTTGTAAAAGTAAATTAGCAATAATGAAATATTTAGTTAACTAAATAATGAAATATTTAGTTAACTAAATCCAGTCCAATTTGTGATAAATTAAAACTCTATAGATTTATTGTTTATACTTTGACTCAAAAGTAATTTAGCATATTTGCTTAATAAAATCTTTTATATTAAGCATTCTGCCAAATTAGTTTCACATTCTTTATCAAAAAGATGTTAAATTGAAGTATAAATACTGATTTGAAGTGGGTATTTAAGAAATTGAACAAGAGAAATGTAAGATAAGAAATCAAGTAAATTGATACGTCTATACTAAGATTTGTTTACATAGAACCTTGTACGTAATTCAGCTATTAGGTAAACAAAAACAATGTTTTCAATAAAAAAATACGTTAATTAATTGGCTTAATTGTGTTATAAAATCTGTATATATTTCGACATTATTACGTGAATATAAACAAGTCTAATGTATTTACAGACGTCAAAGAAGATATGTACATCATTAAGATTTTATTAAAGATGGCGTCTGTGTTATCCAATCCAATGGTGTTACACTATATTCATAAGTAATTAAACCAAAATGAACAAACGGCTTTCAAATTTTAAATTTAAATAGCTATCAGTGAAAATAGTCGTTACGAATCTTTGAATATAACTGCCGGATAACCGGTTATTTCAGTATCACGAGGCTGTCTCAGTCGAGAGGACGTACAAAAATTTTATTGATATAAGAATAAGAGTTTTCGGAATGTTCGTGAAATCGCCTCGAACCCTAAACCGGTCCGCGCGCCGCCATTGTGGAATTTCGGCCATGTTTGTTTCGCGAAAAGGCGGGAAAAGGAAAATTAAACTAGACCCAACCGTCACTCGTAGGTATTGAAATTCAAATATCGAATCGGTTGAGTTGTATGTGGTCATCGAGGATTTCGAGGTGGTCGTCGTGTGAAGTGGCCGGCGGCGGGCGGGCGCGGGCGGCGGGCGGCGAGGGGGGCGCGGGGGCGAGTGGCGGGGTACGGGGCGGGAGGCGTTTAGTCGCCCGCGCACTGCCGCGCTCGCGCTACACGCGTCGCACGGCTCCGGCCGGCGGCGCCTGCGCACCTCTGCCATAACCAAGCATTGATCTCGATCCTGTGCATTTCACGTTTCAATTTCGCCGAACTCGACGGGATTTTGGTTACGGCAGGGTATAGGGTATCATTTCACAACGTGCAGTTCGGGTGTCCGGTACATCGCGAGGTACCCGCCATGTTCTAACCGTGCGGCTACTTAAGTTTGCACGAGATCAATCGACGGATACGGCGATTTCTGCGCAGGTGAGTTTTTATTTGAACGCAATAGATTTTAATTTTTGGGATAATATTATCTTATAGTAAATTTAATTGAGTATATGCGTAATAGATTGCCTTTATAAGATTTACATATGAGATATGCATATATCTAATGTTAATGTACGTCGAGTTTTATAAGCATCCGGGTTGTGTCTAGCCCACGCAGGCCTTGACCGCCGCGAACTCTCGCGCTACACCAAAATCTTATGACGCATGGAAAAATCCTTTGGTGTCATTCTCTTTCATAATAGATCCTTTGTTCATATTTTAAGCGTGTGCCGTTTAGTTTTCAATTGTGCGGTATTTACTTAAAAATTTAAATAGTTACGGTTAAATATCAAATTGGAGGGTAAGCACTTCTTAGTTCACGATAACATTATAATTTCGTATAATAAAATGTTATTAAATTCGAAAGCAAGTCTTTCATCAGTCTTAGCTCTGTTCCACAGTATGTATACTATTAGGCACTGTCTACATAACCAAGCGCTAGATATTAGAAAGTCGCTGTTACCGGACAGCTTAATGAATAAGTTGAGAAATTCCGTCGTTAAGTGTCATTAGACGATTTTCTCGTCATTTTGAAATATCGCGTGAAATGAGAAAATGATGGATAAAGCTACTATTGTATGAACATTATAGTAGATTCTGTTCTTTGTATGACAGGATTATGGTAAACCAAGATTATGAAAGTTAAAAAATAATTGTCGATACAGTTAATTAGTTTCTTCTATTCGGAAATTATTATTCTGAAATATATATTTTGAACTTAAATGAATATATAATAAACACTAAGCCTTTTGAAACAACTTTTGTAGTTTTTTCTTTTTAAAATGAAACGAATATAATACAGAAATATAATAATGAATTCATATTTAAATTTCAAAGCGACTAGATTGAGTACTTCAATTTAAAACATAATTAAAAGTTGTTTTTACTATTATACTTTATATTATATGTCTGGCAATAAAGCAGCAAGCGTGAAGATAATACACAGTAGTTAATTATTCTGGAATTCGTCGAGCGCGTTGATGTCTTTTGTAGTGAGAGGGGGTGAGACGCGTTTGAATACAATTTACATACGTAATTGTGAATGATTTTAATATAATTACTATTAGCTGTAGATTAAAAGATTAGCTGAAAGTAAATTAGTTATTGTACATAATAGAAGTTAGATATTATTAGATTTTATATCAAAAAGGTTATCATTGCTAAATATAAAACCACAAAATGAAACTTAAAAAAAAATGGATTTTAAGTAGTTTTAACTTAATGAAACAAGTATATGTACATTCATTTACGTCATATCTATATCTTTTTTTTTTAAAAACGTGGTTGTGAAATGTCATGAAATGTTTTTGCTATACATAGGTATGTATATGTGAGGGTACTACACAGATGTAAGTTTTGGCAAACAACATACAATGTATTTGTATTTAATAAGGAATGTTTAATGTTCGCCAACTTTATCTTGGCTGTGTCCCCGCATTCCTTTCCCATCACTAGAATCACAAGTTCTTCTGAAAATATCTATATAACCTATACTGTTTTTATTTCTTAGTTTTATGCTATAGTCATCCTTGCTATTTAATGTGGTAAAGTAATACTATTTTCGAAGCCATTTTTGATTATTATAAAGAGGCAGATTATATTAAGATAATAATTTTAATTCCGGTAAGAATATAATATATTTAATAAAAATGATATATCTCATGAGCAAATATATTTCGTTTGTGAAATTTATATCTTTTAATTAAGCCAAAAAATCCTCTACAAACGGATGTGAACGTATAGTTCAATTGGCAAAAAAACTTAGGCGCTATTTAAAAAGGCGGGAGATTACTTTCTGTTCCTTTGCTATTAAAAGTTTTAAACCAATACATTTTTTATAACAAATTAATACATATTATATATGTATATTTCTAGTTTTTATATCCATTATAACATAAGGTTTATAAATTTTTCAAGATGTAGATAGTGATTTCGTAAGTCCGTTACGCATTGTTCCTATAGGAGTTCGTGTATTTACATATTCACTGACCGTAAATGTGTGGGTGTTCGTGTGAAACCACCTTAAAGAATATACCTGGAAAAATCTAATTTGTGCAGTGACTATGGTTTTTGGATGGATATATGTTTATATGTTTTTATTTCTATCGATATTTACTAATTTGCTTATATATGCTATACTTTTGTATATTTTCAACAAATTTAAACAATGTTTTTAAGAATAACTTGACTCAGAAATCGAAATAATAAAGAATATTTTAAATTAACTGCAAGTAATCGTACCGAAGTAACAAATAACATTTTATAACTAATATATTATATATTATAACTGATTCTTTAATAAATTTATTTAATACAAATAAAAATTATGGCCAGAAGATAATTAGATAATTTAGTTACAGAATTGAAATCTATACATTCACAAAGTATTTTTTTTATTAGCTTCACGCTGTATCCCGCACACAGCAGGATAGGCAGAAGGAACCTAGTGGAGGCATTGCGTGTTGAGTAAATACATATTTAATACCTATCGTCGAAATAAAATTTTGAAACATTAGCTTTATTATCATTCGTAACTTAAGAATTAGTCATTTGTTACCCCATTTACATAGTTAGCGACCGTGAATTTCTCGTGTGAAACAGAACGTACGTGAACGAAACGTGCATCGTTCGTCTAACTAATTGTATGTCAAAATTAAATTAGAAATGCTTCGGTAAACGTGGCTTACCAAAGGTTCTTAAATAAAATCTTATCGTGATATATTTATGTATGAAATATTAAGAAAACTTATAATATTTAATTGCTGCCAAAAAGTTTATATGGGATTAGATATGTTATTGTAGTATTTTATTAAGCATGTACGTATTAAAATGTGTATATTATAGGTGTATACAATATATAAGTAAAATATTAAGTACTCTTTAACGAGTCTAGTTTTAGCTAGAAAATATATTATATATTTTCCTTGAATTGAATTTCATTTGATATATTTAAATTGAATTGTAGTATATAATGCTTAATTATATACTTTTATTTAGGTAGATTTATTAATTTGTATTTGGTATGTATAAAATTGAAAAGTTATGGTATAAAAAACAGCAATAATCTATTAAACTAATATAATGCAAATAGTTCTAGAGAAATAATTTAAAAGTTATTCATAATTGGTCGGTTTCAAATTTTACATCACTACATATTAAAGTTAAGAAAGAAAGCTGTCATATTAAAGAAAATATAAGAAAACTTTATTAAAACACAGACACCCTACAACAAAGTTTGTAATAGTGCATTAGAAGTATGATCACGATCGCGGGACGACGCCCGTCTGAAGCCGTATCGTCGGTTAAATCTACACTGGTTCGCACGCTCCTTCAAACAAATTGTTAACCCTTACTGCTATTGTAATAGAGATCGTTTTGGAAGAAATATATATATCTAGTGCAGAAAGAATGTGCTTTTTATATTTTTTTTATATATAATCATTTTGTAGGTCTTCTCATTGTGTGTTTGAGGTTTCATTAAAATCCACTTCTAAAGTACTGTAATAAAATATAAAATGGCTTACAAAGCGCTCATTTGATTCGTGATGCATTTTTAAAGTTTTAAAATATATTTTTGAGAAATCTAAAATTACATTTAAACTTTCTATATCACAAACTCAACATTTCTCTCACAGAATACTGATGTAGTTCGAATTAACGATATAAATGCAGCTTTCGTAACGCATGTTTTACAAAATTTTCTTCTTCTTTCTCTAAAGGAAAGGTCTTTTAAAATATATATTTTATAGTACTGTAGTATAACTTACATTATTTATAGACTTGTTAAAAATGCCTGATGACCATTCCAGTGGGTGCAGCTTCAAATATAACAAAAGGTATATTTGATACCTTTTGGTCAGCAATATTGTTCAAGTATAATAATAATAATAACAATACTCCTCCTTAACTACCTGCACATAAAATTTTATGGCACCCTCAAAAAATTTAAAGATCGTGTGGAGAATGACTTTTCAGTTTAATTGTCTGTACAACAAAGGGATTATATATAATGTCTGTCATAAATTGCTTGCGTCTACAATACATGGATTTTGGTTACTTTAACGTTGTAAACTTTGTAATTTACTTAATTTTAGGTTACCAATTCATAAAGGCACTTGTTTATTTCTTATTTACGGGGGATAAGTAAGAGACATAGAGTATTTTTTGAAATTTCTAAACTAGCTTTGAGTCAATTCCAATAATTTCTTTGTTCCTGAGATACGCGTGTCCAACCAAACTCACTTTTCAGCCTTATAATATTAGTGTAGATGAATAAATGTATATATATAAATATTACTTAAAATATACCACAAGAAGTAGATATGATTATATTTTAAAACAAACTGGATACAATTCTTTTATAACCACTTGAAACATTTATTATGGAAACTTCTAAATTTTTAAATGACGTCTTTTGTTTCTGAGTAGTAAAATAGCGGTCCTTTATAGCTCTAGTGACGCCAAATAAGGTAAAATTACATTATTTTTCTGTGTAAATGTGAGAGCGTTCTACATTCGAAGAATCATTTATTGCCAATTTTGTAAGCATTTAATTTAGAATATTTAAAACGTTCAGATTTATTTTAATTTATGTACATATACAGTTTCTAGTTCTTGTTTTAATTCTAACGTTTTTTTTTGTTTCGATATACATAGTTATATTACTTGTTCAAAGTTAACAAAGAAAAATCTTTATTAATAATAATTAATACTTTTGATCATTTTATACAAGACGATAAACTTAAGAGCTCAAAAGCCCTATCTAAAATGATCTTCTTAAGTGGTATTAAAAAAACGTTTTGAATACTAGAATATTCAAAAGTTGACAATGGTCAACTAAAACCAAAAAAAGTTTTAGTTTCAATCCCAACCGGACCGCAGGTAATCTGTAACATACTAAAGCAGGTATACACCTGTATTGGACCACTATATTTTGGGACCCGAATTATCTTTTAGTCGACCCAAAAATGCCTTACAGTACCTGTTTTTAGAGAATAAATAGGGGAAAGACGGCGGTCTCGTAACGTGGCTGTTCAGTCACCTGTAGAGTTGAAATCGTTCTTTGTGTGAGTGATAAGTTGTACTCGTATAGCATCTGCCCGACGAGACGTGGGTAAATCTTCCTTTTCTTTTATCTCTTATGTATAAAATTTGCATGATTGTTTGAGGTTGTTTCTGTCCATTTTGGCTTGTGAGGTCGGAAATGCTTAAGTATTTTGTGCTTCCTGCGGAATATTGAAAAATGTTTTTAAAATAAATTTATAGGTATCTAACCCACACTTAAAAATATTTTTAAATATATTGTACATAAAGATAAGGAAAATCTGGTTTTAGTATAAAAATTAACATAATAAGTATACAAATTATAACATATTGATTAGAATTTAGCACATTCTATAGGGATTCATGAGAAAAACATTATCTACAACCAACTAGCTAAAACATCTCAACAAAGTCAGGCTAAATTATTAGCAAGAATAGCATTTTAAAGGCTTCGTCAAAAAAAATACCTGCTAAACCTCACAAAAAACTGGCGAAACAAGTAAAATACGTCGATTGATACTTGTCTTCATTCAGCTGGCGGTGTCGTTTCCGCTCGACGGCCATACACCTGTGAATACCATTATAAAAAACGATGTCTACAATTACATGCCATATCCATATTTGTTAACGTCACATTGATGTTTTAATTCATTTATATAATTTATATAAGTATGTTTGTAGCGACGGTTTAAGTCTAATATTTAATTTTTTGTGGTTTTAAATTTAATTGGACTCTACATATGTATTTCCTGATAAATACTAGTAAATAAGTTTGATTTTCCTCTTCTAATATTATTTTCTCTAGTATTAGGCACAAACGAGTATACACTTCTCTTTTCAAGAGAAGCGGTTACTCATTCGTGCCTAATACGAGCAAAATAGGCACGAAAATATATTACCTGGTTTTTAGGTTTTACCTGTGGCCCGCGTAATCAAAAGTAAATCCTCTCAGTTACGAAAACCTGGTACAGATAGAAATAAAATATAGATTTTGATATTGAAATATAAATAAATGTATAAATGATATTTAATTAAAAACGTACCGCCTATGAACGGGTAAGGGCAAACAATTATGTTGTTACGTTCCGAACTCGGTAAGGCGATGGCGCTAGTTATTAACACAACACGCATATGAATGAAGAGAATAATTATGAAGCCGTCAATGAATAATTGATCGATTATTATTATAATTATCGATTTGTTATTTCCCACGAATCCACTTGTAATCGAGATTGTTTGCGAACATCACTAATTGGGAGATCTATACTATATCATCCTCTAAAAAATCACGTTTCTTGATTATGTTCTTGTTTTTTCTGTCGCGTTTTACTAAATTTATTTAAGTAGCTTTGTTTTTACGGTTGTAGCATCTAACTGTCAACGCGGCCGGCATGATTATATATAAATTATTTTTTTGTCGATTGGGAATCGCTACAACGCCGTGCATAAGTCGCAGTTATGCCTGTGCGCCACGAATGGCTCCAGATATGTAGATTTTTACTACATATTTTTTCAAGATACACTTTTCCTCAACTGATTCGAACTCGGAACCATAAGGGTATTCATTGATTGTACTAACCCAATCTATGTAAACTCAATTTATATACATATATGTATATATAAAACTCTGGGGATTTTTTCCATCCAAAATACTTGGAGAGTTTAAAGAAGTAATTAGAAGATTTCACGAAATTCTTGAAAAAATATATGTATTCGAAGCGTTTTATAGTGCGAGATACGACTATATTAACAATAAAATAACCACAACAGCTGTTCCATATAAATATAAAAATTTAACGTCAAACAGTTTAAGGTCCATGTGAATCCTAATATCGAGAATTCAAATGCGCTTCTGAAATTTGAATGAACTACGTGATGCGATTGAATAAGAGCAACTAAACGTTTATAAACAACCGTTTTTAGAATATAAAGTAACTAAATTAGTTTTTTTATTTTTTGTTCCATTTAAAGTAGACGTAAGTTTTTAGTGAATTTAGTTATTTTTTTTAGCTTCACACTTTATCACAAGAGGTAGCTTGAGAGAACGAAGCGCCAAACCCTATGATCTCTATATACTTCTTTCACCTCGACCACTGTCCTATATGTCTATAAACACAGTTTTTTACGTCGTGAAAGTCCTCCACTATCATCAATACTGTGTTCTCGAAGGTCAACCGAAGTTTCACCTGTGTTCGATTTTTAGTTATCTGATTTACGTAGGTAATAGGTATTAAGAATTCTCTTTTTATCTTCACCCTTATAGAAGGAAAGGAAATAATAAAGAAATTATAATGATAAGCTTATAATAGATTTATATTTTTTAGAAAATTTAAATAATTTTCCGTAAAAATGTCTGCAAATTCTTTACTTAACATAATTTATTTTCGATACTAATAATAAAATGAAGAAACAAAAGAACGGGTGACGCGATAAGGTCCTTTGCAAAGTTTCGAGATAAATCGGTTATCGGTAGACGACGACAAAGGGATTTTCTTTTGCGACGAAAGCAATATAAGTTGTATCCACTTAACAATTTAGAACCTAAAATAGATATATTTGTGTCTTATTTATATAAAACTTTAGTTTTGACGTAAAGCTGTTTGTTATCTGATTCTGTCTTTATTTTTCTTAATTTTTACTTGATCATATCGTAATACTTAACTACTTGTAGACTGATTATGTTGTGGCACAAGTGTGTCACTAAAGAGACGATTTGTGGGGTCCGATTTCCACTAAGAGGAATTAGTTAATATTTTCATTTTCTTCGGTCTGATACCAGTTCCACCACAAACGTAAATACATATAAATATGCACGAAATAACGTCCTGGGTTCTATTGCTTTTATGAATTGAATTTTGTCAAAAAAGAAGGGTATTTAGAGGGAAAATTGTGTTAAAACACATTATTTCTCACTTTCTGCTCAAATTCGAAACATTGCGGGTTGAACTTAACAATAAAAATCTTACTAAGCTAGCATTTGGCGCAAAAAAATTGTGTTAAAATATTAACAAGTAAACTTAAATCTACCAGGGGACCATTAAAAACTCTTTAAAGCATAATTCAAGGGCTGTAATTTCCGCCATTACTCAAACAACTGTAATGATTTGAGTTATAGTGCCATCATAAAATAATTTAAACCTTTATCGATTGTTGAGTAAAGCTCAGTCGTTTTCCATACATATTCTCATCATACTTATTTAGAAAAGGTATAAAAAATTGAACTTAGCGGGATTTGAAATGTGGAATAACTCTTATAAAAATGTCAAAAATATTCTTATCATATACTTATTTTATATACGAATGTTGGCAATAAAGTATTTTTTAAAGAAAATAATAGTTTTTTTTTATTACTTTTGTTAATAATACCTTCCACCTGCGGTTTTGATCTATTGGAAATTACGAAGTCTACATAACACATTCTAAGGCCCGAAAAAAATGATGACTAATAGAGGTTACATAAAACGATTAACGTGATGCATACACAGTAGTTTTTGAGATTAGTGCGTCCAACCAAACATACTCTTCAGCTTTATAATATTAATTAATAGAAATATTATCTTTAAAAACGACACATTCGGTGAACAATCTTAAATTTCTTTCTTCCACTGCACTAACATGGCGCCTTGATTTAAAGGCAAACAGGTTCCGTATAGAATAAGCTATTACCGTATTTCCACATCAATTACACTGCCTTTAAATGGCCATGTCTGCGCTCGCATTAAATTTATATTGCGTAGTCGAATTGACCAATTATTAACATTGCATCATGCAGGATGGAGAAATTGGTGCTTTAGTTATATTTCTTAACTGTTTTACTTATACCTGTATACCTGTAATAGTTATATCGTATGGTGCCTTTTTATGGTATTCTTAAATTGATCAATGATGACTTTTTAATTGTATTATTAAAATTCCTCTTAAGATAAAATTATTTATTAGATTGGTCTCTTCTAGCCTGAGGTCGCAAAAACCAACAGCTAGCTGTGTGTCCTAAAATTTATTTATGTTTTATATGTATGTAGTAGTATTCTTTATAAATTACGATTCACAGTAAGATGGTATATCAACAAAAAATTTTTTGGTCTTTCTGGCACCAATATGTGAACTTAAATATTTTACTTGCATTTTTTTCAACTAATTGGTTTTATAAAGAAATTTCTTTAGTTTTATCGTAATTTTGTATAATATTTAAACAATATATATTCACAGTAATATATTTCGATCGCAAACAGCTTATGAGTCAAGTGTGAATCAATATTCACGCGTTCCAGAAATTAGAATTTAACAGGATGTCACGAACAGTAGGACGTTAGTGGCTACGCACTTTGTCCTTCAGTTTCTATGTGCATTATATGTATATATTGTAGACGGGACGGATATCTTTATATTAAAATATGTAAATTCATATAAATCATATGTTATTGTGAGGTATCGTGGGTTCAGTGCTCGCTTGAGGCAATCATATTATCTAGATATATGTTTTTGTCTTAATAAGGCGACTAACAGTTTTATCATCAAAACGATTCAGATAAAATTTAAGTGTTCTGTTTATTTTATTGTTTGTCTATTGATTATAATTTCAGTAATATTATGTACTTTAAAAATAAATGTTAATTATTTTCAAAATTACAAAAAAAAAACGTAATAAAATATTAGAATAGACACAAGCTACGAAACCCTCATCTAACCGCCATTATTTTGTAAATACATAAAGACTTCTTTATATCTGGTTTATTTCTTAAAAACTTATTGTCTTGCTTTAGATTTTCAAATTGAAAAGACCGTTTAAAAAAATCTGAAGGTCGCCATACATTTTTTGTCTCAAGGTTGCGACTGCGTTGTATAGATATAATTTAAATTCGATAGTGGGCGCTCCGCTATTGGTATTCATAGGTGCGTGGTTTGAATAAGTGTTTTTGTCCCTCGTCGGAATTGCCTTGTGGGGACGTGATAAACGTATATTTTATAAGCTATTTATTTATCGTTAAAGATAAATTAAAGTCCAAATTGTTGTATTTCTACATTTCGTGGTTACTTTTCGATAGAAAATCATATTCGTTACTCATAGAGAACATTGCCTGATTATAAATTCTATGTTTGCAAATCCAAAATTTTTCTTAGCTTTACGCTGTATCCTCTATATCAGGTGGAACCTCGGAACATCATGTTAGTATACTCCCTTCTCATTAAGGCATTTCCCCGTTCAATCAATAAAAATATAATCATAAAAAAGTTATGATGTTTCAATCACCGAAGTAAACTCAACGCAATATAGGTTCTAGTCATATTTTTTTAGTTCATA
This sequence comes from Heliconius himera, assembly GCA_021202915.1. Classification (NCBI taxonomy): domain Eukaryota; kingdom Metazoa; phylum Arthropoda; class Insecta; order Lepidoptera; family Nymphalidae; genus Heliconius; species Heliconius himera. The sequence goes on along the minus strand of JAJHJA010000133.1, from coordinate 698,256 downwards.
TTTTTTTATTTAAACAAAATTATTTCAATCTGTATTTTCCAATTGTCAAGTAATTTGTATCAGTCTATCTTAAATTAAGTTTCATATAAATGTCATGGATTAGCTCCATAAGGTTATATCGTGAGGTTACCATAAAAAGACATACATCCATACACTGTTTGCACGAATAAGCGTGTAAATACAAGAGTAAATTTTCTGGTAAACTAAAAGGTTTATTTAAATTTAGTGTGATGATATTTATATTTGATTGTGACACGAGGTTAATATGCAACGTAGGTTACAAATGAGAAATTTTTTTTTTATAGCTTCACGCTGTCTTTTCTTGACGTAGGGAACCCTAAAAACCATACCAATAAAACTAAATAGTTTGCAGTTGTCAGGATTTTGTTAATTTCTAATATATTTTCACTTTGAGGCCAGTCGTGGCGCAGGGGCATGAGCGTGTGACTGTAACGTGACATTGTGGATGCGATTTCTACTCGAGAAAATGAAATATTAAATATTCTCATTTCTTCGTGTCTAGTGACGAGGCGAGGCGCGGCGTTGAGTTTCGCCACTCAACACACAATGCTTCTGTAATTTAGCGGAAAATGGAGAGCGGAGTGTCTTAACACTAGACTCCCACAACCTACCCTGTAGATGTGGGATCCAGTTTAAAACTAAAAAAGTTCTTTTTACTAAAAATGCACACAGCTAAGACACCATCTTGTAAGTATTTACCTTGTACATATTACGTGTGTGTGAAGTTTTACAATTGTTTTTGAAGTCAAGTGCAAATCAACTAAGTCTATTCATACAACAAGTAACCAAACAAACCACAAGGCCGAGAATGGTCGTTGCCTTGTCCAAATTGCCTTTTACCCGTTGTAGTCATTTAGGTTGTCAATACGTATTATTATTACTGTATGTATGTTTTAAAATTATAAATTTTGTTTAGTTGCTTGCCCTAATCTCGGAAACTACTGGGTCGAATTTAAAAAATCTTATTTGGTTTTATGTATCATTTATTCAGAAGGCTACTCTAGTCTATGTAAAGTTGTGCTTGCATTCCGTGTAGCGAAAAAGTCATATTTTTTTGTTAAAGATTTTAGGTTCCTAGCCTTAAAAAACAGATTTAATGATAAATTATAACATTTTATACGTGATGGTGGGTTCTACTTTCATTACCATTCGAGGGAATAATCATATTTAAACAATTTTAATTTCCCCTGTCTTGTGAGCAAAAGAAAAAAAATCTAAAAATTGTACGAAAAGTGCAATACTAGAAGTACTATAGTCTGAAGAGGTTATCCTAATTATAGATTATCTTATTGGGATTGGAGGAACATATGTGCGTTAGATTCCTAAAACTGAAATAAAACTAATAATCGTTTTCCTATACAAAGTTAAACCAGTCCGCACTTCCATGTTCACACCTACAAAAATAAATGTCTAAATTAAATAATCTAACAATAGCTGTTCCGAGAACCGATTTTTGTAGCTGACGAGTCTTTACTTAATAAATTTACACTTCGGGCTCAATGGTTTTAAACAGTATTTGCGTCATTTTTAGTTGACTTATTCCTTTACCTTTTTAATAAACAAATATTCTATATCAAATGTCATTTTCGAAGAATTTGAATACTATTAATAAAATTACTTAATTAGTTCTGAGGCCAGTCGTGGCGCAGCGGCACGAAATGTGACTGTAAAACCGACTGGTTGTCGGTTCGATCCCCACTCGAGGAGAAGAAATATTTACTTAAATTTATATTTCCATTTCTTCGCTCTGGTGTCGAGGTTAAGCGCGGCGTTGAGTTCTGCCACCCAACACGCAATGCCTCCACAATTCGGCAGAAAGTGGGGAACGGAGTGTCTTAACACTAGGTTCTCTCCGCCTACCTGCTGTGTGCGGGGTAAAGCGTGAAGCTGACTTAATTAGTTTTAAGGTAAGGAATGAGAGAAAAATTTCTGCCCAATTTTCAAACGGCGTATTACGTGACGAAATGTGACACCGCGCTTTATCTACTACAGCGAAGAAATGAAAATAATTTAACCATTGAATGGGATTTAAACATGGACATTGGGAATCGAACTCAGAACAATCGCGGTTATAGTCAAACTCAGAAGAAATATTATATTTTTATTTACTATATTATTTATAGATCAGCCATTCGCAATCAAATTGAGTTTTTTTTTTAGCTTCACGCTGTATCCCGCACACAGCAGGGTAGACAGAGGGAACCTAGTGTTAAGACACTTCGTTCCCCACTTTCCGCCAATTTCTGGAGGTATTGCGTGTTGAGTGGCGGAGCTCAATGCCGCGCTTTCTCCTCGACACCAGAGCGAAGAAATGAAAATATAAATGTAAATAAATATTTCATCTCCTCGAGTGGGGATCGAACCCACAACCAGTCGATTTACAGGTACACTTTGTGCCTCTGCGCCACGACTGGCCCTATAAAATTTTCCTACGTTCTAATATTATTCTCAAATTGAGTTAACTTCTGTAAGTTGATTTTGTGTTCGACGTTTCAACTTACCTCGTTATATTAAAGCCTTTAAAAATATATTTTTAAACATCGATTTACACTGAATGGCCATTACTTATTTAATTAAAGGAGGATAAAAAGTTAATTGGAATTGAAAGCTCCGTAAATTTTGACTCTTTAATTCGCAATTTGGTTTTTAAAATTCATTTTTGAAATTTCGTATAAAATTTTACGTAGGATTCTTATCAGTGCCTTTTCGATGTAACCTATAGATATTAAGATACCACATTTATATAGTCGCAGATCAAACATATTTATCAAAGCTTCTATGAAAAATTTGATATGTTTATATGTATGTATTTTAAGAGAACTATATCATAGTTAAAATGTTTAATATAAAGTTTTTCATCAGCTTCACGCTTTGTTCCACATACAGCAGAGTAGGCAGAGGGAACCTAGAGTTAAGACACATTTTTTGAAGAATGAAAATATTCAATAATTATAATTCATTCCTTCGACTGGGGATCGAACTCACAACCGTCGCGTAATAGTCACACCCTTGTGCCCCTGCGCCACGACTGCCTCTATAAAGTTTTCCTACATTCTAATATTATTTTTATTTCAATTCCAGGATGTCGTCGAGGACCGGTCGCTGGAGTTGATAAAAACATGACGGAAATAACATCAGTTCTGGTTATTAATTTAAATTTTGTTCTATTATAGAAATTCTATCGTATTTTTTCATTCCCTTTGATAATATTATTGATTCTCTTCGCTCTGCCCAGAACATGGCCCAGTGAGCACGGCTCTGACCGTATACGCTGAGGTTGTAGGAAAAATATCACACAAGGGTACGAATAATTTTAATTTTGCCGCTTTGGCAAGACATTTCGAAAGCGGAGAATGTTGTGTCTTGTTACTAGGTGGTCTCTGCCTTTTCACCTATATGCGGAACAAGAAGTGAAGCTGAAAAAAATATTTAACGCTATCGTAGCGCAGTTGGCTAATATTTGACAGCAGAAGACGGTTATAGAGTACTCAAACAAATATTTGTATTTTTTGATACTTTGTGAGGAAAATTTGCTTATGTATACCTAACTATGATTTCAAAATATGTTATGTTTAATTAAGTTAAAATAATATTAAAATTTTAACACGAAGAAAATTTGTAAGGAGGACAACAACTATCAAGATATCAAAGAAAATCAACATTCAATGAAAATAACTTGCAAAGAAGAATATTATGGAAAAAAAGAAAAATTATCAGTGATTCTTCTACAGATAGGCTAATTATCTTTGGTTTTCTAGCTGTATGAGTATTGAGACATCATAAAGCTAGGTTACCGGAGTTAAGGGCCGTCTTTGATCTACACGATACGACATGGGATAAGAAGATACGAAAGGATTTGATTGAAAACATTTTTATGAATACCTTTGCTCTTTTTAATGTCGATTTCTTTTTCGATTTGTATATTTTTTTGTTATACTTGTTAATATTGTGTATTTTGTAAGACTATGTATTTATACTTGTGAAACGAATGGTTACAATACTGTTCCTGCTTAACTAATCTAACACTAGCAATTATATAAATGGCATATAAACAATACATTTTATTAACTACTAGTGATACACTCGCGGCTTCGCCTGGGAAATCATGAAAGCATTCGAATTTTTTTATAAAATTATAGCCAAAGGATAATATTTTTTTGGAAAATATTGGTTTGGAGGCAAAGTTCTGTCGTATTTTGAAGAAAATATTTGAATTGATTCATAAAAATATTTGTTTAATATTATTCAATTATATTTGCTCCGTTATTTGTCATAACTTGTTGCCATATTTCCGAAAAGTTGTGATTTTCTGTTGTTTAGAAGTTTTCGTCCTTGGAGTTAAAATAGTGAGGAATTATCTTAGAAACACTTTCAAAAGACTTAATTTTTTCCCGTTAGATTAGTTTGCAGAGATCTGAACAGGTAATAATCAATCATGCTCAGCTTAATTGGCTCCCAATCCGACTTCGCCGAGATATGCACATCCTTTCACTCCTGTTTAAAATCCTCAATTATCAACATTTCCCTTCTTATCTACGCTCCCGCTTTACCGTACTTCCCACTCCCACACGCTCTAGGAGGTCTTGTGTTGTACCGACGCTTGACATTCCGAAGAGTAACACCAAATTCATGCAAAAATCCTTTTCAGTCTATGCCGCTTCCTTATGGAACCAACTCCCAAAATCCATCCAGAATAGCCCATCCATAATCTCCTTTAAATCCAAACTAAAACAATATTTAGTCGCTTCTCTAAACCCGTAGATCTTGAACAGTGGTTACAACCAATTTAATAACCGCATTTTCATCTCAAATATATTTATTTTATATAGTGTATATATTTATATATTTATGTAAGTATGTGTATGTATATATTATAATAATATATATAATAATCATTATTATACACTTATATATAATAATTTTAGCTGTATTTAATTACTAGTATATATCTTTAAATTTCTTAAATTGTACTTTGTTTTTACTCGCAACTTTTTTCACTCATCCACTTCCACTGGTTGACTGGAAGAGATCTCTTATAGAGATAAGTCCACCTTTGTACACGATTTTTCTGTTATGTGTTTGTCTATTATGTATTTCAGTACAATAAAGAATATTATTAATCAGATGATGATGTCAGGTGAATACGGTGGGTGACTAAGGACTTCTCATTCTAACGCATTCAGTTTTTGTTGTGTCACCATTGCAGTATGCAGTTGAGCATTATCGTGGTGGAACACTATTCCGTTTTTGGACGATAATGCTGACCTTTTTTCTTGAATAGCTGTATTCAATTATCCAGCTGAGTGCAGTACAGAACCGCGTTGATAGTTTTTCTCTATTTTTGCAACTCGTATTACCCAGTGTACTACGAGTTGCTAAAATAGGGAAACCTTTTCTGTTCCACCACAAACAGCAGTACTTTTCCTTGATGAATACGTTTTCGGAACTGTAAGATTTGCAGTAATATTTTTTTCTTTTAATATTCTCGTAAAAAGCCCACTTTTCATCTCCAGTAATCAGTTTATCTAAAAACAGCTCCGTATTGTTTCAATCTCCAACGGTTCTATGATGAATGCCAACTTCATCTGCAATTTCTAGACTTGTTCAATGTGGATTGTTTTCCAACATGGATCGCTAAACATCATTACATGCAACCGATGCGTTGCTTCCTTTTTGGAATTCATACAAAATACAGTGACGTAAATGCACTTTAATTACTGACATGTTTTTTACTTTAAATATGACAAGTAAATGATGAATGGTAAAAAAGGACTCGCTTTGTATTATACAGCATGAAAAAATAAACATTAAAATTCCAACAACTCACTAGTCAGATGTTTTTCTTACTAACAAGGAAATATTTTTGCCTGTTTAAAATACGACAGAACTTTCCTTCCAACCATATATATATTTTTAATAAAAAAAATTCAATGTCCTTTAGTTTCTCCTTCTACACCTCTAAAAGTATATGCATAAAGTTTCATTATAATAGGTTGAGTAGTTTTGACGTGAAAGCGTAAAAACCAAACCTACATTCACTTTTATAATATTAGTAATATGAAGAAAATTATTATAAGAAAACATGATCTTTATTCTAAGTAGCAGATTCGTTTTATGCCTTATTTTAACTTTATGAAATTATAAAGAAAAGACGCGAACAAGGCCTTTGCTATACGAGATTCATTAAAAACTCTTTGTATTGCTAACGTTTTTATAACATCATAAGGTTCTATGAAAATTTTATTGTAATCATTTTCCTTATTTACTAAGGAAGTTGATCTTGGCTTAGTTTGTTAAAATGATGTCGTCACACCTATTTATATACATATACTTTATTAATATAAAATAGAAATAAGTACTGAATGTAGACACTTTAGTAAATTAGTTGATAAGTTTTTGTAGGTGATTAATTGTGGGTTCGGTTCCTACTTGGTGTTTGTATATAAATATAAATTTGTTTTTTTCTGTTTTACCGGCTTAGTTGGATAATATGCGGCGTCTAATTCCGTCACCCATAGCCTAGAAAGCCTAAAATTGAAATATAATTTCCTCCTAGTCCTCTAGGCTAGACAGTGAGGGAAATGTATGTTGACGTGTCATAAGAAAAAAATGTGTGACGAAAAAATATTTTTTTGTAAGTAATATTACGTACAAAAAATATTTTTTCGAACTAATTATACGTAATTAAATAAATAAATTTATATAAATGAAAAAAATTAAACCAGCTTCCGCTGTATCCCGCACACAGCATGGTAGGCAGAGGGAACCTAGTGTTAAGACACTCCGTTGCTCACTTTCTGCCGAATTTTGGAGGCATTGCGTGATGAGTGGCAGAACTCAAAGCCGCGCTTAACCTTGACACCAGAGCGAAGAAATGGAAATATAAATTTAAGTAAATATTTCATCTCCTCGAGTGGGGATAGAACTCGCAACCAGTCGGCTTTACAGTCACACTCGTGCCGCTGCGCCACGACTGGCCTCGATTAATTTCTATACGTGTGTAAATACACACGTATAAATAAAGTTTATATTTCGATTTTGTAAAGTTTATTTATTTGCTATCCAAATACGGAGAAGCACAGAAGAAGGGTAATATTTTTAGCGCGCATGTATGTCTATTTCTTTATTTTCTTGTAACTGTTAAACCAGTAAATAAATAATTTCTATATTTAAGGAACTCAATTGACGAATATGTTTAATCCTAATAATTTAATCATCTGCTAATTAGAAGTAGTTACGCTTAATAAAATAATTCAATTTAAACACTTATCTATATATAATAGGACTTGTGCTGACTGACTGAGGTAAGACGCACGCAGAGCCGTAACCGCTGATGGTAGAAACGTGAAATTTGGGCAGATGTTTATTTTCATATTCTGGACATCCACTAAGAAGGGAATTTGAAAAATTTTAACCCTGAAGGGATGAAATAAGGGTTGAAAGTTTGTATGGATTTTTTTTTTTATCTGTACCGATTTTTATAAAATTTGAAATTCAGACTCTTAAACATATTTAATTGAATACGTGTTTCATGGTTTTTAAGAATTCACCCCCTAAGGGCTCAAATAAGGGGTTGAAAGTTTATATGGAAAAATCTTTAAATTGCCACCGATTTTTATAAAAATTTAAATTCAGACTGTTAAAAATATTTTATTGAACACGTGTTTCGTGGTTTTTTTAGAATTCACTCCTAATAAGCGGGCGAAGCCGCGCGCGCCCTCTAGTTTATTTATAGTAATGTTCTAGTTGAAATATTTTTATATTAAAAGATAAAACTTAGATACATCACGAACCGATCGCGTAAATAACCGTTGGACATGACAAGCAATTTGTAACTGAGTAATGAAAATTCATCTTGCTAATTGGTTATTGTCTTAATTGTTTTGAAATGTATTAACTTTTTATATGTGAATGTTTATAGGAGATTGGGTGTTGTTATTTTCAGCTTCAGATAGACAGAGAGAGCCTAGTGTTAAGACACTCCACCACTTTCCGCTGAATTCTGGAGGCATTGCGCATTAGTACATCTGATCCCAACAATTACAGACCTGTATCTATACTACCCTCATTTAGTAAAATCTTTGAGAAAATTATTTTAAATCAAATGCTGATGCACTTTGACTCACATCAGCTTTTGCATGATAAACAGTATGGCTTTACTAAAGGTCGCTCGACTACTGATGCTGGTGTAGGACTTATAAAAAGTATATTTGAGGCTTGGGAGGGATCGCAGGATGCTCTTGGTATGTTCTGTGATCTGTCTAAGGCCTTTGATTGCGTTCAGCACTCTACATTGGTCATGAAGCTACACCATTACGGCATAAGAGGACGTGCACTCAATCTTCTGACCTCTTATTTAGCTAACAGAGTTCAGAGGGTTGATGTAAATGGCAAGAAATCTCCTGGATCATTTGTCAGTATGGGGGTCCCACAAGGGTCTATTCTTGGTCCTTTTCTGTTTTTAATATACATAAATGATTTGCCATTTTTAGTGGGAAAGAACCATGATATAGTATTGTTTGCTGATGATACTTTATTGATTTTTAAAATAAAACGACGACAAAACATATATGACGATGTAAACAATGCTTTATCGAAAGTAGTACATTGGTTTAGTGTTAATAACTTACTATTGAATAGTAAAAAAACTAAATGTATAATCTTCAGAACACCTAACACAAAAATTGTTAAAGCTGATGTACTCTTGAATGGTGAAGCCGTGGAACCTGTCGATTCTACGGTGTTTCTCGGTATCACCATTGACTCTAAATTGCAGTGGGGACCTCATATCGATGGATTGGCGAATAGACTTAGCTCAGCAGCTTTTGCGGTTAAAAAAATCAGACGATTAACGGATGTGGAAACGGCTCGCCTTGTTTACTTTAGCTACTTTCATAGTATTATGTCCTACGGCATTCTACTTTGGGGTAATGCAGCCGGTATTAAATCAATTTTTGTCTTGCAAAAGCGAGCTATTCGCGCAATCTATAATTTAGGTCCAAAAGAATCGTTAAGGCAAAAATTTAAAGAAATAAATATTTTGACAGTTGCATCTCAATACATTTTTGAAAATGTTATGTACATTAAGAAGAATATTAAAGATTTTGCCAAAATTGGTGATGTACATAATATCAATACTAGAAATAGGAGTAAACTTATTGCACCTGTGACCCGATTACATCGGGTCCGTAATTCTTTTATGGGACAATGTGTACGCTTTTACAATAGGATCCCAGAAAACGTCCGAGAATGTTCTATATCACAATTTAAAAGAGTTGTGAAAAGACGTTTGTGTGTTAAAGATTATTACCAAATTAATGATTATATAAATGATAACACGCCTTGGGAATGAAATGCTCGCTCCAGTCTATTTCAAAGTATCATTGTCAGAAACGCTGAAATGTGATTTTGTATAATTGATTTTAAAAAAAAAATAAGTCCCGCTGAGTTTCTTGCGCCGGTTCTTCTCAGGTCTGAGGCACTAATTTTAGTGAACTGGTGGTAAATTATTTGACGTTCAAAAAATGAAGCATGTAACTTCTTATTTTGAATAAAATTATTTGACTTTGACTTTAGTGACGGCAAAGAAATGAATATAATGAATATAAAACTTTTTATTTCCTCAAATGGGAATCGGACCCACTCCCTGTCCCGTTTACACAGCAGAGTATTGACCAGCAGATCAAACATAAAATGGAGTTCCCTTCGAATGTAGCTGAGTTCTATAGTTCCTGATAGGTTTTAATAACAGTTCTGGCGTTTTTACCCGAAAAAAGTTATTTTAAAAAGTGATCTGCAAACTTCCCTTGGCAGATTTTTTTTCAAATAAAAATCGAGGCCAGTTCTGCACCCATAGGGATCTGTAAAATAGTTCCTAATCATTTTTAACAATAGTTCTGTTGAGAAAATATAATTTAAACAGGAAAAAGAACGTTCATTTCGTAAATTGTTCGAATCGTAAAGTTTTTTTTAAATAAATAATATTATGCTCAGACTCGGGAACTCTTCGATTTCTAACAGAACATGAATAATTGTATTATGAAACGCCTATTAAATAAAAAAAATAAAACAACAAACCTTTTATTTCTTGTACATTTAAAACAAAATATAAGTATTTATCAAAATTCTTATATTATAATCTTAAGCAAAACATGTGGATTCTATTATTAATTTGTTATTTTTATTGTAATCATGTTATTATAAATTCATTTAATTTCACTTAATTTTATGTTGTATTATGTATTTATATTTTTTCATATGAAATGGGTAAAACCGCCAGAAGTATTTTAAAAAGCCTATCAGGAACAATAGAACTCAACTACATGCGAAGAGAACTCCATTTTATTTTTGATCTGCTGAACAATGCTCCGCTAAGTTCACAAACATATTGTGCCATTGCGCCACGACTGGTGTTTCCATTTTTTCATTGGTAAATGTTTGTAACGCCTTAAGCAAAAAAAGCGGTGTCTCTGTATGCCTGTCTGTGGTATGGTAGCTCCCGGACTGTGGTAGTTTTTTTTTTGAAAAATAAGTTAATCTCGTTATAACAATTGAGAAGATGATGTTAAATATTAAAATAATTACTTGAAAATAGAAAGGTGTTATAAATATCACTTAGCGTTTTTATTATTTTTACATTATTTATAAATAAAAAGTTAATATCGTATTTTATTTACGTAGTAGTGAGGTCAGCCGTGGCGCACGCAGGGGCACAAAATGTGACTATAAGCACCACTAAGCACGGGTCCTCTCTCTAGGGAATGAAATATTTATTTAAAATATATATTTTCATTTCTTGGCTCTGGTGTCGAGGCAAAAAAATAAACAAAAACAAAGCGCGAGGTTGAGTTTCACCATTGAACACGCAATGCCTCAGAATTCGGCGGAAAGTGAAGAACGGTGTTAAGATACTCTTAACACTACCTTTTCCCTCTGCTTACCCTGCTGTGTGCGGGAAACAACATGATGGTGTTTTTTTTTTATTTACGTAATAACGGTTAAAGTAGGGAACGGTTTGTCTTAACATTAGGTTAAGCCTCCCTCACCATCTGCCTATCCTGCTATATGCGGGATATAGGGTAAAGCTGAATTAAGAAAATACGTAGTAAGGGGAGTATACCAACACCAATGTGTCCGTTATGAAGAAAATGTCCGTGGTGGTGCGTTGTGGGTTCGATTCATATTTAGTGAAATAATTATTTTCATCATTCTATTGCTTTGACACGACAAAGTGCGGCGTTAAGATCCACCACTCAAGACAGCGTGTTGAAAATTGGTAGGAAGGAGGAAACGGAGGGCTTTAATAGTAGCTTTAATTGTACTTTAGTTATATCTTTTTGCTATATACATGAGTTTATACAATCATTGAATATAGTGGGAAAACACTTCCATGTGTGCCGTGTATCTATAATAAGGTATTTTTTAAGAGAAATATTATAATAAAAAAAATAGTATATAAAAACTTATTTTTATAGTATAATGACAGATTAAAAAACCGCAGTTAAGCAGGGTCACAAGGCGCAGTTGAAAGACGACTTATATCCTTTGTCCTTTGTGACACATATACGTGGATAATTGCTTCCTTTTCTATCCTTTTATGACCTTTGATTGGGTCGAGGGTCTATAGAATTGATGGCACTGATGTGGTGATGGATTGGGGTAATGTAATATGATATATCGAACGACATTTTATAAATGAGTATTTCGTAAATAGGTGAAAATACTTTTGAGTGTTTTACTGTCGTCACTGGGTTCGATCCCCACTCGAGGAGATGAAATATTTACTTAAATTTATATTTCCATTTCTTCGCTCTGGTGTCGAGGCAAAGCGCGGTGTTGAGTTCTGCCTCTCAACACGCAATGCCTCCAGAATTCGGGGAACAGAGTCTCTTAACACTAGGTTCCTACCCTGCTGTGTGCGGGATACAGCGTGAAGCTGAAAAAAAAACTGTCGTCACTTTTATTTTTGTTTCGTCCGAAAAAATAACTTTTTTTTAGCTTCTCACTGTATCCCGTACATAGCAGAGTAGGCAAATGGAAACCGGGAGCGTTAACGAAGTGTTAAGACACTTCGTTCCTATTAAAACACCTACATATATTAGCCACTTTCCGCCGAATTTTTGGGGGCATTGCATATTGAGTGGCGAAACTCAATGTCTTAATTGAAATATTCATTACCTCGCGGTCGCGGTTACAGTCGCGGGATTGTGCCTCTCCGCCACGACTGGCCTCCTGTCACTGTTAAGCTTTGACCGCGCCATAGACCGCTTGGGCAAATAGAAATAACTAAGAGTTGTGCATCATGCTCTCAGAAGCTCTCTAGCTCTCCCGTCTTGTAACATTTTTCACTTTGTACTATAGCTTTTCATGATAAATGCGGCGCGCCATTCTGTTCAAGAGGGCGATAGCTGAAGTGGCTCTACTTTTAACATTTTTATACATTGAGTTACTTTAAAACCTCGAAAAATAGACCTAAAATAGACTTATTATTTTTTACACAAAAAGTTATGAATACCTGAAATAAGATTTATATTTTGATGTTATTGAGAAATCCCATTGATCTTTTATAAAATTTTTACTTATTTAGAAATAAAGTGCTTTGAAAATTTGCATTTTTGTCCGAAATCCGACTATTACCAAAAATCATATATTCTCAAACATCTGCTCATAGACCACCAAGCAGAATCATCGATCGTGTACACCCTACACACTTTATTTGTTATTTATTTATTTAATAGGAAGTCAACAATCATAATTCTAAAGCTAAAAACGAAAACAATTTTAAAAGACTACAACATAAATTGTATATCACGCTTAAAGGCTAACTTGAAATGCATGAAATGAACTAAAAAAAGAGGACAAACATAATCATTCTTTGATATGGTTTAAAACTTAAAAAAAACTTATACAATAAAAGAAACAAAAATAATTTATAAATTTAAATTATTTTATAACTACTAAAAGAAAGGAAACATAAACAATAATTTCTGAAATGTATATAGTTATTTCAGAGGAATAGTATTCAGGTACAACTTTTTTAACCAACTTCAAAAAACGGAGGTTATCAGTTTGATGTGTATGTATTGTTTGAATTGAATAATATTAGAGCATGATGATCCATTTCCAAGGTTCCAAGCACATCAGGTATACTTTCTATCTTGAAGTATACCTAACTTAAATTAATTTTGTTTAAAATTATATTATTTTGTTTGCCGTTTAAAAGTGGATATGGATTGTTTGTATATATCAAAACTGGCTTTCTTAAATATACTGTCATACAATAATAGAGCTGCCTTGCCTAAAGTGCCTACTCTTAAGAGTAGGCACTTTAAAAGGGTGCTTATTTTTATTGTGGCTTCTAGAATTACTTGTTACTGCTAAACCTATACTGTATAACACATTTGGACTATCAATACCCCCAATTTATGTAAGAAGCAAAGATCAAGTAAATCTGTAGAGATTTACTTGATCTTTGAATTTTAATTGTAGAATTAGATAAAGAAAGAGCATTGTAAATTTCTTTTGCACTCTTTCTAAGTTGCTTTTATGTGACTTATAATGAGAATTCCATGCAATAGACGTTATCACAGTGCTGTAAGGAACATTTTCTATTTAATAAATAATGCACTTAAATTCTTGTTTCAGTTTTGTATTCAATTAAATAATCATTTCTTTCTTCTTCCTTCACACCAAAAAAAATATTATTGCAAGACACTCCGAGACAAGTCTTTAAAAATGAAAATGTCGGAAGTGACTGCACTTGAGATAAAGGTACAAGTATTTGTCTTGCCCGCGAGCTTTCTTTGAAAGTAAAGACCATGTAAATTTTTAAAATATTTCCCAGCTACGTGGAGCGCGAATAAGCGACTATAATAAAAGTAATGTTCTTTTGTAATTTTTCGTTTTATTACGTCCCTAGCTGGTGACGGTGAAATTTTTCCTTGAAAGTGAATAGAGTTAGTGATGTGAAAAAGTTGTCAATTTTTACGGAGATTGTTACGGAGGGTCTAGAGAGGAGTTTTTTATTGTCTTCTTAAGTTAGGCAATAACATAATATTACATATATATTTTATATATTTACTATTGGTACTGATTTAAGCAGATGCAATATTTTATTGTGGCTATTTTGCTATATTAATTTGGAAGGCGTCATTCAGAAAAAAAACATTAAAATTAAATAAGGAAATTGAGACCATCATGGCGAGGCGGCACAGCATCCGACCATGAATATGATTGTGAGTTCTATCCAACTCGAGGAAATTATCATAAGCTTATACATAAATGACTTACTTATTTAGAAAACGTATAAACATTTCAACGTAGCGGGACTCTAACCCGCGCCTCCTGGAAACCGACCATTTAAAAATTTTAAAAATATAAATGACTTGATTCTTCTACTGTTCTGGTATGGCATTGAGTTATGGAACTCAAAACTCAATGTCAATATTGGCTTGAGTGTAGGGAACACTTTTTCTAGGTTTTCTTTGTTTATCCTGCTATTTATGTTTATCATCGCGAATAAGCATTTGGAAATTGTAACATTCTATCTTTTAAAAGAGCAATTTTTTTAAAATTAATTTCGCTCATCTTTCTACCAGAACTATATTTAAAACCGATGACAGATTCCTGTGGACTCACCTATAGTGAAATTTTAAGTTAATGTGAGTTTAACAGTGCATGTGATTTAATAAAAAATATTTCTACATTTATTATAAAAATAGAAATTGGTTACAATATATTTGCGAAGGCCTAGGCTATTGTACATTATGTTAATCATTTCGATGTAACCCAATATATCAGTAGGTTCAAAATGATTATGGGAACGAAATGATTATGAGAACAGTTGTATGACAATATATGCATATATTCTGTCATACAACTGTTAGTTATTAGGTTAACATACATAGATACGTAGGTAAGACTAGCTAATTGACAGTAATTTACTCTGAAATGTTTTTATTTTTTAAGCTTCACGCTGTATTCACGGCAGGGTAGGTAGAGGAAACATGGGAACCTATAGTGAAGTCACTCCGTTCCCATTAAGATACTTCCTTTACCTACTTTTCATCATTTTCGTTGAGTTTCGGAATTCAATGCCGCGTTTTGCCTTGTTACCAGAGCAAGAAAATGGAAATATTAAATATTTTGGCTCCCCGACTGGGAATCAAACCTACAACCTGTCGCGCTTAAACACGCGTTTGTGCCTCTGCGCCACGATTGCTCTTAAATAAGGAAGTTTAAAATTCGTAAAAAAGGCGTCTATTAATTTCAATTACACAAACTTTCTTATATTTTACAAAACCAAAGACGTCCATTTTTTATATCCAGTAAAATATATTATCTGTCGCACAAGTCAGTTTAATGAAACTAAATCGTGCAACTTTCATTAATGTTGAACGCTATCCTAAGTACTCGGGAGAGCACTTCAGATACATTAGCTTAGTAAATTGAGATCTACGGTCTGGATAAATCTTGTATTAGGAATAATTATAAAACAATCTTTAAAGGGTTAAAGTTAACTGGACCGTTAAATTTGACTACCCGCGAGAAAACATACAAACGAAAATAGCTTGACAATTTAAAGCATGTTTCTTACTACTCTTTACTAATAAAAGATATTATTTTTTGTTTAATTGATAATAATGCACATAGAGCTGCATATCGTCGAACTACCATCACACTTTATTTTTTTTATATTTTTTCGCCCCATTAACATTTCTTCAGGTAGAAGTCAAAGTGCAACTATGAATTTCGCTTCTCCACACTCAATGCATCAAGAATTCGGCGGAAAGTTCACACAATATCTGGAGTTTTGAAGGAAACTGGAGAACGGAGTGTGTTGACACGAGGTTCTCTCCGTCTATTGAACGAAAGTGAATATTTAAATAAACTCCTACTCTCAGTTGTTTGAATTTTGTAATGAACAATATTTTATTATTGTTAAACCCTATACAAATTTTAATTATTTTAAATCGACGTTTCTTCTAAAAATACTTTTAATTTATTCCTTTAGCAACATTTTAAAGTGGCATGTCTAAAAGATGTGACATGGTAGTGATAGTTGATAGTAGGTGACTTGAGTGTGAGTTGCCTGCTGTATACAGATTATGCAGTGCTCACTGTATCATCAGAATGCGAGTTGCAGGCATGTCTCCATTTTTCCTTCTTTTAGAGTCACTACTGTAAAAGAAGGGTGTGAAAAGTCAAAGCGAGGATGTCACGGTGAGAATGAAGAAGAACGTGATCAGTTGGTTTGGGCACGTCGAACGAATGAGTGATGAAAGAATAACAAAAAATATTTATGACGGAAAAGTGTCCGGTAAGAGGTAGAGGGAGATCTCGGTTGACCTTCAAAAACACAGTACCACAGATACTAAAGGAAGGTCACGTAAAAAAAAAGGAAGAGGTTGATGACAGTGGATGACAGTGGACAAGGAGAAAGAGGTATGCAGAGACCGTAGCGTTTGGCGCTCCGTTCTTCCTACCACGTTATGGATACAGAGTGGAGCTAGAATAGATTAGATTATATTGAATACGTATAATCTTCGTACTAAGCTTCAATATGTATTCTTTTTTCCTATTAAGCTATACCAACGAAAGAGGAACATGTAAAAAGCTAGGAAAATCTTCGAATTTTCAAACAAACACCTGTCGTGTGCTTTAGAATATTGCATTACGTGGTTTTGTTTGTATAACATAGTACGGCCCATGAGTCGTGGCCGCAATGACGCTAAATAAATGGCTGTGTAAATTAGGTTTTGGGATTTTTTCTTACCTAGCTGTAAATGGCTGTGTAGAATGTAGATTAGTTCTTAATTTTTTTCTTTTTATTATTTTCTTTCCGAGCGAGTTTGTAATGCACCATAGTTCGGAAAACCTAACTTCAAGGCGGCCACGACACATCGAGCGTACTGTACGGGGGGTTGCTTGTACAATATGCAGGCATCGGTGCTAGTTTCAATCTCGCTTCACAACCTCACATCTCGTATACGAGACCAGGAAATTGAAAGATTTAGAGCTTTATTAAAGTTTGCGTTTTAAATTTGTACGTGTCATGATTTTATATAAAAAAATAACTAATATTAACACAGTGGTACAGTGGAGACTGGTATGGGCCATAAGTTACTTGTGACGCGTATACAAGTATATCTTAAAAGCCATCATTTTTCACTTAAAATCATTGTTAATAATCATACATGTTTTAATTGCGTCGCAAAGACAAACAAAAATGTACATGGTGGTAAATTATATGTACATCATGATTATACATTTTTTTATCTTCAAGCTGTATTCCACACACAGCAAAGTAGGCAGTGGGAACCTAGTGATAAGGCATCTTGTTCCCAACTCAACGCCGCGCTTTGCCTCGACACCAGAGCGAAAGAATGGAAATATAAATTTAAGTAAATATTTCATCTCCTCGAGTGGGGATCGAACCCACAACCAGTCGGTTTTACTGTCACACTTTGTGCTCCTGCACCACGAGTGGCCTCATTTTTATTTATTTATTTTTATACATATAATAAAGAAATACAATGATTGATCATACTCAGAATCTCTATGCGTACTTCTCTATATCTATAATACAATATTTTTTAACTTTACGCTCTTTCCGGCATATAGCAAGCTACTCAGAAACATTGCGTGTTGAGTGGTGGAACTAAACACCGGGATTTGCCTGGCAAGTCCCAAGAAACCAGAGATTCATTTTTTTTTCTAAAAATCGTGATCGTTGTAAGATACTCCATCTTACTATCTAATTTTACCCCAAAACACAAAGAATTTAAGTAAATCTAAATGAGCATTCTTGTGTCCGTTTAGCTAAACAAATTACCTACTTCAAAGCGTTATTGGAATATCTTTACTATAATTCGATGCCTTTAATAAAATTAAAATAGATACTAGAGGCTAATCGAAGGGCGCACGTAGGACTGTTAATGTAACAGGTTGTGGGTTTGATTGCCATTCGAGGAAATGCTAATATTATATTGGTACATGATAAAAGAAATATTCAATTTTATTAAAATGTTATGTCATCGTAGTGTACTCGGTATTTTTTCATTGAATGATGGCTATTGGTTCAATTTGAGTTTACGAGAAAAAAATATGAGAAGTGATTCAAACATTGAGTAAAGCATAGCATATATGAAAAATTCCAGCAGCTTCGCGCTGTGTTTCGCACACAGCAGGGTAGGCAGAGGGAACCTAGTGTTAAGACACTCCGTTTCCCACTTTGCATTGACACCTGAGCGAAGAAATGAAAATATAATTTTAATCAATCGAATCCACAACCAGTCGCGTTTACAGTTATACTTTGTGCCGCTGCGCCACGACTGACCTCAATCGTTACGCTATTTTCCCTCATAGCAGGTAGGATAGGGAAAATTTGTTGTCAAGACATTCCGTTGTCAACTTTTCGCCGAAATTTCAGATATAAATATTCAATGTTTTTTTTCCTGGCTCTAGCAACGAAGCAAAGCTAGGTGTTAAGCTTCGCCATTCAATTCGAGCTAAAACGATTTCAAATTATTGACTTTGAATGAGTAAAAAGGGAAGAACGGAGTAACTTAACACTAAAATATCTGTTACTACCGCTCTATATGAAGGACAGTGCGTAGTGGTGACTACTGATTGTTGACTCACTATTTATTTATAAAATTACAGTGCCACCATCCAGAAAAAAAAAAGTAAAACGTCAAAAATTCAAATACGAAATCACTTTAAAGATTTCGTATTTTTATATTTATAGTAATGTATATAAAAAAAATAACCTAAAGTCCCAAAATACATTGATAAAGACAAAACTTAGGAGACGCCTTGTAATCGTGTTCAAATGCCCCGCACAAAGAAATATTAGGGTCGATTTAATATTACTTTCTTTGTACGTTTTCACAAAACAAAATGCGCAGCTCCGTAATAGTAAACTTTTAGTACACTTCTAAGCTTATATAATTATGGAGGCGAAATAAAATAAGAGATAACAAAAGATAAAAGAAAAATAATATTTTTTTTCAGAGTCAACGGAACAAAATAGCTTTGGGAAAGTTTGGTTGGAATTTTTTGAATTAAATATGTGTATTGTCGTATGACACAAGAAACGATATGAATGTTACAAAATATAGAAACACACATATATAATAATGCCAGTCGTGGTGCAGGGGCACAACTGTGCGACCATAAGCATGGTAGATTGTGGATTCCATTCCCACTTAAAATAAATAAAAAAATAAATCAGCTTCACGCTGTATCCCGCACACAGCAGGGTAGGCAGAGGGAACCAAGTGTTGAGACACTCCGTTCTCCGTTCTCTCGAGTGGGGATCGAACCCACAACCAGTCGGTTTTACAGTCACACCTCGTGCCACTGCGCTACGACTGGCCTCCATTTCCACTTGAGTGAATTAAATATCAGATATTTCATTTTCTCCCTCTGGTACCGAGGCAAAGCGCGGAGTTGGGTTCCGCCACTCAACACTCAATGCCCTGAAAATTCGGCGGAAAAGAGGGGAACAGAATTGTCTTAATTATGACGAAGGTGGATGGCGAAAGTTCTTCAGTGGGACGGAAGTAAAACAAGCGTTATGCAACTATGTTTATATTCGGAGGTTTACAAATTTGTGTAACTCGTACAATCGATACATGCTATTTTATACTCTTTTTAAAATACAATTACCCACTTTTAAAATTTATATTTAAACACGTTCCATTAATCGATATCAAATAATTATACTTAAAAATAATAAAAGTACTATACTTTATATGCTAATACAAAATTATTATTAATTATATTTTATTAAATAATTAATATGTATATTATAATTATCATTATAAATTATTATTGTTAATTAAATCGTATCATATTGAAGTATAAGACAGAACATAATTATATTAAATAGCAGGTTGTATAAAGCGAGGTATTATATTATCTGTTACATAATGGGAAAGAGTGTCTTAATACTATTTTCCAAAGTTCCCTCCGCCTAGCCTGCTATGTGCGGGATCCAGCGTGAAGCTAAAAACAAATCAATTATATATAAGTGCAGTTTGAAGTCATGCTTTGGATTACATTAAGACTAAGAAGATAATTTAGTGGATATCGAACTCACACCTATCGCGCTAAGACACAAAACTTTCAAACCGGACCAAGATTGTGTAAATTATTTCAAAATCACAAATTTATTTATCGAATTTTGATACTTCAAAGATAAATGATATGCTGGTGATTTCTGCGACTTTATCTGGCTTTTCATCAATGCCGGATTTTCCTTTTACTTTGAAGGAAATGTGTTGAGATTGCTTGCATTGCATATATAAGATACGGCAGGTCGATAAACAAACATAAGGATAAAAGTAAACTAATATTATATTGGTACATGATAAAAGAAATATTCAATTTTATTAAAATGTTATGTCATCGTAGTGTACTCGGTATTTTTTCATTGAATGATGGCTATTGGTTCAATTTGAGTTTACGAGAAAAAAATATGAGAAGTGATTCAAACATTGAGTAAAGCTTAGCATATATGAAAATTTCCAGCAGCTTCACGCTGTGTTTCGCACACAGCAGGGTAGGCAGGGGGAACCTAGTGTTAAGACACTCCGTTTCCCACTTTGCATTGACACCTGAGCGAAGAAATGAAAATATAATTTTAATCAATCGAATCCACAACCAGTCGCGTTTACAGTTATATTTTGTGCCGCTGCGCCACGACTGACCTCAATCGTTACGCTATTTTCCCTCATAGCAGGTAGGATAGGGAAAATTTGTTGTCAAGACATTCCGTTGTCAACTTTTCGCCGAAATTTCAGATATAACATGTTGGTTGGCGGAACTCAACACTGCGTTTTGCCTCACCAGGGCGGATAACGAAAATAATTCATACACTGACTAACAATCGTTCACTATAAGGCTATAACGCAAGGATAGTTTAAATATACATAGAAATGAAATTGAATTGTATCAACTTTTTAAATTTAATTCAAGATTTCGCTTTGGCATTTAAAGTTATCCAACGAGAGAAGTTCTGAGATTTTCTTTTTTCTTATTAACAAACCTAATTTCTTAGCTTCAATCCTCATTTAAAATTTAAAGTGCATTTTTTAATAAGAGCTTGAATCGAGCTTGTGTCTTGGCAATACTTCATTTTTATATTACCGGCGAGCGTTTAATTTTTTTAAAATACTTTTTACTCACGTTTGAAGCAAGAAAGATTTTTTTTATTAATTTCATAGAATGAGACCCGTCCTGGTGCAGGGGTATAAACGGTTCGATTCCCACTCGAGGAAATTAAATATTTAATATTTTCATTGCCTCGCTCTGATAGGCAAAGCGCGGCGTTGAATTCCGCCACTCAACACGCATTGCCGCCAGAATTCGGCAAAAAGTGCGGAATGGAAGTGTCTTAAAGGGAACGGAGTGTCTTAACACTAGGTACAACCTAGTGTACCTAACTTACCGATAAGGCTTCGCTAGTTTTTTGAGCGTTAAGTTATAAACCATGAAAATGTTATATTACAAATTACAAGTTTTAGTCTAAAACTGCAAATTCTAAAAGTAAATTTAGATTTTTAATTTTAATTCAAATAACTTTATTAGGCCGTTGCGTCGTGGTGTAGCAGTACATAATGATTGTGGGGTCGATTCCCACTCGGGGGATTGAATTATTTTCGTTACCTTGCTCTGGTCACAACACATAAAGTTTCGAAAATTGTGCGTAAAATGGGGAATGGAGTGTATTAATACAAGGTTCCCTCTGCATACTCCGTGGTTTACTCGAAAGATGTTATTTTATAGTACCACGTTAGACTCAAAAGGAAAATATGGAAACTTTATGTGTTTATCCAATATCACGTTAATTCCCTGATACATAATCAAGCTGAAACTAAGACTATAAAATTTAGCAAGAAGTGGGAATTTCCAGTACAAATAAAGAAAAAAATACAAAAAAAGTGTTTTTTTTTTTTCAATTTATATTAGGATAAAATCTATTGCAAACTTATAATTATTTTAATTGGTACGGAATTCCAAGTGGACAAATTCGACTCGAACTTAACCAGTTTTTTAGATATCTTATACTGTTCAAGGTCATTGAAGTTTGTAGCTGTCTTTCTATGTCTACAACTACCATAAAAAATATCTTTCTTTTTTTTATAGTTTCACGGTTTTTTGTCTTTAGGCAGATAGAACTTAGTGTCAAAATACTCTGTTCTTTCCGTTTCGAATGCAAATTGATTATTCACCTATTGAAAATATCTCACGGATTCGTATAAGCAAACGTAAGCCCCTAACGGTTTTAAATGCTTAAATTCTGAAGAGATTATTTTGCTCATAACTTTTATAAGGCGCTCAGATAAAGCTTTAGGAGACTAAGGTATAAAGTTTGTTAGCTTGAAATAATACTTCTAGGACTTGTATATAGTATATACAAATAATTAAATTATATAAGTGCATGATGTTAATATTTAACAGATAAGTCAATTAATTTCAAAAAATAACCAAATAAAGGCGAATAAGAACTATATGTATTTCTTATTTTATTATATTTTTCTATTCAGGATTTTGTATTTTCTTAAAATATTATTTATTCTTCAAATTGTTGTATCTTTAAATTATGTTATTAAGATTTTTTTTCTATATTTTTTATTTATATTATGATTATTATAGGAATTTAGGGTCACTCTTAGAGGGTACCTAAAACCTAATAGATATTTCTAGGGAGGAGTCACGGCCCGACCTCAACAATCCATTAGGAATAGACTGAAAACCATCCTAAACTTTATTGTCAGATAATTTTGAAAACCAAACTTAATAGTTTGATTTCAAAGTTTGGGGCCTCTTGTAATTACTGTGCTTAATGTAAAATCGATAGAAACGATTTAGTGGAAGTTACATCTTATTGGTGACCTCGATATAGATTGTAGTTTGTAAAGTATGTTAAAAACTTGAGGGATCCATTCGGGGGAATGAAATATTTAATATTTTAATTTCATCGTATGGTAACGACGCAATGCGTGGTGTTGAGTTCCGCCATTCAAAACCGCACTGTCTTGAGAATTCAGCAGAACGAGGGAAACTGAAGTGTCTTAATTGGTACAGAGTATCTTAACACTAGATCCCTCTACCTACCCTGCTACGTGAGGGATGCAGCATAAATAACATTCAACTAAACTAACTTAAGGCTCGCTTGTATTAATCACATCATTTTAGGGATATTTAAAAATAGTGATTTAAAACATTACAAATAGTAAAACTCGATTAATTTGCCTTCTGATGAATCAGACATAAATAAAAATCAAGACCAGAATATTTTTTATTCAATTAGTTCGTGTACAAACACATTTGAATCGTCAAGTTATATGTCAGTAATGTCAGTTTTACAGAAACTGCTAGGAACTGAGCTTATTATAATCTGTACTCAAAAACTTTATGTACAATATAGTACTAGGCTTTTATTGCTTAATTTAATGAACATCTAATGACTTGCAAATGTAAATGATAGATTAAATGTCACTGGAGAATGATAAATGTTGATAGTGACAAATTAGTAGAGACACGATATTGCAGGGTTGCTTTAAATTGAGACTAGGTACATTTTATTTAAATCATATTGAATTTTGGAAATGCCATATTTAGCCCGAATATATGCTTCACACTTTAATCCGTGTATAATCTAGTCTCAAGGCCTCCGTTGTTGTATGTATAGGTACATTATAAAATATTTCTTATTGATTTTATTTAGAATCAGTGTCAAAATAGATAATAATTAAAAAAAAGCTCCGCCGTAACAGCTTTCGCTGCCGTGACCAGGATTCGAACCTGGGTTACTACGGCCACAACGTAGGGTCCTAACCACTAGACGATCACGGCTATCGGAGCTTATACAACAATGCCCCAAAAAAATAATTTCTTTTAACCACGTTATTATACTGGCAAATTAAATATTAACTTAAATCGTCGAAGTGATACAATTTAAATGATCATTTCAATTAAATAAGATTTTCAACCGATGTAAAAAGTCGGTCGAAAGTAAAACATTTTTCCTTTTATTGGCTACTTGAATTGCTTTTTTTATTTGATTGCACAACGCTTATTGAAGACATTATAATAATTTTCATGTATTTCGTATCTACGAAATTGATTGTATGTATTTGTTTTTTTAATCTTCTTGATGTAATAATACGCACTAAATGAATATACAAAATGGTACTACTACACTTCGGTTTTTTACGAAAAAAAACCACATTTCAAGTTCAAAGCAACCATTCGTTTCGCACTACAATGCAAAAATACAATTCGAATATTAAATCTATTTCTAATGATGGGACTAGAAATTATTAATTTCAAGTAATTCTATTTTTTGTATGTAAGTATAGTTTTCAACCTAATTTTGAAATGATTACTAACACATTCGTAAATTGAGGCCGTCGTGGCGCAGGCATAAGCGTGCGAATGTAAACGCGTCAGTTGTGGGTTCGCTTCCCACTTGAGACAATGAAATACTTAATATTTACATTTCCTTGCTCTGGTAACGAGGAGCTTAGCGGAACGGAACCTATATTGATTATACGTAATTTTATTGCCATGAGAACTGAAATCGTAACCCAAATTTCAACTTAATCAGAACTGTCGAAGTGGGTCAAATGGAGCTTACAAGATTTCACACATACTCACTAATATTGCAAGTTATACAAAATATAGTAAAAATAAACTGATATGCACAAAGTGCACAAAGTGTGAATGTAAAACTGACTGGTTGTGGGTTCGATCCCCATGAGATGAAATATTTACTTACATTTGTATTTCCATTTCTTCGCTCTGGTGTCGAGGCAAAGCGCAGCGTTGACTTCTGCCACTCAACGCAATGCCTGCAGAATCCGGCAGAAAGTGGGGAACGGAGTGTCTTAACACTAGGTTTCTTCTGCCTACTCTGTAAGTGTGCCGGATACAGCGTGAAGCTGATTTTTTTTAAACTGATATATTTATAAGTACAAAAAAAACCAACTAAATATCAAGCATTTATCGAACATGCTACAAGCACTACAGAATACATTAGAGACACTACTAGGTACTAGGTAAATAGGAGTACAAGAGATATCTACTGAAATAGTACCTACACCTACAGTAATATTTCTTTGAGAAAATGGACTGCGAAGAGTAAAAAGAAAAAGTACTTTAATTCTTGGCATATAGAGAGCACTTGTTGAATATTGAACAAAGCTTTTCACTAAGGATTTTAATTAATCTCTACAGTTTCGGCTTATTATTATATCGGTTTTGAACAAAAAAAATTAAGTTATTTTATTCCGGGTAGAGTTAACCAAATTACTATCCTATATATTTTGTGTTATTTTACGCTGTATGCCGCATATAGTAAAGGGATTGGACCCAGTTTTAAGACAGTTTCCAGCTATCCGTCCAATTTTTGAGGCTTTGCATGTTGAATAATGAAAATAATTCATTCTCAAGAGTGGGAACCGAACTCACCTATATTAAAATCAAATTTAGAATCTGTACGTGCCTATGCACTCTTAACTATTTATAGATGAAATCTTAGAATCAAATGGCAGTCTTTTCGTTATATTTTCTTGTCCATAATGTAATTATGGTCGAAATGAAGTAATTTTTCTTAACAAAACATTTATGGTAGCGGAAAATTCAATCAGTTATAGGTCTTCGTCTATACTTTGTAATATTTTAAAAAAAAAATGTTTTATTCTCTTTGTTTAGACCCATTAAATATTGTTCGTACTGATATTAAAAAGGTTTAAAATCATATTATATCTTGATTTTTTCAATGACAGCTATAAGCAATCATCGTTTTACGCTTTATTTCTTATATAGCACCTGGTGTTAAGACACTCCGTTCCCATTAAGACACTTCCGTTAGCCACTTTCGCCGAATTCTAGAAGCATTGCATTACCAGAGTGACGAAATTAAAATATTAAATATTTCATTTTTTTGAGTGAGAATCGAACTCACAACTTGTCGCGTTTACAGTCGCACGCTTGTGCCCTTGCCACGACTAGCCTCTATCTTATCAGCTAAGATGAAAATAATTTAAATGCAATAATTCTATGCAGTAGGTAGTAGGTAGGATTTTATCAGATGGTTAGACACTTTTTACAGCAGGAACTACCATTAAATGTAAATCGAGGTCATCGTGGTACAGTGGGTGGCATGTAAAAGCAACAGTTGTAGTTGCGACTCTTATTGGGGACAATACCAGAACGGGGTCTAAATAATTAATTTTAGATTTCTCCGTCAAGTCTAGCCACTCAACGCGTAGTGTTCAACGATTACTTCGACAAAGCCTGGGAAAGTAAAAATACTGTATTCTTTAATACAATAAATAAAGAAATTCTCTGAGATCATCATTTTAAATACATCTATACTATTATTATAAAGAAGAAAGATTTGTTATTTTGTATGTATATTTGTATTGTTTTCACATAAAAATTACTGGGCCGATTTAAAAAAATCTTTTATTATTAGAAAGCTGCATCTTCACTGACTAACATAGGCTATATTAGGTTTTTAAAAAAATAGGGATCCCTAATAAAAATGCAATAATATAACCCAAAGTGTCAAAAAATTGATCTAAATATTTTATCCCGCACCGCGCTCGCGTCTTCGCTTCTATAAAAATGTTTAAGTCGCTTCTGAGATAAGCGTCGACAAAGAGAAAAACCAACAAACAGACAAAATTTTTAAATATCATTGTTTCTGGTTCTATTACTTTGTTAAATGCTCCCAATAATCATTTTTGATAATTTTAATGAAAATGAAAGGAACGTAATTCCCTGTACTTAAACAAATAAATAATTCACAAATTTAAGCGGGCGAAGCCGCGAGCTGATCGCTACTATATATATAAATTCGTTTAAGATAATATTTGCTTTGAGACTAAAATCTCAAAGGACTTACTTTTTATGTCGAAAAAAAGATAAGCTTTGCCAAATATAAGTTCAAAGCAGAACAAACAAGTAGACATCAAATGAATAATATTGGAATTTAGCTATTTCAGTCAAGAAAACTGATAGCGCAGCGCACGCGATTGGAAATATTTATTTAAATTCATATTTTCATTTCTTCGCTCTGGTATCGAGGCAAAGCACGGCGTTGAGTTCCGCCACTATACACGCAATGCCTCCAGAATTCAGCGGAAAGTGGAGAACGGGATGTCTTAAGTCACCGTATTAAGACACCCCATTCCACTTCCCCTCTGCCTTGCAGGGTGCGGGACACAGCGTGAAGCTGACTTGACTTAAGAACATCTCAATATATTTATATAATATTACTCTTGTACATTTGAGAATAAATCTAAGTTATTCTTGTTCTCTATTGTGGCGCAGTCGAACAACGTCTGGCATGATGGTTGTGGGTTCAATTTCCAATTATTATTTTATATTTTTCCGCTCTGGCAAGGAAAATTGAGATAGAATTCAACGTTTCTATGCGATGTCTCTAATTTGTGCGGAACGTAGAGAAAGGAGAGTTTTAACACTAGATACCATCTACCTAGCCTGCTATATTCGTCGTGTATGTAAATAAGGCTGCATACATTGTTGCATATATATTACAATTTATGTATTACATTATTGGTACAATATATGTAATATTGGTACCATTGTGTCACACAATCACACTCTCCTAATCAGAATTTGATATGAGTATGCAAATTAGTCGTTCGCAATTTTCACTGTCTTGAACGTTCGACTTCAATCAACGTCACTTGACGATTTACATCGAGTTCGAATTTTATTTTGTTTATAAAAAATATATATATTAGGTTGATACAATACAGCTTGTACGGAAAAGTGAGAAGGAGTTACGTATTTAGAACATCATTTCTTTGTATTAATTAATAATATTTATGATGCGTTAAATTTTTATTTTTTTTTTTAAATTTTCCTCTATTTTTTTAAGGTTCTCACTGTATCTCGCATGCAGCAGGGTAGGAAGAGGGAGTCTAGTGTTAAGTCACTTAGAACCCTACTTTTCCGCTGAACACTGGAAGATTTGCGCGTTGAGTGGCGGAACTGAACGCCGCGCATTGCCTCGACACCGCAAGCAGACAGCGAAGAGGTGATATATTCAATATTATAATTCTTCGAATGGGAATCAAACCCACAATCTGTCACGTTTACAATATATTAATTATACAATTTATAATATTTAATAGTATTTAAAATAATAATGTTACAAAAAAGCTTAGAAATAAATAGCTTTTGTTTCGTTTTATCCATAAAAAATAGTTTTTATACTATTTCTCTTGACAAATTGGCGCTCGACTGAACAAGCCGTTCTGTAAATAGTCGTTAAACTTTCACTGTTAGCGAAGCCTTGTGATATTAAAGAGCAATCTTTATATGGTTATCTCTGATTCAGAAATTTGGTAATCAATAACTTTTTGTTTGGGGTCATCGTAGTGCAGCTGCACAGCGGCTGGCTGTAAACGTGAGCGTTGTGGGTTCGATTCTTACATGTTGAAATGATCTATTTTCATTTGGAACTCAACGCGCATTGATTCAAAATTTGTGCCAAATGTAGTAACCGGAATCCTTAGCTGAAGAACCTGGGAACCTTAACACTGGATTTCTTCTGCCTACTCTGTTATATCCGGGATACAATCTGAAGCAATTTTTTATTGAGGAGTTACAAAGCCAAAGTAGTAGTAGGTTACTAAGCCAAAAGGTTCTTTTATTTTTCGCCTTTACGCCGTTCATTTTTGATTTAAAATGTCTTAGTGATACTAAATTTTTCACTTTGAAATTCAAATATTCATCTAAATTTCTTTAGAACCTATATATAATCTATAATAAACAATATTGAACCTAGAAGTAGATTCCAACCGAATCACGTCGACATTAGACAAAATTAAGATGATTATCATACTTAACGTAATGTATTTAAAAAAGCTGCCTTGTCAAAAGTTATATAATTCTAACTATATCTAAGCATAAATTTTCTCCCTAAAAAAAATTCTACATCATTAATCGGTCTCCTTGCAATCCGCGCCAAATCAACTCACACGTGAAAATCCAAGCTAAGCCAAGTGAGGTCGTCACGTGTCGTAGAATTTTAGTGATGATGTATAGTTAAATCGTCGGTTTTATACAAAAAAATTGAATTATCTTCACGGTGTATTCCACACACAGCAGGGTAGGCAGAGGAAACCTAGTGTTAAGACACTCTGTTTCCCACTCTCCGGTGAATTCCGGAGGCATTGCGTGTTGAGTGACTTTGCCTCGAAACCAGAGCGAAGGAATGGAAATATAAATTTATATTTATATAAAATATAAATTTAAATAATTCTATACAAATATCTGATAAAGGCAGCTTCACATATTTTTCCGCATAACAGGGTAGAAGAGAACCACGAGGTTTTCTCTACCTTGTTAAAGGAACTTTACGACAGAATAAGTGAAGATAATATTTTCTTTGAACTGCTCCTCATATTGAGACCGGCGTGGCACTGACACAAGCATGCAACTATATAAGCTCGATGGTTGCGGGTTGGATTCCGACTCGAGGAAACGAAATATAATATTTTCATTTTCTCACACTTATAACTATGTTCTTACGTACCCTGCTTCCCTGGAATACACCGTGAAGCTAGACAAAAGGGTACCCACAATTACCAAGTAAAGAGAAAATCAATGTATCACACTCTAAAAGTATAAAAAGTAATCAACATCTACTACTCAAATTACACAATTCAAGAGGGAATGTATAATAAAAGCATATTATATCAATGTAGTGCCAGCGGGCGAAACCGGGAGAGATACGTTAGTTCATTCTCCTTCGTGTGGTTTCCATACAGCGAGGTAATCATAAGATTAGCAATGTAAGAACCCCTGCAGTCGAAACACCATATAAGAAATGAACTGAATGTATAAAATAATTATTTTAAATTTATTATTAGCATAAAATTTTAGTACATATCCTCAGTTTATTATTTAAAACCAATACACGAAGATATAAATACAAAACAAAACAATATACGTAAGAAAATCGTTTCAGTCAGCAGGATTTGTTTACAAAATCCTGAAAGTGTGAACGCACCTTACCCATTCTATCCCGACAGTGCAATCGCGACTTTCACCGAGGGAGGACGTGTCCTGAAAAAATCTATATTTATAAGCGAGCGATAAACTATTTACAACTTGATAAATAAGCACAGTTTTAAGATCTTCGAAATTTCTAAATATATTTGCGTGCAAAGTCCTTTTTGTGAATATATTTTGTGTTGATGTGTTTGCCTTTTTCCGATAGATAAGTTACCATGTGAGACGTGTATGTCATCGGCTAGCTTTCGAGAGCTCGTCACTGTCACTTCTGTTAATTGGTGAGTAAAACATATATATTACCCAGAACCATTGAAAGTGCTACAAAAAATCATATAGAAGCTTAACATTCGTTAGTAAAAAAATATGAAAGTTTAAATTGTTTTTTATTTTTTTTTATATACTATCTAACCATATTATAAGTATGCTATAGAAAATGCGAATTAGTTTTTTTAAATGTTAAATACAAAAATGAAATTGCAAGTACGTTGCATTAGAAATGCTCGAATTTAATACTGCATGTTTATGATGTTAAGGATAAATAACGTGCTATTTTCGGACACAAAATGAGATCGTATATGTTTTATAGCTTTATGCTTTTTTCCGTATAACAGTCAGGCAGAAAGACGTAAGTGTTAGACACTTTGTTCGTCGCTTTTTGCTTGAATTCGGGAAATTGTGTATTGATTGGCGGAATTCAACGCCGCGCTTTGTCTTGCCACAACGATAAAATCAAAATAATTCATTTCCCATAGTGGCAATCGAACCCACAACCATGAACTAAGACCCCATGTTTTGTATCTACATCTATATGGTATAAAAAAAACATAAACTTAATAATTTCAATATTTCAAATGTAATGTAGGTCAAATATTATGAAGTATGTTTTCATAGAACATTTAATTTCAAAACTGACCACGCGTGTCGCATAAATTTTTCAGTGCTATCGTGATATAGTAGTCTAGCACTATATTATATTAATTATGTTTGTCTACTTATAATGAGAGGGGTAACCTATATTCATTTAAATTATGATTTATATTAAAATAATTGAAGCCATAGTGGCGCAGTGGCATGAGACTGCAAGCGCGATGATAGTAGGTTTAATCCTTATATGGGGAAATGATCGATGGTAGGCACAGTAGTGTTAAGTTCTGTTACTGAGCAGGCATACTGCCTGCTGTAGTCGAATTTAGACGAAAAGTTAAGGACGGAGTGTCTTAATACTAGATAAAAATAAAAAATAAGTCGTGAATTATTATTCGTTTTGTTTCCTATGTATGATCAAGAAAGAGGGTAACAGGAGAACAGTAAATCAATAGATAAGATAATGGAGATAAGCGTGAATATAGATTAGAATATAATTACAATTATAAATGTTGATTATATATCGGTCAAACAGCGCATATATATATAAGCTACTGGTATTATTTAAAAAAAAATCATATGCAAATATTTTTTTAGAGTAATCTAGGGGCATATCGTATTGAGTGGCGGAACTTAACACCGCGATTGGCCTCATCACCAGAGCGAAGAAATGAAAATATGAAATATTTCATTCTCCTTAGTGGAGATTATAAGTTATCTTGAAGGAAGGAA
This sequence comes from Heliconius himera, assembly GCA_021202915.1. NCBI lineage: Eukaryota > Metazoa > Arthropoda > Insecta > Lepidoptera > Nymphalidae > Heliconius > Heliconius himera. The sequence continues at coordinate 666,570 of JAJHJA010000133.1, read as the reverse complement.
TGAATTATTAAGACAAAGCCAATTTGAAATCACAACTATTGAATTCTATCCTAACAAATTCCAGCTAAGTCCTAACTGATTTATACAACGATTTATAACTGATTTTTATACAGCCCAAAGCTTTAAGCTCAAAGGACACATCGTAGAGTCAAAGTCAAGTACACACGCATGAATATGATAAAATAACGAACTAGTTGCGTCGCGGCCGCAAAGCCTCTCGACCCAGATAACTATCAACTATCAGCTTTCCATGGTTTTGTTTGCTTTGGCTGAAACACGCAGATAGGCTTAAATAAATTTGTGTTTTAGTAAATATGTACATAAATGTGTCTCAGCGTATAAACCACGTTTTTTTATTAAGTATACAATACAAAATTACCGTAAAAGATTTATGTACATTTTTACGGTCTGCCAAGACAAACCGTGGCGTTAAGTTTATCAATGTCTTGACGGTTATCGGGATACTTCTGTTTATTCGGGAATATGCGGGAAAAAAATATGAAACTAAAATAAATTTTGCAACTTTGAGAATTATGATAATGTTATTTGCTAACAATATCTTGCATTCCAACAAACTAAATTGTTTTATGAATATTTTAAACAAAATTTGAACCCATAATAACCTTTTTAGTCGGCTATACTTGTGTCAAATGTTTTACATCTCGATTCAAAAAATAAATATTTAAAATTTCTATATTCTAATGGCTTTCTAATAAATTTGGCTGTTTGTCAATGACAGTATAAATAAGGAGGCCAGCGAAATTATAGATGATTCTCTTACAATTCTTACAGATGTATCGTTTTTATGTCTTTTGCATATACAGAATATGAAGCAGACGTTTTAAAATGGGACAGCTGACTCCCACTCGAGGTTTTAATGATTAATCATTCTCTCGCTCTTAAGCAAAGTTATTTATATGAAACGAAGTTAATCTAAATCGAAGCGCACAACAAAGTAAAAAATGTAAGTGCTTAGATGATATGTGAATTATACGATGTGTTCGTAGCGTCTACAGTAATAAAAAAAGAATAATGCCCAACTCCTTTAAGCTCTTGTAGAGTATTTTCTCAGGAAATATTTTTATATAAATAGATACTTTGGCATTATACTGATATATGTGTTCATATATTTTACACATGAAATGACCCGCTATTTGCAAGTACGGAGAGGTTAATGCCAGCGGGCGAATTACAATACATTAATCAGGCTAGTAGTCTTAAGGTTTGATAGGATTTAATATGAGTATTTATATAATTATAAGGGAAGGGAATCTTTGAGATCATTTTGGGTTCGAATCACACTCAGGAAAATGAACTGTTATGAAATTTGATAGTTATAAACGTACATTGATAAGAGGCATAAAAACATTCAAATGCTAGCGAAAAAAACTATTACTGGTGATTTTTTTTCAGAAGTTATTTTAAAATCTGCTAGTATTAGTGTAGAATATTCTCTGAAAATTTATAGGCACAGCCTAATGAAAACGTGTTGAAAATGTACTAAAATCATGAAATTGTATTTTTTTTCTTAATATGAGAATACATTACATTTAAATAGTTTTTTTACATATTGACAAGTGTTTTTACCAGTTTTCGATAATCAAAGACAATGTTTATTGAGTACAGGTATTTTGGTATTGTAAAGCTATCCTAGCTTAGGCTGTTAATTATAATTTTCACACGCTGTGGAATTAATATTTCTAAATAATGTTTTTGTACGTTCTATTTTCAGAACTATAAATGCACATAAAGAATAAATATAAAAATAATTAGGCAGAAGGAATCTAGTGTAAAAACACTCTCCAAGCACCTACTCAACTAACGAAACATTGCATTTTGAGTGGTAGAGCTCGACGCCGTGCCTCATTTAGAGATAAAATACAAAAATAAGATAAAAATACGTTCAAACCGATACTAATACAAAAAATAAAGAATACCTTTATGTTTGTAACATACAATTTTAACAAGCAACAAGTCTACTGTTTGTAATTACCCACATTAGTCGCTACTTCGCCTCTGGCTCTACGAAATTACGTCACTTTATGTTATGCCCCCACTTTGTAAGCTGTTACGTAAATGAACGCGTTGGCTGGCGATTTGCTAAACCGAAGCTTCGAGTTCTGGAGGATAGCTGACATGACTGACGCCATTGTGGCGCAGTAGTCAGTAATAAAAGTAATTAAAAAATAACTGACTTCAGAGGCCAGTCATGGCAAGCTGTGAGTGTTCATGAGATAGGTTGTGGGTTTGATTCCTACTCGAGGAAGTTATATAAATATTTTCATTTCTTCGCTCTGGTATCTCGAGGTAAATTGCGGTGTTGAGTTCCGCCACATAACACACAATGCCTTCATAAATCAGCGGAAAATGGGGAACGGAGTGTTCCCTTTACGTTGTGGGTTCTGTCAACAGTCAGGTAGGCGGGAAGCGAAAAAAAAAACTGACTTGTCTATTTATGGATTATAATAGTCTAAGAAACGATTTTCAAATCTAATATATTTTCTTATTAAAAATATCTGTTTTAATAATTAAATCTTTTTCATTAAGAAAAAAGTCGCGTTTTAAAACAAAGCAAAACTCGTTTAAACACAGCTGCTCTTTCAAATAAAGTTAGAAATGTAACTATATTTTTTAAAGCAGACACTGATATATAAGTGAGCTTTGTTAAAATTTTGAAATAAAAGTTTTTGTTCATATTAATTCTTTGTTCACACACAGCGTCGTACTGTAGCTCAACGGTTGCGGATTCGATTCCCACTCGGGGAATTGAATTATTTTCCTCGCCTCCTCTTGTGATAAGCAAAACACACCCACACAGAATATCATTAAAATTGAGCGGAAAGTGAGGACTTGAGAAAAAAAAAATTGATATTTTTGGAGAATTTTTGAGATGTGTCAATGTGCCAGTTTAAAAGTGGTAATTAAATTTTGCCAACATATGCATAATATTTAAAAATGTATAAAAAATTAAAAAGAGAGTAAGATATAACTAAATAGTGTCAAGACACTTCGTTCTTTACTATATAAAAATATTTTGCTTGCCGAGTTTAATCTATTTTCACGTGGGTATCGAATTCCGAGCCATAGATGTTGTCACACAGCGCTATAATGATCTAAACGAAATTACGTTATACTTAAAACATGCAATAATGTTATCTTATTTAAAACAATGCTAAAAGCACTTTATCGCATATATAACGTATTGCATTTTGTTACGACGTAAGAGTTTTATGAATTTTGCTTAAAAAAATAATAAGATAGAAAACTGCACTGCATAAATAGCTAAAAGAGACATTTTATTATATTTTTATACCTTTATAAAATTAGTTTCATTACATTCATGATTACATTTCTAGAAGCTTCTAGAAACACAGTGTATCCCGCACACAGCAGGGTAGGCAGAGGGAACCTAGTGTTAAGTTCCTCACTGTCCGACGAATTCTGTAGGCGTTGCGTGTTGAGTGGTGGAACTCAACGCTGCGCTGTGCCTAGATAGAGGCTGTGCCAGAGTGAAGAAATTACAATATAAATTTTAATAAATATTTAATTTCCTCGACTGGGAATCGAATCCACAACCACACTTTGTGATCCTGGGCCCACGACTGACCTTTTTAATTTCTAGAAAAAACTTATAAGAGTATATTCTTCAACAATTTTTTTAAATTTATTTTGTAAAATAAATCATTTTCTTTTTATTGAATTCGCGGCCTTCACTTAAGAAGTGCCAATTATGCGTCGAAACGCTATAACTATGAATACTATTGTTTTAATTACTTTTATTCTATTGTTTGCTGATATTCTGAAAATATGTTTTAATAAACAACAATACGTTCATATATTTAACGAGAATAAGAAACTAATTAAATTGCATTGTTTTGAAAATATACTTAGAAGAATTATGCAGTGGAAAATATATGATGTTATATATTCTATTTTCACTAATTTTTTATAGTTTCACGCTTTATTTCGCTACTAGGGTGCACAAAAAGCCCCTACTGTATGAAAACACGCCCAAATTCGACCATGATCACCAATACATGATGCAGTCATTTAACAATTGAATATTGTCGTAGCATCTCGTAGTCTGTAACCGACGTAGACCTAAAATGTCTGTAATATGTCTATATTTTTTTTATCATAAAAACGTCTAGGCCAGTCGTGGCGCAGAGGCACACGCGTGCGACTGTAAACGTGACAGTTTTTGGGTTAGATCCCCATTTTAGGAATTAAAATATATAATAGATAGAGCTCACATGGCATGAGCGTGAAACTAAAAGAAATTAAAACATCCAAGGAAATTTAAGTAACTTATCTCTGTCTCTCTACTTTACACGTGTCTATGTCAGACATTGAATTTCTTTGAAAACTTGGTACTTAGTTTATACATGGCTTATTTGGATAGAGCTCTGGAAGGTTTCAGACAGCTATGGACTTAAGCCGGAGTAAAACGTAGAGGACGTTCAAATTCTTACACATTTCGAAATACTAATAATATTTTTTAGTGTATCATTATCACGTTTAGAAATGTGTAAATAAAATAAAATATTCTTTATAATAAATTATTTATTAATAAAAAAACAACAAACATTATGATGTCATTTATAGCGCTATTATTCTTATCTCCACTTTTAAAATTCAAATTAACTTATATGTTCTTAAATGTATAGGAAAATTATATAGCTAAAGAAATAATAAAAATACCTTTAAATTAAATAAACATCATTTTGAAGTAAAGAGGGCTAGTAACGGAACGTAATGGTTTCATTACGCGCTAATGTCAGGAACTGTTGTTGGAAACATTTAGTATATTATCGTACAGTCTATTTATCGAAGAAGGCATATTTATTAAATCAAGTTAATCTTTTCGATCCCCTTGTACCTGCGGTTTTTCTATTATTTTGAGCACTTAGAATGTGTCACATTATGTATGTATATATAACTATAACGTTAAAGGAAACAATCGTTTTGACCACATGAGCGAAGCTGCAGTTTACAGCTGGTATGTACGTTAACGAATTACAAGCAGCTACTTCTATTTGTACTGTGCATAGAAAACTGAAACTTTTAATGTATCTACATACATTTCTTATGTAGTATATATTGCACTACCGCCAAGATTTTTTTTGTGATTTGGGAAAGAAAGGGAAAATGCCAGCTAGTCGACTCACGGGGGCACAATTTAAAAAGAAAAGAGTTCCACATCCACAATGCAACGTTAGAGAATAGAGAACGGGCAAAAACTTGAAAACACCGATTTTCACAGAATTCAGTTAGTCCTATTCTTTATAGTGCAACTAAAAATTGCTTAAGTAAACCTTAAATTGTAGTTAGTTTTATTCTTAAAGAGGTAAATTCCAAATGTAGAAAAGCAATTTATTTGAGTACTTGCGAATGATAAGAGACTTAATGATTAATGATAAAAAGTAAAATGAAGATACGCAATAAGACGGAACTAAGAGGAAGCGTGATTGGGGAAAATAATGAAAATCGTGCTCAGATGGTTGGATGAAGCAATTTGTACTTCAATAAGAATAGAATATAACAAAAATATATATTTCGTTCAATTTTTTTAATTTTTTTTTATTTATGCTATTATAAATAGAAGTGATTGTATGTTTTTTTATCTTAGTTTAATGAAAAAGTAATAAAATGGTTTATGGGTATATATCACGTTTATGTATATTTAGTTGCAAAATCTAACGCTGCTTTGTCTACCTTAAAGGGGACAGAAACATAGATCATTCCCCCGAGTCGGGAACCCGCAAACGTTCGTCTTTCATTATTCTTCGCGTTTGACAGTCAGACGCCGAAAATAAAGATAGTATATAAAAATCTATAAGTTATCCATTATTATGAAATCATACCAGTTGTTGTTTGAGCAATTTTAGCTAAATACAATTTAAGAATAATATTATTTTTAAAATATTTTATAAATTCAACAAAGAAATGCTTTGAAAACATAAATTATGATTGAAATTCTTGAGAGATGAATGTGTAACGTATTTAAATATTTACTCGCTTCTAGATCAAGGGATGAGAGCTCAAAGTGAGGCACTTTACAACAAAGTAAGTGGAGATCGCTGACATGTTGATATTAAAGAAATAATTAACAGTACTTATTTAGAAAACGTATAAAAATTTGAACGCAGCGGGGCTCGAACCTGCGCCTCCTGGAAACCAACCAGGCGCTCTGACCACTAAGCCATGTGTTCGCATGGCTTAGTGGTCAGAGCTTTTCTAAATAAGTATTTTTCTTTCCTAAGTGTGGAATAACACTTTAAAAATGTTTAAAAAATAATTAACAGTAGCTAAGTTGAATAAAAGCATACATCCAAGCATGCATTCTGAAGAGACCGTCGTTTTGTGAAGTGACAGCGACTGACTGTAATCGTGAAGGTTTTGGGTTTTAAATAAATTCACTTCCTTGCTCTGACAAGACAAAGTGCGGTGTTAAGTTCCACCGTTAACGTAATGTCTCGTAAGCTAGGAAAATAATGGTACTTGAGAGAGGTGAAGTGGCTTTTACTTCTCTTTTGCTTTACTTTCTTGTGATTGTATGGTGAAATGTAGAGTCGTTATTCACATTTCTTTAGAATACTAAGACTTTGATTTAAGATACTTGGGCGACCACTAAACAATACAATATTTTAAATTTCTCTTTTGAAGATTATGTAAAAAGCTTTTATAGGATGAAAAGTTTAGCTTAACTTTCTACTAAATATGTATAATACTTGGGTTACCGTTTATGTTTTGTTTAATTTTTTAGAAACGATTATCTTTAAATAATGAATAATTTAAAATAACAAGAGTGAGATATGATAAAACATAAGCAACTATTACAATATTACTTATTTATTATAAAATAAAATAAATAAATCAGCTTCACGCTGTATCCCGCACACAGCAGGGTAGGCAGAGGGAATCTAGTGTTAAGACATTCCGTTCCCCACTTTCTGCCGAATTCTGGAGGCATTGCGTGTTGAGTGGCAGAACTCAATGCCGCTACGTTATTTATTATAAGATTTTATTTAATGTGCCGTGAGAAATCTTGCAAGCTCAATTGCACCTTCCCAGTATCCGATTGAGTTGAAATATAGATTACTACTCCAGTTCTGATGACAATGAAATAACATATAAGTAATATGGTTGTTACGGCAGTGTATCCAGGTGGGACCTGGGTACCTCCAAAAAGAGCGTCTATCTCCACCTTAAAGGCCAGCAACGCACCTGTAGCTCCTCTGGTGTTACACGGGTTGTGGGCGGCGGTGATCACTTATCATCAGGTAACCCGTACGCTCCTTTGCCTTGTCTTTTTCCATAAAAAAAATGCAAAATGAGCCCCGCATTAAAATGGCCGATTACAAGTTCAGGGAGTATAATTAGATATACTGAAACTAGTGACCAGACACTGTTCTCCGTTTTTTGCTCATAATTTTGACATTGCTAAATGAGTGACGGAACTAAATGTTGTATTTTATGACAACTACTACAAGAATAAGAAATAAAAATAGTTTGTCTCCCTGAGTGCAACAATCACAAGCACAGTCAAAGCTTCTTCTACTTTATTTACTGACTTACTTACTTTACTTAGTTACCTTATCTTTTCGTACAAGTTCTATTTTTTTTGTATGTTTCTATTTTGTACGAGTCCATACGTACATGTATGTGGACGTATACATATGTATGTATGTATGTATGCAGCCTATCCACTCCATAGATATATCAAACGTCGAGTGTTACATGTGGCAAGTTGACCTAACATGAGTGACCTAACATTTGAACATAATTGATATTCTGACGCCAGTTCACATGCAGAAGACATTATTCAGAAACCACTTAATCTTTAGCTTTAGTTGCCAATTTCTAGTATATAGAGTGCTCTACCTATTAAGAAATATGTTATTGATTTTTCCTTATAACTTAAGTTTTTTTTTTCTTTAAATTGTTTCAGCTACTAATTAACTTTTAAAGAAAGAACTCAATGCTCTTTCCTACAATTTTATTTCATGCTGTGTATGGCATGACATGACATGGCAGGGTAGGCCGAGGGAACGTGGGCATCTAGTTTAAAAACGCTTTGTTCCCATCAATACATTTCCGTTCCTCTCCATCCTGCGAATTCTTGAATCACTGCGTGTGGAGTGGCGGAACTCAACGCTGCGCTTTGCCTACTTAATAGAACAAGGAAATTAAAATATTCAATATTGCTTCAGCCTACCCAGAACTGTACCGGATACAGGGTAAAGCAAAGAAATAAACAATAAACTCCATATACGAGAAGAAGCGCAAAATTAGGACATGTTTACATATAATTTGTAAATAAAATTATGCGAATCAGAACTTGGAAAAAGTAAGTAAGTACTTCGTTGTAACTTTGCTGTAAACATATTTCATATTTTATACAATTATACAGGGGGGAAAAATATGATTTTGCTAGCTTAACATTTTTTGTATCGGTGGCATTTAATTAACATATTGTTAACTAAATTATGGTATTTTTATACAACGCATAATAAATATTATAGAAGTATGGTATTATAAGGATCAAAAAATCCTCAAAAAAGAGTTGAGATGGCAACTAGTTAATTAAAAAAATTATATCAAATAACATAATATACTTCGTTGTTAAAATTATATAGTATTTTTTTTAGCTTAACACTTTTTCACGAATATTTTGTAAATTTACTTCATTTTAAATTATTTTTATCAGCAACTAAAACTGCTGACCACAGTACACAACTTTTCATAATTTTTTATAGGTTGAACTTCATTATTTTTTATAGGTTAGCTAAATCTTCATGGTTCTTCACGAATATATTTCTTTAAAATTCATATTACAGTTTAAATCTGTCCACGCATAATAACGCTATGCCTCGAAAACAGTTTTATACGATACGATTATATGTTATATTGATACGTTTTTATAATATAATTATTTGTTATGTTTCCAAAAAGTATTATTCTTACCTAAGTGTGGAATAATACTTTAAAAGATTTAAAATGAGACTCAAAATCTTAAAAAATTATAGCCATTCCTTTTTTCGATTTTTATATCGTCCTAAATAAATTGTCAATAAGAAAATAAAGGAACCTTTATAGGATCACTTTGTTGCCGTTTATTAAGACCATTTGTCTCAAGATAGCATGGAGGTATTAAACTCAAAAATCTAGGTCTACAGTCCCAAGATTCTAATCAATTAAAAATATGAGCCCTTATGCATCATTTTTGTTATATTTTGTAAGAAGTTCTCCGCGTAATCAAAACCTATAGGGTACTTCTCGTTGAGTTAGTTTTACTTAAGAAAGTAAACCTAACCATATCAACACTATATGGGCGTAGACCAATTTATATATCATAATCGAATCAATTGTGATCCAACCATTCGGTAAAAGAGATATGTTACAAAAGGTACTTATATTTGTACTGTCTATTGTGTTTTTCGCCTTGTTTTGATGTAAGAAATAGGACTTTTTCCCTATAACATATAACTTTGTTTCTATGTCCTATTTAGTTTTAGTGATTGTTATAAGTTTATTAGAACTTTTTTCTCTCTAAGTTCTTTATTATGCTTTTGTTGTTTTGTAGGCACTGCAGAATTCATTGGTGACATTGTTTATAAAGAGCAAAAAATTCAACAAGCGCGAGTCGGGCTCGCCCATCAAGAGTTCCGTATGAAAATTTCAGACCTCCAATTTTTGTACGGAACCCGGAAGCGGTGGGCGAACCGGTTATTGTTCGAATCCACAACAATCGCCTTCACAGTTAGATTCTGTGCGTCTGCGCCACGACAGCCTCTAGAGAATAACTAATATTAAAAAAATCCAATTTTCATCTTACTTCTAATTTTGAGGGATTTTGTATTGATTTGCGGACCTGAGCGTCGTGGTGTATTATCACAACGCGGAATTGAAACATTTCCAAGCCCACACTCATCTTTACAGACAAAGTTGCACTGCGCCACGATAGCCATAATATGAAAAGATATCTATAATCATTTTATTATATGTACGTTCACTTATATACGTAGATATCTGCTAAAAAAGTTAATTTTATATTTCCAAAGAAGCGTGTATGTTGTCAACAGCGAGACCTAGCTAAGCCTCCGTTACATATTCAGAGCACGCGATGCCATTTGTCCGCTAATCTTTGATCTCGACGAATTTAATGACATGAGAACGATTTGTGATGAGAAATTTATCATATTTATCTAAATTGTTATAAATTTTTAGAAGAAAATATATTTACTAAAACAGTGAGTACAAGACTGTGGTGGTAATGCGTTTGACACCCATTCGTGGAAGTGTTTATATAAAAAGCATTTTAATTTTTCCGATTTTTTCAAAGTGAGAGAGCGCTGTTTTGGTACACTATCCAATAGAGTGTGTTCTTTTAATTTAAAAGTTTTTGAGGATGGATGCTAGTAGAGTGAGAGTATCACGCAAAATCTACTGATCGGATTTATATGAAACTCTGCAGTGATATAGCTTATACATCAAAGTAACACTAGGATACAATTTGTGTAAAGTTCTTGTACAATTAGGCTGTAATATAACAATATGTATGAGAGTTTAGGTCGCTATAAACTACATTTAATATACAGATTTAATTACCTAAATTATGCCAATCCATCTAATTCGAGTAATAAATCAACAATACCAACAAACAACAATATAGATATCTACATGATACATCTCGTGTTTCAAGATAATGGAAACACACTATTCTTCTCTTTCCAGTCAGAATACTTTGCTAATCTATACCATTATAACAGATTGTGATCTGTACGTGGAAGACATGATTATAAGAAACAACATTATTAGAGTCATTTATCAACGTAATAGAAAACAAAAGAATCGTTTTTAAAGTTTGTTTGTCTGTGCATTTGTGTAAACTAAAACTGTCACTTATACGCAATTTTAACGCTATTTTCACTCTTGCGGATTGCTAGTCTACAGTAATATAGTAATACAAGAACTTTGTAAGCATAAGACAAAGGAACATATATACATATAAATGTATGTATGTACGTATGTATATCACACGACGGGACGGGTCGTGAACTAATAAAAATCTCGACCATTATTCAAAGCTTCCATCAAGTTTTCCATTACTTTGAGTTATGTTTATTTCGTATGTTTTATTCCTTTGCATCAAAATTAATTAACGAGAAGTGAATGCCTTTGATATAAGAAAATATACGTAAGTTTATTTAAGTTCATGTATAATACTACTAACGTGCAAACACTCTAGCACCTCAGTTTGTATGGCTTTGCTTATAATTTTGCTCTGACTATTTCTTGGTAAACCCAGTACATAGAAAATGTACTAGGTTAGATAATTTTCAGCCATATATAATTTCGCATTTGAATACATTAGGAATATTCTTGTTAAAATACGTAATAAATTTGAATTTCTCTTGCTCATATTTTAAATAAAATACTAAATTACTAGCTAAAACTCAGCAAGAATTGTTTGTACTGAGGCTCATTTGATAATGATGGCTGCGGGCGCTGTTTGTACTTTAATTATTACTTATGTTAACAATTTATTAAGTAAATGTATGTATATTATATAATAATAAAAATTCTACTATATATTGTGCTAAGTTTTAATTTATTTATTAATTACAACAATTAGGGATGATGCTGCGGTGTCACAGTGGATGTGATTTATTTTGAGAGGAACTGGTGTGCCATGGTCTCTCTGTGAATATGTCATCGCATGAAAGAAGCCGCTGTGCGGGTGCGTGAGTCCAATATACAGTAAAACAATGAAAATAGTTTAAATATAGGAATAATCCCCCAAAATAGAATCGAACCCACCAATATCTTGATTACAGTCAGACGATGCCCCACTGCGCTACGACTAATAGATCGTAGACAAGCAGACAAACTACATTTTCTCTATTATTACGTGTAATTTTTATACATTCCAATAATATTTTACAAATTTTATTCGTTAGGTATATATAAGGTCTCTCACTCAAGTTTATCCCTCGAAAATCTTCATTATTTTCTTCATAGTATTAAATTACAATTAATGCTCTCAGATAATTTAATATCAAAGCTGTAGGTAGCTTTGGACTGTAATATTAAGCTTCAATGTTCATTAAAATGTTAATTTTTATAGCATTGCGTAGTGTGACAGAGAAAAAAAAAGGTTTTATTTATTTAATAAGTATTGACAGAAATAAGAAAATATTAACGCAACTACATATCGGGCTATGTTAAAAATTGTTGTTATTTAAATTATCTTAAGAGGTCTCTAAAGAATAAATTGGATTACATTAATACGATTTTTTAATAGTTAACAAAATATATTAAAGAGTGATGCAACGTGGGTTAATATTAATCTTTTAATATGAAGTAGGACGTTTCGGACATTTCAATATGAGAAATGAAATTCAAAATACTTTGTTTTGTTACCAAAGCCAGTATATGAAAATAATTATTTCCCCTGATTAAGAATTGAGCTCACAACCGTCGCGTTTACTGGAGGACACTGCGTTGCTATACCACTACGACTCTTGTATAACATTTATTATTCACTACATAGAATACCGCACCGAGGCCGGTCTTGGCGCAGGGGCATAAAGTGTGACTGTAAAATTGACTGGTTGTGGGTTCGACCCACACTCGAGGAGATGAAATATTTACTTAATTTTATATTTCCATTTTTTCGCTCTGGTCTCGAGGCAAAGCGCGGCGTTAAGTTCTGCCACTCAACACGCAATGCCTCTAGAATTCGGTAGAAAGTGGGGAACGGAGTGTCTTAATGCTAGGTTCCCTCTGCCTACCCTGCTGTTTGCGGGATACACCGTGAATCTATTTTATTTATTTACATAGAATACAAAAAAAAAACAAATAAATCTAACTAATTTAGTGATCAAATCAATACAAAACTAGATTTAATATAATACTTTTTGTATGTAGCAACGTTTAAAATCAATCTTTAATAGGAAACAGCGTTCAAAGAATGGGGTCACTAATTGCCTTTCGTTTTACATTTCGATTCGGTTAATAGCGGTGCGTATTCCGTGGAGAACCGGGCTAATTTAAATTAAAAAGGGAATCGCGGTTTCGCCCCGATCCAAACGATTTCCTGCCTGACCGTTGAGAGTCGGGAAGTTAGCAACTATGCAAAGTGCCCTTTTAATGTAAAGCAAGAATTTTGAAACGAAAGCCGCACCAAAACATTATTTTCTTTTATAAGTTTTATTATTTTTGCATTGAATGTGGTGTTAAAACACTCTTTTTGTTACTATTTGCGTATTTCGAAAATTTATAATACATATGTCTTGTGGTCTAACACAGTAAATTAGTTTAATTAATTCAAAGGAATTTATACATGATTCAGACACAAGTAAATATTCCCACAAGGAGCTCTATATCGAAACTATAATAATCGCTCGTACAATCAAATATCTAAATCCCAAATGCGTCATGATTGTTCATAACTGATAATGGTACTAAAACGACGAAATGCGAATATAGAAACAGATTTTATATTAAGAAAATTAAATATATTGAAAAAACCAATCATTAAGCTATGTACGAATACTTACTATTAACAGAGGCCGTCGTAGCGTAAACGTAACGATTGTGGGTTCGATTTCCACTCACACTCACATACGTACATATGGTTAATGCAATATTTAACTTTTTTATTTTTTCGCTCTGGTAACGAGGCAAAGGGCGGCGTTGAGTTACGTCACTCAACACGTAATGCTTTAAAAAAAAGTAATTACAATATCATCGGTGTGACATAATTCAATTTTTTCTTAGTGCTCTTGAGTATGCAAAAGTGTATGAAGGAGTTAATATTAAATATCTCAGATAATAAATATGCAAGATAAAATATTTATTAAAAACCTACAAGAGTTTATATGGATATTTATAAATATTATAGCATAGCATTTAATGTTCTATTTTATTAAAAAAATGCGGTCAAGGTGAGCATTGAAAGCATAAGTTCCACCGCGCTGATTGTATTGAAAAACAATAAATACAACTGTAGTTCTCATAAAAGTATACTATACTATATAACTTCGTTTATTTCCCTAGAGAAGGAATGGTATATCCATACTAATTTTAAATTATTTTGTTTCCTGTTTCGAATCAAATCGAGAAAATGACTGCGGTGTAATAGTTACAAATACGAGTATGTGTATATCCCGTTTTTTCCCGTTTCTGTAAGAATTTTTATTTTGCTACTTCTTTTTTTGAGTGGAGCGCGGCGTTGAGTTCTGCCACTCAACACGCAATGCCTCCAGAATTCGGCAGAAAGTGGGGAACGGAGTGTGTTAACACTACCTTCCCTCTGCCTACCTTGCTGTGTGCGGGATACAGCGTGAAGCTGATTTACTTTTTTCTTACATTTCTTAATCATCTAGGTAACAAGTCAAATTTTAATTTTCTATGTCCAGTTCATTTTTACCTGTGCTTTGTCTTGCGCTTATCTCATCAGTTTTCTACTAATTTAACTTAACTTAACTTAGCTTCACGCTTTATCCCTTGCGGGGTAGTCAGAGAGAACGGAGCGCCAAACGCTACGGTCTCTACATACCTCTTTCGCCTCGTCCACTGTCATCAACCTCTTCATACATGCCCTTCGGGGGGTCCTCATGCTTTTTACGTGACCTTCCTCCAGTATCTTTGATACTGTGTTTTTGAAGGTCAACCGAGGTCTCCCCCTACCTCTTTTACCGCTCACTTTTCCATCATAAATCTTTTTTGCCATTCTTTCATCACTCATTCGTTCGACGTGCCCAAACCAGCTGAGCACGTTCTTCTTCATTCTCACCGTGACATCCTCGCTAGTACCTGCCATTCTGTGTACCTCTTCATTGCGGATTCGATCAGCTAAGCTGACTCCGCATATCCTACGAAGAGATCGCATCTCCACAGCATTCATCTTTCTTTCATTCTTCTTCTGTAATACCCACGTTTCGCTGCCGTATAACAGAGTCGGTACCAAAACTGCATTGTGTACGGCCAAACGCGCAGCTGTGCTGACGTTTCGCCGTCTCATCAATGCAGCTAAGGCTCCGTTAACCTTGTTACCGGCAGCAATACGCCTTTCCACATCCATCTCGTATCTTCCATCTCTACTGAACATACTTCCCAAGTATACCACTTCGTTCACTTGTTCTAATATCTTACTATTTACACTGATCTTACATTCCGTCCTTTCTTCATCTCTTTCAAAAATCAGAACCTTTGTCTTATTTACATTGAGGCTTAGACCATTATATTCACACCCTTCTTTCAGAGTGGTGACCAATGCCTGCAACTCGCATTCTGATGATGCAATAAGCACTGCATCATCTGCGTACAGCAGGCAATTCACATTCAGGTCACCTACTTTCACTCCCATATCACTTTGTTTCACTCCTTGGAGACCGCTATCCAAATACAAATTGAACAACCAAGCTGACATGGCGCAACCTTGTTTAACACCCGATCGGATGTCAAACCAGGGCGACATGCCAGCTCCTACTCGCACGCAGGCTGAGTGATCTCTGTAAAGAGACTTTACAGCCTGCAGCAAGGGTCCGCTCACATTGTACCGGGGTAGGGTCTCCCATAATTTCGCTCTTACAACTCTGTCAAAGGCCTTTTCCAAGTCCACAAAAGCACAGAAAACTTTTTGGTTAACGGCCAAAAATTTTTCCGTGATTATGTGGAGGGAAAAGATCTGATCCATACACCCTCTTCCAGGTCTAAAGCCCCCTTGGGCCTCCCACAAGAACCTTTCAGATCTCTCCTGCATTCTTCTCGCTAAAACTTTAGCATAAACTTTACTACCTAAGCTAATCAAACTGATAGCCCTATGGCTTGCACAGTCTATCTGTGAACCTTTGCCTTTATACAAAGGCACGATGACCGCACCTCGCCAATCGTCTGGGACCTCCCCTGATTTCCAGCACAAATTGCACAAAAACCAGAACAAGTCCAAGACGCGTGGCCCACCATATTTGATCATCTCGGCAGTAACTCCATCTGCTCCCGCTGACTTACCACATTTCAGACTTCGTATTGCACTCTCAACTTCTTTTACACTGATTTCGCCATCAGCTACATCAAGATTCAGCGTTTCGCTGCTACTTGAGACTGAGGCGTCATCACATTCATACATCTCCTTGTAAAATTCCGCCCATCGCTGCAAAACGTGTGGTTGTTCTGTTAGAATTTCACCGTCCTTCGAAAGCACCCCTTTCATTCTACAGGCTAACGAGCAACCTCGAGAAACACTAACTTCTCTCCAGAAAAGCTTCGTATTTTCCTTGAAGTTGTTCGTTAACCTTTCATCTCTTTCATTCTCTGCCTTTTCACGCTTCATCTTGATCAGTACTTTCGTCTGGTGCTTTTGCAGCTTATACTCTTTCTTTTTTATCTCTCTCATACTTTTATCTTTACCAGAGGCTTTATAATCCTGCCATGCCTTCTTCTTTCTTTCTACTGCATCTTGCACTTCATCATCCCACCATTCATCACGCTTTTTGCTAAAGCCCCTTTTACCTTTACCACATACCTCTATCGCTGCTTCCTTCATACAATCCCTAAGGTTCTGCCAGCATACTTCAATATTTCCATTTCCAGATTCACTGCTGTCTAGCTTTTTGGAAACTCTTTCTTGATATTCCTTTCTAGTCGGTGGATCTTGAAGCTTCCAGCTTCATATGCGGTAATTCGACTCTAAGTCTGGACACCTCGTGTAGCTGCGCCAACCCGCGAACAGACCCCTTATTCTACCAACGACTAGATAGTGGTCTGTTCCCAGATCAGAACCCCTAAACACTCGTGTGTCCATGACTTGGCTTCGAATACGCTGATACTAGGAATAAATCAATCATACTTTTCCCTTCCGTTCGCTCCCATGTATACATGTGAATTTGTTTGTGGTCAAACATAGTGTTTGCCACAAACAAATTCCTTTCCTTGCAAATTTCCAATATAAGCTTTCCAGCCTCATTTATTCTCTTGTCACCATACTGACCTAACACTCCCTCGTAACCGCTTCGCGCAGTTCCGACCCATCCGTTCAAATCGCCACATATTATTAATTTTTCATTCCCTCTAACGCTACCTAGAACATCCCTGACACTCTCCCAAAACTCCTCGAGTTCGCTTAATAGAGCTGAGGATACTGGCGCATACGCCACTAACAAGAATACTCTTGTTAACCCCAGCTTGAAGCGAACCCAAAGCAGTCTCGGGTTGATCGCCTTGTATTCAACCGCTGCACTAACCAATCGAGAGGACAATAACACACCTACACCTTGACAGCCCCGCTCGCTCTCTGGTACGCCGGCCCAGAAAGCGACCCGACTGCCCGGCAAATCGGTCGTGTCATTGCCCTTTCGCTTGGTCTCTGTCACACAAACGACATCTAAATCTCTATCATCCATCACATCTAATAATTCATTCATCTTTTCTTCCATCCCTCCTCTTACATTCCACGTAGCTATTTGTAGCTCCGTCCTCCACCTCCCGCCGTTCCGGACATGGCGTGTTGGGTGGCGGTCCCCAACGCCGCATTCGTCGCCACTTGACACACCAGCGGGGACGCACTGGTGCGCGTCGCCTTGGGGGGACGCCCTATCAGTGCGCTCTCTCGAGGTGCACGTGGCGGATGGAACGTTGCAGCCCTCGTAAGGGCTGGCAGGGGTCGCTGCGAGCAAGCCTTCCATCTTGGACCCCCAATATTCTAAATTTAAACATGTATTTTAACTTTTGTTGATAACATCGAGATTTAAAAAAATACTTATTTTTAGATTCATGCTGTATTCCGCACGTAGCAGGGCAGGCAGAGAAAACGTAGGAACCTAGTGTTAAGATACTCCGTTCCAATAAAAACACTTCCGTAACCCACTTTCCGCTGAATTCTGGAGGCATTACGTGTTGATTGTTGGAACTCAACCCCGCGCTCTCACTACCAGAGCGACGACTTGAAAATATTTCAGCTCTATGAGTGGGAATCGCATCCTCAACCTGTCACGTTTATAGTCGCACGCTTGTGCCCCTACCCCAAGACTGACCTCAAACAAAATCGTTATGTATATTATAGTACTGTAGTCAAAACGGGCAAAGCCGAGACCCTAATTAATACCTTTACTTATCAAGTAAGAGAAAAAATAAGTATTATATAACATGTTTAAAGAAACCCATGTGTAAATTTCTTTATGTAAAGAAATATAGACATTAACAAAATAAAATCTCTTAAGACTAAGGACTTCGTCGTTTTTCTCACAGAAAACACTGACTCTACAATAAAAAATTGCTGGTTATTAAATTTCTTGGCTTCAATTTTTGCTGTTTTTCTACAAAACACGGAATCACATTATTTTTTTTAAATTTATATTTACTTTATTCATGTTTATTAAAATTGTGATCCTTTAGAGGAATCAGCTATTCAGTAGACACTTTTCGTGAAAATATATGTAAATATAATCAACATAATATTAATCATTATATGAGGGTGAGCAGAATTAAATCCATCGCAAATTTGTTTATACGAAGTTCGTTTTGCATATCCTTATATTATTTGCATATTTTTGATATTCATGTTTACCTTTAATCAATACGTTTACATATACGCTTTCATTTGCAACATCGTCTTAATTTTTCTAAGCTTCACTCACGTGTGATATTTGAGGCCAATCGTGGCGCAGTGGCACAAAGTGTGACTATATAACCGACTGGTTGTGGGTTCGATCCCCACTCGAGGAGATGAAATATTTACTTAAATTTATATTTCCATTTCTTCGCTCTGGTGTCGCGGCAAAGCGCGGCGTTGAGTTCTGCCACTCAACACGCAATGCCTCCAGAATCCGGCAGAAAGTGGGGAATGGAGTGTCTTAACACTAGGTTCCTTCTGCCTACCCTGCTGTGTGCGGGATACAACGTTAAGCTAATTTGATTTAATTTAATTTTAATTTAGATGATATATCATAAAATAAAATATAGAATTGTTAAATAAATATAATATACGAAAAGTATATAAGCGTTATCAATAAGTAATATTATACATATTTTTATGATTATTGCAATTTAGGAAACCATTAATGAGGCTTCAGTAGCCCGTTTACGTTCACTTCACAGCGTTATTAGGACTGTTTGATCAAAAAGAAATTTTCTTCGGTCGTTCTTTTAATGCGATATTACTGATAAAGATGTTTTTATTTATAGTGTGTTTTATACAGCTATTTCTCCTTATTTAAATTAAAAGATAATGGTGATGATATGATGTAATATATTGGCTTTTTATTATATTAGCAAAGGATGATGCCATCGTGACTCAGCTGGAAAAAAATATTACAGAGTCGTTTTCTACTTGTAACTTCACATTATATCCCGCATATAGCAGGGTAGGCAGATGAACCTAGTGTTAAGACACTTTGTACTCCACTTTTTGCCGATACCTCAAGGTATCAACGACCTCAGGAATTCAACGACGCGCTTTGCCTTGTACTAGAAAATGTTAAATATTTAACTAGCGGATCGAACCCATAACCGTCGCATTTACACTTATAGGCTTGTGCCCCTACGCTACAATCTTTTTTACTTGTAGAATTGTCTAAATTTAGGAAAAAATACTATTTAGGAATTGTTTTCAACTGGATTGCTCTTTTTATTTAGCTACACGATTCTTCTTCTCACAGGACATTGCCGTCCTAATTTAGAGACGTTACGTTTTTGGTGGCGGATATAAACGCCGCGCTTTGTCTTCGTACCGGAGGAAAAAAACCAACCCATTATTCCGAGTAGGAATCGAATCAATAAGCATTGCGTTTACAGTATATACGCTGTGCCGCAGCGTCTTAAATGCCTCACCTGTTTTTCTTTATTCTTCTGTTTTTGATTTCCTATCTTCTATTCATCCAAATACTATAGCAAATCATGATATTAAGAGGAAACAAAGCAATTTATAGCAAATAATTTACTCGGCTTCATTCAGCCGATAGTCTAACTTTTACGCAACTCCGGTTAAGTGAATCTGTACTCGACTTAACTCGAGTCGAACTTTTCCTCGCGGGCATATATCTTTACTACTCTTTATTACTTTGTTAAGATATCAAAAAGTCACCATGCAAAAATCATTATAGTATAGTCGAATAGTCTTACAACACTCTGTTCCTCATTTTCTATTCATTTCGAGACATTGTCTTGTCATTGAGTTGCGGAACTCAACGCTTTCTGGCTCTACCATAACATGAAAAAGGAACACTTGTTTCCCCAAATGGGGAATGAAGCCACAACCATGACGCTTACAGTCAGATATTGCACCATAATGGCCTGACGTGACTGGTATTTTAAGATTATATCCAAAACATTTTTACACATTTACTATTACATAAAGTAACAGGAATGTGTGAGCCAGCACATTTAATTTACATATGAATGGATAATCAGCAGCTAAAAGAAAGCCAGACTTACAAATCCTAGACTAAGGAACTACAGAACATCCTAACGATACTTTATATTTTTTTAATTCCGGGATTTACGTTTTCACGCTTTATCCCGCATATACGGGATAGAACGATAAAGAACACCTAGCGGTGGGACACTTCGACCTCAGCGTGCCGCACGAATTTAGACAATGCGTGCTAAGTGGCGTAACTCAACATCGAATTTTCTTGTTTGTTTAACAGAGCGTTATATATTTTTCACATTTATCAATATAATTCAATGTAAATAACCTCGTGTAGTTTTCAGTTCCTTGAACAGATATGGTACTGTATAATCAGGAAACTGGCTGCCAGCCAAATACCGTGGTCTTGGTGGCGCCTTCGAACAGATAGACTGGGATTTATAGTCTTAATCATATAATTCAAATGTATAATGGCTCCTTGCTAATTAGAAGTTAAGGCAAATTCTAGTAGTTTGTATTTCCTTTTTTTGGATGTCGTTTTCACTAAATTGGTTAAGTTGCCATAAATTAAGCATCGCGAGTTTTGTAGCTCTATACACCGCATAGTATTTCCGTTCAAATTTTGAAAAATTTTGTTTTGAGCTGATCTCAACGCCGCGTTTTGTTTTCCTATCAGAGCGTGGAAATAATTATAACAAATAAATATAATATTTGTGTGTGTTCAGTGATTATTCGAAGACCCCTGAACCGATTAAGATAAATCTTTTTTTGTTTGAAACGGTATACCTCACAGGTAGTCCCATAGTGAGCAGGTCAAGATATAGGCAGGGTAGATATAGAGGGAACCTAGTGTAGGCATTGCATGTTGAGTGGCGGAACTCAAATAAGAAATCAACAAAAAGTATAAATAATAATATATAAGAAAAAGTACGTTCAGAATACAATTTATTAATTAAGAATCCCATATTGCTAAAAACATTACATTTAAGGACAAAAGGAAAGATTATGAACCATTATGCTTGGCCACCTGATGTCACTGCCATGAGAGGTCACCCTCGTCAACATATAATCACTGAACTTATCATATAAAATACTTGAGTCCAGTGGTGGCGCAGGGGCAGGAGTGTGCGACTGTAAACGCGACAGATTGTGGCTCTGGTCACAAGGCATAGCGCGGCGTTGAGTTCCGCGTCACAACACGCAATTAGGCGTAAAGAGCGCAACGGAGTGTCTTAACACTAAATAACCAGGTTCCCTCCACCAATTCCGCTATGTGCGGAATGGTGCATAGTGGATGGTGAATGTGATTTAATATAAATTAATATTTAACCAATATCCTAATAATAATCTTATTCATTAAATTTAATATTAAGTAAAATGAATAAGGGAGCAAAGCAAGGTAGTAAGTTACTAAAACTCTACCCATAAATATATCTTTTAATTAAAGCTTCTTTATTAATTTAAAATTCACCAAGTGCTTTGAAGTGCTAATTTTCATGATTATTCAGACGCCATCTTAAGATGTCAAATCGTTTTACAGGCTGCAGTTTTCAAACCCTCTTTTTGTCTAATATTATATGTTATATAGACTGGGACAAAGAGAACGGAGTGTAACATAATAGATGTTACACTCCATTCTCTTTCAATGTTCACTACTCCTATTTTACCAACGTGGAGAAAAAAATATATAATAATGTTACAGAAAATAATAAGGTTTATATTTTTAATAGATTTTACTAAAATTAATTTTATAAAACTTTCAAAAATGGAGTTTAAACATATGTAATCAAATATAAGACAGATATTTAAAAAAAATTAAGTATAGGTACTTTCTCTGAAGGAAAGGACGTTACGTATTTCATTTACAAGGTAAAATTCACAAAGGTTGGAACGATTTAAAGTTTTATAAATTTTCCTTATTGAAAATAAAATGATTAATTTTTTAATTTTTAAGTCAGGTAACGAGAATACACATATTTAAGTGCACCCTAAGACCACTTAGGCCACAAGTCCCGTGCACTGCTCTGCTCGGTGACAATCCTAGCAATACTGAATTTCAGCTTTATAATTCTATTCCTGTTATAGATAGACAAAGACACCATGTTCTCCTTTTTGAAATTGTTAAAAATATTTAAGCAAATATTTTATAGTATTCTCTTTTGCTAAATAATAATTCTTAGTAATTATCTTTGGGTAGCGGAAATTTAAAAAAATCTCCCTATAGAGATGTTTACAAAATAAATAAGTTGTAATAAGCGCATAAGAATTTCGACGTAGCTTGATGGGAATGTATGGCTCAGCCGGCAGAGCGCTTAGGTTTCCAAGAGGCGCGGGTTCAAAGCCCGCTACGTTCAAATCTCTATACATTTTCTAAAAAATATTAAAATAGTCTATTTTCCCAAATGGGGATCGAACCCACAATTATTATGTACTATTCGGAGGCTATGTCACTATTTCAAGAAGAAGATAAAAAAAAACGATGCTTTAGCCCAAACATATCATACTTAATACTTGTAATATATTTTCTGCGTTTAATCGTACCACTTACAAGGTTTGCGAGAGGCTTCCTTACAAGATTAAATAAATGACATACAGACGCGGCTTAGAAAAGAAAGAAAGAAAGAAAGACGAAATTACACATTTTTTCATCTGAGAAATACTTTGTTGCAGCGTTTATCATATATCTTTTTATATTTGGCCTATTCTTTGTAGCTGTTAGATACAATATATAATTTTATTACATAACAGAAATAAATTTTACATTGTTAAATATAAATTGTTGTAAACAAAATATACATTTAAAAATAAGAAGAAAAAAAACCCTCTTCCGAGGGTGGGACAAGAGCCATTGGTGGCTAGAGCTCCAGAGAGGGCAACCTCCTCACAACACGCGCCGTCTCAAGTAAAGCTGTTTTCTGCGTCCGGTTCTTGATCCACTAGCTAAGCGATAACCTCTTAATATGTTGGTCGAGGCATTTCGTTATTAAATTGTTAACAGAAACCACTATCGGCACAATGATAGTCGTATTGACATCCCACATGGCAGTGATCTCATGAGCTAAGTCTTAATATTTAGATATTTTTTCTTTTTCGGCCTTCATGAGATTAGAAACAAGTATTGATCTCTATGTTTATATTTTCAGGTTGAGAAATTTGTGAACTCCGTACAATTGACATTTTAAGCATGTTAATTGATATTAAATAATTATACTTAAAATTAATAAAAGTATAGTACTAATACAAAATTATTATTAAGCACATTATATTAAATAACAATAATTTATATTTATTACCATTATAAATAATTATTTAATCAAATCACATTAAAGTACAAGCACATGAAATATCGGGTGGTATCACGCGAGGTATAATATGTATAGATAGATATTGTTTATAATGAAAAAAATGTATTAAATGTACTGAATTTCGATAAAACCTGCAAAGGTATTCAACAAGTGCTTCGCCACAGGAGGATTAGTAATTCTGCTAAGGAGCTTATCGGGCGAACGTGTCAAATTCCCATATTGGAAAGCTACGTAGAAGTAAAAAATTTGACCAAATGGTATATATTTTTTAAGTTTTTAGACGGATACTGAAAACCTTATTTTATAAAAATGCCTGAAATATACGTATTGGGTACTTTTTTCAGTTTCACTCTGTATTATTTTAAACCTTTAGAGTCTCTGCGAGATGTTATTATAGATACAGGTATTCTTGCAGTGGCCTCGCGATATATATATATATTACAATATTCTGTGAGGCCAGTCGTGGTGTAGCGCTATGAGGTGTGACTGTAAAATCGACTGGTTGTGAGTTCGATCCCCACTCCAGGAGATGAAATATTTACTTATATTTATATTTCTATTTCTTCGCTCTGGTGTCGAGGTTAAGTGCGGCGTTGAGTTGTGCCACTCAACACGCAATGCCTCCAGAATTCGGCAGAAAGTGGGGAACGGGAGTGTCTTAACACTAGGTAGAGGGATTTGCCTACCCTGCTGTGTGCGGGATACAGCGTGAAGCTGATTTTTTTTGACAATATTCTGTTTGTCCGTCAACATATTCAATGTGACATACGATATAGTATTAGAAACAAAGTCAAACTTGTAAAGCCTAATTATCGCCTCCGAAAAGTAAAGAAATCATTTATGGGTCTAAGTATATGTCTCTATAATAGTATTCCACAACGTCTTTGCAGAAATTTAAAGCAACTGTAAAAACGTTAATTAGGAAAGCTTATTATACTGTCCAAGAATATTTTAAGATTAAAAACGTTTTTAATTATTGCTTAAGATAATTTGAATTTCATGCAGAATAACTACCATTATATTTTTGTATGAAGTAATAAAATTGTAACCTCAATTTTGAAAAGAGCAACTGTTGAGTTTCTTGCCGGCTCTTCTCACCAGAACTGCCTTCCGAATCGGTGGTAGGTTTGTGGTCATTTGAAAATTCAAAAGTGCTTGTAAAAGCCTTTTAAAATATTAAAATTAAAAAATAATAATTAAAGAATGTATTAAATTGAATTGTATCCCGCATGTAGCAGAGTAGGCAGAGGGTGCCTAGTGTTGAGGTACTCCGCTCCTCACTTTCCACCGCATTTTGGAAGCATTGTGTGTTGAGTGGCGGAAATCAACGCTGCACTTGACCACACACCACTTTCTCGAGTCCAGAGCAAAATAATTGAAAATATTTAATATTTTATTTCCTTGAGTAGGAATCGAACCCACAACCTGTCACGTTTAAAACCACACGTTAGTGCCCCTGTTCCTTGTCCAAGTGTCGTCTCAAAATTTATTGCTATATTATAGCTAAACTATACATAAAGTTTCATTTAAATTAATTAGTAGTCTGTAGTCTGTAGTTTTAGCATAAAGTAGAACAAAGCTCTATCTTCGTAAAATTTCATATTTATAATATTAGACAGATAAGATAAGATTTTATTAGTTTCCTCTTTCGTATATTTGCAAAATACGTTGCAACGATCGAAACCAAATACCGCAGCTGTCTGATGCTATAATAACTGATTTCAATCAGCTATGGATCGTATATTCACTACCATGATGGATTTGTTGAGCTTAACAATGAAATCTAAATATTAAATCAATATTAAGGCACGAAGAGCTGTATCGCTTATCATTAATTTTCAAGTTATAAATTTATAGCGATATTAAATAAAATGCAGTTTTATTGATGATGTTTGCATTGAATTCTCAATGATCGTGTGTTTGCCAGGCAATTGTATAAATATAAAAAAATACCTTAAATAAAGAGTTGTGGCTTCGATTCCCTTTCGGTAAATGGAATATTGAATATTTTCATTTCAATGCTTCTGGCAACGAAGCGAGACGCGGCGTTGAGTTCCGCCACTTAACACGGAAAATTGGGAATGGATTATTTGGTTCTTATTATTTATTCTTATTTTTTAATTATTAGTCAACACAAAAGACCGAAGAATATTTTTAGAAATTTTACACATTTACACATTTTTTTACATTTTTTATGAATTTAACGCTTCTTTCAATGCAATTTTTTTTTCTATATGCGTCCTAAAAGATAAGCGACGCTAAACAAAGCTGCATCACGCTTCTTCTCACAAAGCAGGTCACGCAGTGATAACCTAGTGACAAGATCTCCGTCCCCCATTTTCTGCTCTTCTTTTCATTAAATTGCGTAAGGAGAGGGAGAACTCAACGGCGCACTTTGCCTAAATCGTCACTATATTTCCTAAAAATAGTCTTATTCGTCTTGTAACCAAAAAAGAAAACAAAGAGACATATGGTGGGTTTGAATAATGTTTTCAAAAAGCAATCATCTCCGCTACATCACTTCAGTGTGTTCACGTAAATCGGGGCTTTACATTAGATTTCCCCATACGCTCCCATTCGTATAGAATAAATACGTAAGTGCCTGCCTATAATATATTCAAAAGAACTCTATACGACTATTTTTATGATAAAATCTGTATACAGCTGTCATAGAATTCCAATGAAATTTCATCTTTTATTTAAGTTACTTGTTTTTAGGGTTCCGTACCTTTTAAAGGAAAAAAAGAACTCTTATCTCACTTTGTTGTCCGTCCGTCTGTCTGTCTGTCCGTATCAAGTCCGCGTGAAGAGCCTTCATCGCGTTGAAATTCAAACCATATACTCAGATCTCCATGCTTTCCTGATAAAACATATTTTTATATTTACTTAGAAAAAAGATATAGTTTATATTTCATCGCTGTTTATATCGCAAAATACGGGTATTTTGACACTATCAAGGGTTTCAAAATTCATAGAGTACTTCCGGTTGACCTAGAATTATGAAATCTGGTAGCTAGTATCTACAGATAGTACTAGTTCAGGAAAAAATCTGAAAACTATACATTTGTGGTTAAATCCATAAAAATAATAGCCTTAAAAGGGAGGCAAAATTTAATATTAAAGTCGCTAGTTCAAGTGTAGGTATCAATTGAAAGGCAGACAGACGGACAATAAAGTCATCTTATAAGTGTTCCTTTTTTTCTTAAAAGATACGGAACCCTAAAAAGGTCTTAAATTAATTATGCTTACAGAAAGTACGGATTTAGTACTTTAACCTATTTTAACGTCTAGAAGTAGCGGGAAGTGGAAAAATGGCTGAAAATGTTTAATCACAATCATTCTCTCATGTGGTATCGAACCCACAAACACTATCCACCACCATCACGTTAAAACAGACGCTGTCCGACCTATAACACTTATATAATGTATGTAAACATGGCTTTCATTGCTTTCAGTATTGTCTTTGGACTGTTTTTGAGGCAAATATTATTCTAGCGCTGAAAGTATTGAACGTCGTTTTATCTTTTCGAAAAATCTAATATTTACTTTTACTATGGGTATGTTTTAATATTGAGATACTAGCTTTTATATCCGGCTGGGTCATCATGGTCAAAGAAAAATAGCTAAGAGGTGTTTATGGCGCAGATGCAATGGGTTACATTACAACGAATGACGTACTATAATATAGTTTATAGCTTTGTTTTTTAGATTCACGCTGCATCCCGCATATAGGCATATAAGGACAATCGTGGCGCGAGGGTGCAATCGTGCGACTGTAAGCGCGACAGGCCGTGAGTTCGATTCCCATGGAGAGAATGAAATATTTTAATTTTCTCTCTATGATAACGATTAAAGCGAGGCGTTGAATTCCGCCATTAAGATACGTAATGCCTCCAGAATTAGTCAGAGAGT
The DNA here is from genome assembly GCA_021202915.1 of Heliconius himera. NCBI lineage: Eukaryota > Metazoa > Arthropoda > Insecta > Lepidoptera > Nymphalidae > Heliconius > Heliconius himera. The sequence continues at coordinate 638,979 of JAJHJA010000133.1, read as the reverse complement.
GGGGAGCGGAAATGTGAAAAATGGGAACAACGTGTACTATACTAGGTTCCCAGCTATTTGCGGGATACAGCGACTACGATTTATTGAAGCTCAAAAAATCGAAGTCACTATCTTGGTATGTAGAGGACAGATATCTCATTATGCCTCGATATTGTCTAATATTATTACCTAATAACTTCCATTTGAATGTGATAAGTTCTTATCTGGATACAATAAATAATATTGATACATTATATTATCAAATGAAGCCACCAGCGTAGTAATGAAATATGAATCGTGTCCGCTATTATAAGCTGATTGGAAAAATATAAAGTAGAATAATATCTGAAATTACTTTGGAATAAAAGAGAAGATGAAGATTTGTTTTATTATAATATGACTATGGAGGCCGTGGCGCAGGTGCAAAATGTGACTGTAAACATGATAGTTGTGGGTTCGATTGCCTTTCGGGAAAATAAAATATTTAATATTTTCATTTTTTCGCTCTGGCGACGAGGTAAAACGCGGCGTTGAGTTTTGCCACACAACACACTATTTCCAGAATTTGGTAGGAAATGGGGAACGGAAATGTCTTAATGGGAACGGAGGCTAACTAGGACTGTAGATTCAAATTTAAAACTTGAAGAAGAAATAGACGGTCCAAAGCGCGGGTCCTTCGAGTCTCGCTACGTTATAAATAAAACGTATATAAACGTAAATATTACACATTTTTTTTACAAAATTTGATTATAAATATGAAAATTTAAATATTACATAGCGGATTCCGCCACTCTCGCTTGAGCGGAAATAATAATTATTAAGATTCTTTTAACTTTTTAATTCTTTTCTAAAAAAATACTTCAAAATCTTAAGGTAATTTTGTATAAAATACTAAAAATATTTAACGTTGTCATTAAAGTCAGTGTTAATAGGAAACTCACTTAACTAAATTAAGCCGTACATCAACAGCTACATACGACTATTAAAATGACGTTTTGTTCTAAAAGCTTTTCACTTCCTGTCCATTACAATTTAAATACAAATGTAACTGCAAACTTTCAAAAGCTTATTACTAAAAGTTTACTATATATTTTATCATTCATCATATTACAATGTTAAAGTGAACATATAAACATATACAGCTTCACGCTGTATCCCGCATATAGCAGAATAGACAGAGGGAGTCTAGTTTTAAGACACTATACTTCCCCACTTTCCTCCGAATTCTGAATGAATTGCGTGTTGAGTGGCGGAACTCGACGGCTCGAAAATATTAATTATTTCCACAAAACGAATCGAACCCATAATCTATAGTGTTTACACTCAGACTTTATTATTTTACTATTTTACTTTATTATTTTAATATTATTATTTTTTCTTTTATGTCATATCCTCCATATATCAGAAAGAAACTAGTGTTAAAAGCTAAGGCATTCCGTTCTTTACTTTCCACTTAAATTTACATTTCATCAGAGAGAGACACGAGACATTTCTTGTTGAATGGCGGAGCTTAACGCGGTACGTCTTACTGCAACTTATAATACTATTACCAAATTATTATAGGCAATACCTTTATTGATTTCAGAAATAACTAAGAATATGGTATAGTATACCACTTAACCCAAATAACATAATAGTTTATAGGAAATGCAAGATCGTTCAACTTTGGTCTGTTGGCACGTTATTTGGCAAGTTGATTTAGTGCCATAGTCGCGGTATACAAAAGGTTTATTGAACTCCAAAGCTAGAAATGTGTGTTGTGATTTGTATAAATGAGCTTTTAAAGTATAAAGATTTTTAAAAGTTATATTTATATTTTAAAGGAAAAAAAAATAACTTTAACTTACAATAGACTATCTATTTTAGTTGAAACATATATTTTTTTAATTTATTATATATTTTTAGTTCTCTTTTTTACCAACAAATCTCGATGGATAATATTAATCATCATTATCATATTTATATTTTAAAATGTTTTAAATGATTAAGAAGAGATTTATCTCTTCTTAATTCTTTGATAGAGCGGTGCTGAACGGTGTTCTCTGCCAGTCAATGCATAGGCGGAATAAAGTATAAAGTTGTAAAAGATCCTATTGTGCTTTTAAGGCGACCAAGTTAAAGAAGCCGAAGTATACATCAATAATTATGTTTATATTTTATAATATCATTTTATAATATTATAAAATATAAACATAATTATTTATTTGCACCATCCCTAAATTCAAACTAACGAGTACCAACCATTGACGACAATAAAAATGTATAGAAATAATAATACTTGTAATATCCTCTTACACAACAAAAGTAATATGGATAATATAATAACATCCCAATTAGAGAAGTATACCCTATAATAATACCGAAGACATAATATACATAAACGACTATATACACATAATTCGCAAACCAAATTGCCGATAGCTAAACTACTCGATATTATCGTATAGGAGTACGTATTTTCCGCACCAAATGTTTATTTTGTTTTATTTGTGCTGGCTCCAGTATAGAATATGGATTACTTATGAAAAGCTGATGTATGTGGATTTCTTATTGTTAAAGCAATGCACGTATAGCAGAAATTATTTTTACGATATATTTTTATTTCTTTTGGTTCTCTTTAAATTGTGATTAGAAAAAAAATTATAGACCAATAGAAATTCTATTATTTTAATTTGATTATTCTTAAATGTTGTGGAGTCACAGTTTGGAATAAAATATCACAGATCGTTCTTAAGAAAGTCATAGACATTATATGCAAAGTTGTAATGAAATATAATTTTTTTTTTCTATATTACTTCAAATGTATAGATACTTTACAAATATATGTGATTGTAAATATGCTGGAAATCGAACCCACAACGGTCGGTTACAGCTGCACGCTTCCTGCACCGCGTAGCGACGTTCTCTAAAAAAACAATTTAAATATAAGTACCATATACATACAAGAAGTATACGAAGATAACATTTTTTCAAGATATCTTTTATGATTGATGAGTTGTCTGAATGAGTTCCGACTCATTTATCTCATTAATACAACTTACGCACCTGGTGTCTTTTGTAATGTTACAATAGAATTCTGTGCCGTGTGATCCCGGCCTAGAATAGGATCATCTTGGTACTGGTGGTCTCGTAAGTGGCGACTAAAGTACGTGTGGTAGAGTCACGTCGCCAGCAATGGCAACACGCATGGGCAGACTCGACCGGATTATTACCACTCCCGGCATTTAAAACCGACGTGAAGTAGTGGCTTTATGCCACTGCGTTTCGTATCAGGTAATGTCGGGCTCCGGCGCCCAACCCACCTTAAAGGCCGGCAACGCACCTGTAGCTCCTCTGGTGTTGCACGGGGTCGTGGGTGGCGGTGATCACTTACCATCAGGTGACCCGAGCAATCTCCGAGAAAGAAAGGAAGAAAAACCCGAGTTTTGGTGTTCGCTCCGCGATTCAAAACGCAATGCTTCCAAAATTTAACGGGAAGTGGAAAGCGGAGTGTTTTAACACTAGGTTTTTTCTGCCTCTGCTACGTGTGGGATATAGCGTAAAGCTAAAAAAAACTGAAAAAAGTTAAAATAATACATTCGTCTATAAATAATAATATACACAATACTAAATCTGAATCATACAATTACAAGTCCAGTTCACAACGTGTAGTACGCAGTATAAGGAGGTTTATTCTATTAATATTCAAAAGCTCCTTGTACAGTTGTATGTAAATAGACTATGTTGTATATTATTTGAACATCTAACCTCTGTAGCCTAGATACGTTTATAATATCGATACTATAGTCGGTTTCAACCGTCCAAGAGAAATGAGTGGGTATTGCTTAGATGGAACGGACTCCTTTTGAATAAAATAGGTTTATATTTCCACCAACAAAGAGTTTTATTTAGATATTTTGTAATAACTTTACTCTGTTCTCTAGAAATGAGCGAGTTTATTTCAACTCTTTACGCTCACCCGATCATTTCCGCCCGTAAACCTATTTCATTCAAAAGGAGTCTGTTCCGCGAGACCTATCGCCAGTTGCACGTAGTCCTTATTGGGCCCACTCCGCTCGCATTGGGAACCAAGCTTAATATTATAATAAGCTCAAGACCGACCAATACGAGGAAGTCAATTTGTTGAGGTAAATTAATGGTAATATTACATCGTAAATCGTTTCAAAACAAAAAAAAATTACCAGATGCATTTTTAAAAGAAGAGCAGAAGAAAATTGAAGTAAAAAGTGATTCTATTCTCCACTTCCCGCAAAAACTGTTATAAACAGCTTCTTTTAAATGTTCACACACTAAAGAGAAAAAAAATAATAACAAATTTTATGTTTTTTTTTAACGAAGCGCGCTTCTTGGTAACCGACTGTGTTTTTTTATTCATACCTGTCATTTACTTACTTGCTTGCTATGCTATACTTTTTGTAGTGTACACCACCAAATGATGGTTTTCAGAGCTAATTTTTGATATTTATCATATCATTATTCAGATTCTTGTAAGGATTTTTATCATTTTGTTAAATAAAAGACAAAAGTTGTTCTTCAGTAATATTTTTTCCGACTGCGTCAAAGGAGGATACTAACGTGTTTCGTAAATACATATATATGTGTACGTCCATTTCTTTGTCACGGTGTACCGCCCAAACGGAAGATTTTTTAATTATGACGTGTCATTGCACTCATTAGAATTGTAATAGTGAATACATAGGCTTCAGAAATTTTCAATTGAAATTTTTTGTTCATGATTTATAAAAAAAAAATTAAGTAGTCTCTGAAGTTATCCACTATAAACCAACATAGGAAGATATATTTTGCTTTCTAGGAATATTTGCATGTAAACGTAAGTTTAGATATGGAATTCATTTGAAAATTGAGTACATATATATAAAACCACATTTTTATTGAAAATAAAATAAACTAAAACCTTATTATTGCCTTCTTGTTTCTGAAACGACAAAATTACAAATCAACTGCCTTTACACAATCACAGCTCTGTCGGAGACAATTGGGTGAAGTTTAGTGTAAAGATAAAGGCGCTATGTTTTATTTCGTCGAATTTATTAGAATATTCTGTTTGATAGACAAACTGCTGTCAAAGATGAGCTGGGAATCAGATTACCGACAATATGACTTTACAATCGTGACGCAGCGGCACACCGCCCGACTTTAAACAAAATGGGTTCGATTTCCACTTTAGGAAATGAATTATAATTTACATTTACTACCAGCGGATAACAAGACAAAACATGGTGTTTACTGTTAAGTTCAGTCATTCAACTCGATTTGTCGAATTTTTTGCTTAAAGTGGAGAACGGAATGTCTTAACACCGGGTTCCATCTGCATACTCTGTTACATGCGGAATAAAGCTTGAAGCTAACAAAAAGTTGTATTTTTGTTTGGAATTATAGTGACTATCGAAGAATTGGGAGTTATAGATGGAGTGGAGTGGCTAATTTAAATGTTTCCAGTATGGTAACACACATATATAATATTTTGTAAGGATGCCGAAATATTTTAGGTTTTGTATTTCAACTTCAACGTTTTTATAATTATATTCGCATCGTTTCAACGTGAATGACATTTAAATATATTAATTATTCATCGCATTCTGATTACTGTGTTTTCATACGATCCCTATTTGAATGGTATAAATTAATTATATTTTGTATACGTATCTACTACGATGAAATGTTATTATAACATGTTTTTTTATTTTAGAAATATTGTATGGATCCATCGTGACGCCGTGGGAGAGCGTTTGGCTGTAACGTGTAACGTGTCTGTGCGTTTGATCTCGTGATCTACGTGACGGAATTAATTATTTTTATTTCTCCGCTCTGGTGTCTCCCAAGGTGATATTGATCCAACGCGCAATGTCTAGATAATGTGCGTGTTGAGTATGAGAGGAGAGTGGAGATAAATCTGTACCCACCCAGTTACTGCATGATACACAGCGTTAAGCTTGAAAATATATAATTGAAGTGATATATTTTTTTAATTCAATGAAAATATTATAAATCAAGTAATGCTATTAAAAAAATTATATCAGTGTTAAGACACTTCGTTCCCCACTTTCCGTCAAGTTCTGGAGCCATTGTATGTTGAGTGGCGGAACTCAACGCTGCGCTTAGCTTTGACACCAGAGCCAAGAAATTAAAATATAAATAACTATTTTATTTCCTCGAGTGGGGATCGAACCCACAACTAGTCGATTTTACAGTCACACTTTGTGCCCCTGCGCCACGACTGGCCTCTAGTAATACTATTATTTTGTGGAAAAAAATACTAACGATAAGTTAGCACTAAGTAAGAGAAATAGGCATTGTCAGTATCTGGTTGAACACTTACAAAAGCACTTCATCTCTGGAAAAAAATAAAAATCCTTTCCATAACCGATTTTCTTTGATTTTTTTGCACTTTCTATCTGTCCGTCTATAGAGCCACATTTCCGATGACTAATAGAATAGCTGACATTTACTAAAGGTTAAACATCGGTTGTACTCGTAGACATTTAAATTACGTTTATGAAATATTCTTTTTTTTATCAGCTTCACGTAGTATCCAAACACACAGCAGGGTAGGCAGAGGGAACTTAGTATTGCGTCATTTCGTCCCTACTTTCCGCGGAATTTTGGAGGCATTGCGTATTGAGTGGCGGAACTCAACGCCGCGCTTTGCCTTGACACCAGAGCGAAGAAACGAAAATAAAAATGTAAATAAATATTTCATTTCTTCGAGTGGGTATCGAACCCACAACCAGTCTATTTCATAGTCACACAACAATTTAAACAAATCAAAATAACACATAAAACATGTGGAGATTTTGTATAATTTCGCTACAGTGTAACAATAAATTTAAGCCGGCGCAACCGCGTGAGGTACGCTAGTATTCAATAACATAGTATCATATTTTCGCAACTCGGCTGGTAACTTTAAAATAGTTAGTTAGTGAGCAATCTGAATTGTTATTCGAAATAGCCGAAGCTGCTGGTATTTTTCATAAGCTATTAGGCTGTACGGTATTTCATTTATACGTTTATTTCGTGAAAACTGCTTGTTATTACGAGATTTTTTTTAGTACAGTTATATATTAAATTTTCCTACAATTTTTAAGGTACCTTTGAATTATTTTTATTATCATAAGAATAATAATAATCATAATCAGCTTCACGCTGTATCCCGCACACAGCAGGGTAAGCAGAGGGAATCTAGTGATAAGACGCTCTGTTCCCCACTTTCTGCCGTATTCTGGAGGCATTGCGTGTTGCGTCGCAACTCTTGACTGATCGACTTCATTTTATAAAATAATAACTTAATTTATAATATTCATAAAAAATAATTTAAAACCACGTTTAAAAAATGAATATTTAATATAAAACTCGACACTAGAAAATGCTTACGTAAAATTAATTCCCATTAGTGAACAGAACGTCCTCTAATGGGAAGTACAGTAGTGTCATATGTACTCGCAGTTGGTACACAGCAACACAGTCCAATTGAATTATACTCCAACACTAACAGCAACTGCAACAAACTAGTTGTGAAGCGAGATACGAAGTTACCTTCCGTTGGACAGCGGGTTACTGGAGAACAATATTAAATATAGTAAATACTCTTGTGTTTTGTAAGCCTAGACTCTAGAGATTTAAAAAAAATGTGATAGTATTTTTTTATACTAAAATAAGTGATTTTAAGCGTTGACGTTTATTTAATTCTATATAATATATAAAATAGTGTTAAGATACTCCGTTCCTCAATTGCGGCTCAATTATCGGGGCTTTATATGTTGAGTGGCGGAACTCAATGCTGCGTTTTGTTTTGTTACCAGTGTGAAGAAATTAAAATAGTAATTTTTCCCCAATGGGAATTGAATCCACAACCTTCGCATTTACAGTCAGACTGTGACAACTCTTATTATCGTACTTGCTAAAATACATTAAAAAGAAAATATGTTTCGTTTCTCTGGTGGCGAGGCAAAGCGCGGCGTCTAGTTCCGCCACTCAATACGCAATGCCTCCAGAATTCGGCGAAAAGTGGGGAACGGGGTGTCCTAACACTAGGTTCCCTCTGGCTACCCTGCTGTGTTCGGTAAAAATTTATTTAAAATATCACCATGTGTTATATCTCTCTTACCTTATATTTCATAAGCATTTTTTTCAGACCAACAAATATATCCTATAGCCTACTATCAAACTCATTTAAGCCAGCAGATGTCACTCGCAATCAAACATGGCTTTATTAGAGAAACGATCGCTCGTGCGATCTCTAATTTCGCTTTTAACCTTTAATCTGTGTTCTCTCATTTGTAATGTCTTCACATGAAATAGCAGTCCTTCAGCTATTTAAAAAAGATTTGTGTAATTAATTTTATCAATTATATAGAAATGTCAAGAGAATGCCAATCCAGAAAATGTATAAGGAAGCAATGTCGTAAATAGCGGCGTTTAGTTCCGCCACTCAGCATTAAAATTCGCCGGAAAATGGGGAACGCAAGTATCTTAATCGGAACGCAGTATCTTAACACATGGTTCTATCTGTCTTCCCTGTTACGCGCGCGATTCGGCGTGAAGCTAAAGAAACAAAGAAAAATATATTTTAGGGTTCCGTTCCAAAAAACGCAGCTCTATAGGATCATTTTGATGTCCGTCTGTCAAGACCATTTATCTCGACATAGCATAGAGGTATCAAGCTGTAATTAATAACAGATATTAAGGTTTACAGTACCTTGGAACACATAAGAAATCAAGCTTCTAAGTCAACGCAATCAAAAGATATAATAATTTGTGGATCAATTTGGTGGAATTTGTATGAAATTCGCCGCGCAGTCTAAGCCTATAGGGTACAATCTTGAAATTAGTACGGAACCCTCAGTGAGTGAGTTCGACTAAATTGACAGGTAATTAATTTAATCAACACGTGTCCTTTTTGTTAGTCCAAATTTATTGAAAAACATTATTTATGAACAAACTAGGTTTTTGTGTGAAATTAAATAAGATGTTTCCTTTATTAGTAAAGTGGCAATGTTTTGTAACAAAGGAAGAATCCACAAACACATTTACACTATGGTCGTAATAAAATGTAAAAATTGAATCTTGAAAAAATGGCCTTTTAAATTATTTTTTATGAGAAAATTATCCCTTATCTTCGCATATTCAACATTTTAATAGACATTTACACTCGACCTTTCAATACTATTATTTGTAAAGTAAATCTCTCGGGCCATGAATTACGTTAGTGTTTGATAAATATTGTGTTTATCATTGTTTGTATTTCATATATTTGTATACGGCAATGAAATATTTTGCTTCTGACACAAATCAACAGGCGGTTAATATTTTAGCTTTATTTCCAGCTCCTATACAATAAGATCGAGCAGCTTCACTGTTTTCTCATAAAACGGAGAGAACCTAGCTTCAAGACACTCCATTCTCCGCCCTAATTCTACATATTGTGTGTTGAGTGTGTCAAAGGTCATGGCGCGGGGGCACAAAGTGTGACTGTAAAATCAACTGGTTGTGGGTTCGATCCCACTCGAGTAAGTGAAATATTTATTTACATTTATATTTTCATTTCTCCGCTCTAGTGTCGAGGCAAAGCGCAGCGTTCAGTTCCGCCACTCAACACGCAATGCCTCCAGAACTCGGCGGAAAGTGAGGAACGAAGTGTCTTAACACTAGGTTCCCTCTGCCTACCCTGCTCTGTGCGGAATACAGCGTGAAGCTGAGTGTGAAAATAATTACTATATCTTAAAGTAACCAAATGAATCATTGTTCTGTGACAGGTTTATTACGTCGCGTGATGAGGGGTTCGGATCAGTGCCAGGGACTTGCCCAAGTGTAGGCTTAAGAAGTTTCATCAAACGCGTACTAAAGCTCACCTTCAATGTTCGGACTCATCTCTCTACATAACTAATTTCGTAATTATTCTACTAGGGCGGCCTTCGAAGTTCAATCTAAAAACAGCTCCATCCTAATTCCATAGCATACAATTTTATGAATTACAATAAGAAACATTTAAATTGAAATTTTTAGTGAAACTGCGATCAGAATCTCTACTAAAATATCGCGTTGCCCATAAATTTTCTCAAACATCATTAATTTAGTGGAAATTAACTCGAGAATGTTGTAAAATAAACGTGCGATGTCACGAAGATGGATGGAAGATAAATAGTACAGGAGGCAACTCTCTTTTTTTGTTGACAAATAAAATATATTATACATTAAGCTAATGTAGTTTTATCGTTTACTAGCTTGCTTTTACTTCTGGTTTCTCCTCCATGGTCGAATGGAAATACTAAGAGTTTTTAAACATTTTTTAAAGTGTTGCCGACCAGGGTCGGTTTCCAGGAGGCACGGTTTTGAATCTCGCTTAGTTAAAAAAATTTAAACGTTTTCTAAATAAGTATACTAAGAATTGTATGTGACATTCTGAGTTCTTGAATTAACTGATAGCAAGTACAGTGGGTTACAAAGGTTACAAGTGATGTGATGTATGCATATTAAGTTATCAGCAGAAACAAAAAATACATTAAAAACTTATAAGTATATTGTTTATGTTATGAGAAGGTTTTTACAATTTCAAAAATTGATTTCGCATTCTTTACTATATGAAATAAGATACAGGTAAATTTTGTAATTTTTTTTACATATTTCAAATATTATCTAGTCGTTTATCCAACCGAACTCTTGAGCTCTATAATATTTACTTACATGTTCAAAGCTTATGAAGTTAAGGGGTTATCCTTTAAAATAATCTTTTATTTTTATTCAGGCATGACAATTTATCATATTATAATTTTTTTGGGGGACATTCGTGGCACAAGGGCACAAACGTGTGACGGTAAACTCGGCAAGTCGTGGGTTCGATGCTAACTTGAGGAAATTATATATTTAATATTGTCATTTTCTTCGCTTTCGTATCGAGGTAAAAAGTGGCTTTGAGTTCCGCCAATTACCACACATGCCTCCAGAATTTACCGGTTAATGGGAAACAGAGTGTCTTAATAGTATGTCATAATATAATTTAGTAAACACCAATTATATTGAACGTTACCTTAGAAACAATATTATTCAAAAGATATACAGATTAACATACAGATAGTAGAGACATTGTACGGGACCTATTATGGGGACTGCTTGGGTACGGAATAGCTTACACTGAATGTACGTCACATATTCTACTCCCATATACATACGAGAATATATAGAAAATAAAATCGAATATAATATTAGATATACCTATTTGTGAGCACCACATTTGTAGTATTCATCATTCCATCTTTAACATATGTACCAAAACTCATAAAAAGCATAACAGTTTTTAGCCCTACATTTTTTATTATGTCGACATAAAATGACCATAAAATTTTGTAAAATAAACTTCCTAAACATTATCTTGTATTATTTATTTTTATTATAGTAAAAGTACCTTGAAGAATAATTTCAATACATAACAAAATTTCAATATTACTTAAGAAAATATTTTCAATACATTTCATTCAGAACGTTCAATCTCTGTCGGTGTAGTATCTTATCTATATAAAAGTTTAAAAGATCGATTGTGATGCCTACAATGTTTTTGTAGATTATAGCTTAAGTTAAGTAAATATATTCAAATATCGTTAACGATATTTAAATATATTTTGAAGGTACAGTAATCTTAAACGTAAACGTCTTAAAGTAATCGTAAACTTTGTAAAAGTACCATCTAAATCAATATTCTTAATCCGTTCACATAATATGAACTATATAGTAATATATATATTTTTAGCTTAGCACTGTATCCCACACACAACAGGGTAGGCTGAAGGAACCTAGTGGTAAGATACTCCGTTCTCCGTTAATTGTTAGGGCATTGCGTGTAGAATAGTGGAACTCAATGCCACGTTTTTTGCCTCGATACAAGGGCGAAGAAATTAAAATATTAAATATTTAATTTACTCGAGTGGGAATCGAATCCACAATGTGTCGTGTTCACAGTCACACGCTTTGACTCCTGCGCCAAAACTGGCCTAATATATGTATTTCTTTATTATATGAATACATACATACAAACTTAGATATTTTACTACCACTAAGTTAAATTTTTCACATTTTACGGTATTTTTTTTACATAAAGTCATACACTATGGTTACTTGTAAGAGAACACTTGTAGTGATAAGGCCGCCTTTGCACATCACATTATAATCTAACTAAAATATTAAATCAGCTTCACGCTGTATCCCGCACACAGCAGAGTAGGCAGAGGGAACCTAGTGTTAAGACACTCCGTTGGAATTGAACCCACAACCGTCGCCTTACCGTAACATCCTTGTGCCCCTGGGGAACGACGGCCTCAGTTAATTTAACAATAATTATTTCTTCTTCTTAATGTTAATCTCACACTATTTTATGTGTAATAAAGTAGTATTATTATTAATTCGTTGATGTCTTGAGAATGGCTATCAAAGATATGAAGAAAGCTTTTATTTGAACGAATCTTTATTATACTTTATCTTCAGGTTTATCCTGTATCATTTAGATAAAATAGTAAGCAAAAACAAGCTATTGTCAAGACACTCAGTTTTCAGCTTCCCGTCCGAATTTAAGATATCGCGTGTTGAATTGCGAAACTCAGCGGCGCGTTTTATCTTGCATCCTCCAGTGGTCCACCGCCCGATAATCGATGACGATTAATGCAAAAACGAAATTGTTCTTTACATTAATAAGCCATCATTTAAATATTAATGGAAAACTTTAAACAAAAACTAACTAAAAATGTAAAACATAAATATTTCAAAAACGTATATAAGTTTAAAATTATATAATATAAAATGTCTAGCTTTTGAAATTGCTTCGAAACGAAAACTACGAGCTTTACTTTAGTAATTGATAGTACTTGCTTTAAGTTTCAACGTAGCGTAGTGGAATTATACGATTTTGTACAATTTTCATTTAGATTTTACAGGAAGTAAAGTTAAACAACAGTTTCAAGTTACTTTCTTTGAAGTTTTAAGTACACATGTAAAGCTATTCTTTAAATATATGTAATTTATTTTATTTATTTCTCACTCGAGGGAATGAATGATTATTTATTAATATTATCATTTCTTCGCTCCGGTACCAAGGCGAAAAGCCCTGCGTTATGTTCCGCCACGTAATGCCTCGAAAAATTCGGCGCAAAGTGGAGAACGGAGTGCTTTAACACTAGGTTCCCTCTGCCGACCCTGCTGTATGCGGAATACAACGTGAAGATATAAAAAATAGGCGATGCTAAAATAGATTTTGTAAGTTATAATATCCAATTAACTTACACTTATTTATTAATTACAATTTGTTTAAAAAAAAGAGAGTTCTTACAAAAAAGATATATACGGTTATATTTTTTTGCAAAAAATATTTTTATATTCATACAAATACATCGTTCAAATGATGTGATCTAGTTCGATAAAACTTATATCTACATATATTTTACTTAAAAACTTTATTTTGTTTGCTTTACGTCATTTTACTTAAAAACTTTCTAACAGAGAAAATGGAACCCAGAACCACCTTTTGTAAGATCTAACAGTGAATGCAATAGGTACTTTTACACGCAATTCAGTTCTAAAGATACTTTTTCTGTAAAAAATCTACAAAAAAGGGTATCTACTAAGAATTTGAGCAATCGTCACGGTACACTGATAACAGGTACAGTGATAACAAAGTGAAAGCATTTTGTGAGAAACCTAAGGCATATTTGCACTCTACAGTCACTAGCTCCGATAGCCGTGATCGTCTAGTGGTTAGGACCCTACGTTGTGGCCGTAGTAACCCAGGTTCGAATCCTGGTCACGGCAGCGAAAGCTGTTACGGCGGAGCATCATTTTTTATTTTGAGTTTTTTTTTTCATTAATATAAACTGAAAATATCAATTACTGCTTCATTAAAAAGAATACATATACATATACATAAATTGTATATAATAGATTAAATATGTTTGTTTGTTAATTCATATACAGATGAAGGGAGCTCTGAACAATATCGCAAAAATCTGTTCTGTTTCTTATTTTATGGCTTTTAGGCGATCGCAAAAATCGTAAATTTTTCAATTCTTACTAATTTCATGCCTTCTTCCAATATTATGAAAATAAACATTGTGCTCAAGAAGATCAAACGGGTTCACGGGGGGATCATTACGGGGTATAGTGTGAAGCTATGACACTGTACCCGGCATATAGCACGGTAGGCAGAGGAAGTTGGAACCTAGTGTTAAGATACTCTGTTACACTGTTAACACCCATTAGGACGCCTCACGCTTTTGTTTCTCATTATCCACCGAATTCTGGAATTGTGTTTTAAGTGCCTTAAGTGTAACCAGAGTGACGAAATTAAAATATTATATATTTCCTTTGTACGAGTGGGAATCGAACCCATAACCTGTTTCATTTATCATCCAGCCTCCAAGTAATTTCTAAAGTTATCATCAAGATAGATAAAACAATTAATTTAAAAGTAATTATAGCGTTTATTAGGGCAAATTTAATTTGCAAGAGTAGGTATTAGCAAAGATTTTACGACGATAGTAAATTTTCACGATGATTTGATTGCGGCTTCCACGTTATAGGACGTTTAGGATTAGGACAGTCTCGTTTTAATGTGAATCGGACCCACCTGTAACTTTCTATGATACCATATACTACAAAACATTATTTTTTTCAAAGTACGGCGATATTTTGACAGAGTAGCCATACGTTTTTCAATGATGGACGGAATTCTACAAGGAGATGTATGAATGTGATCTCTCTACTCTCTACTTCTGTAGTTGATGATGAAATCAGAATAAAAGAAATTAAGAATGCAATGCAAAGTCTGAAATGGGGTAAAATAGCAAAAGCAGATTGAGCTACTGTCGAGATGGTCAAATATGCTGGGCTACGCGTCTTGGATTTGTTCTGCTGTTTGTACAGTCATCGTGCCTTTATATAAAGGTTACTAGATAGACTGTGCCATGCCATGGGGATATCAGTTTGATTAGATTCAGTAGTAAAATTTATGCTAAAATATAAGCTAGAAGGCTTTTTAATGGCTCAAGGCTGTTGTGGGAGGCCCAAGGAGGCTTTACACCTGGAAATGTCTTAACACTAGATTCCCATGTACCTTCTGTCTACCACATAGCAAGTATATATATATTACTTCCATAATGTTTTAGTACTGTAAACAAATTGCAAAAAAAATATTATCAAAAAATATTCGCTGTAAAAGTTTTAACTTGCAAAATTCATGTATATACTCATATATCACAGAGCGACCGTCCAAACTATCAGAAGCAGTACTGCGGTAATGGCTTGCGGCCATCATCTCCAACTTGATTGGCTCACGAATTGCATACTAATTAAATAAACAAGTCTTGGTAGATGGTGTGCTTACTAGTGTGGCGTGTAGGTGGAAACTTAGTTTTACCTATTATAACATGAAGTTTGTAAATTTTACCTATACCTATATAATATGAGGTAGGAATTCACGCCGCAGGAGGAGTTTCTAAGATCTATTGTCCTAAAATTTAAATTCAAATTCATAATACAATGCGTTTGTGTTATTTGTTCTTGTTTTCTATTTGTTTTTCTTAAATTTATAATGAGTACTAGGATTTTTTTTAGATTACAGCGAGTGAAACCAGGAGACGAAGCCTCCTCGATTAAAATAATTAAATTTTGCCAGTTTAGTATCGCAAACTACAGCATCGACCAAGCACGTTATACAAAATAGGCAGTCATTTAAAGTTTGAGGCGGTCGTGGCGCATGCAGGGGCACTGGCGTGCGGCTGTAAACGCGACGATTGAAGATTGCCGTTCGGCGATTCAGTCTCAATTGATTTAAATATTAAAAAAATAGAAAATTTGTAAATAAATAAATATTATTATTATTATGTTTATCTTTGATAATTCTTGGATTCTTTGGAAGGCTTACGTCGAATCAGGTACAACAGAGGCCCATTAGAGAATGTAAATATTTTTACTGTGACGTATTATCCGGGATCCATGTCTGAGTAACCACAGGTAAAGATGGTCACCGGAAAATGCGTAGGAAGTATGGAAAATATGGAAACCTAAATTGGGGTTACTTTATGATTTGGTTATTATTATTATTAATGATTCATATTTTCTTTTCCTCGCTCTAATATTGTCAAGTAAGGTGTTTAGATCGCGTCTTAACACACAATGCTTTAAGAATTCGACAAAAAGTTAGGAACGGCAATGCTTTAATGGAAAATGGAGTGTCTTAACACTAGATTTCCAGGATCCCTCTGCCTACCCTGCTTCTGCACATAACGTACAAAACTTAGATAAGGCACAGAAATTATTTAAATAATCTTCGATTTTTCCTATCTTACATCTTTATCGAAAGAAGATAGGAAAAATTTTACTAAATTGGAAATTATTATTAATAAGGTAGTATAAAGTTTACTTTACTTTTTCATTTCTCAATCAACATATCTGTAATGAAATGTTACAGTATAAAGCTTATTTAAATAAATGAAAAAGATTAAACTTTATTTACTATTCATCAGATTCGTTCAGTGCATTCAGTCAATACGTTAAACTCAATATTATCCATGCAGGTTTAAATAAAAATATAAATTTGAACTTTTCATAGACAACGTGTACTCATATGTCAGTAAATTGAATTGGCGTAACAAAAGAGAATTTTAACATTGTTTCAGATATCATTTTATTTTTGTATCATGGCAATTTCACAATATCTGTGTTGCGAAACTTGTACCGTGTAATCGAAAATATTCTGGGTTATTGATGTATTTATACTTTTTTGCTGACTGGGTTTATTAAAAACAGGTTTGAAAAAAAATATTTTTAAAAACAAAATCCCCGACTGCATCAAACTAAAAAGAAAATAAACAAGCCCAATAGTTTATTAGGATTAACAGTCGGGACCTCTTTAAATTATAAGGGGTCCTGGTAAAGATTTTATTGATTGAAGAATTACTTATAGGTCCCGACTGTTAATCCTAACAAACTATTGGGCTTGTTTATTTTCTTTTTAGTTTGATGCAGTTGGGGATTTTGTTTTTACAAATATTTTTTTATTTTTCCTTTTTTTGTTAGAATTTATTAAGGTAATGATAATCATGATATACCTTTTTGAACTCCTGAAATTGAGTTCTTGAATTTTATACCCATATTATAGTATTTGAAACAATTTTTTTATCACTAAGTCCAAGTAAGACGCCATGATTATTTTTTATTAACGTCACCTATCTAAGAACACTTGGGCTGCTAATACAAATCTAACGATACCTCAAATATGTAAATCCGTTCAGCGGTTCTGGAGATACGAGGTAATAAAGAATATTACATACATACAAGATACGCGCGAAAAACATAACCCTTCCTTAGCAGTCGGGAAAAATGGATTTATATAAAAACTTTAAGTAAAATGAAAATTCCCGCTTTTCTCCCTTCCCATAAATTCTGTGATACTGTTTTCTTAGCTCCCTTAATACCTATGTACATACCAAATTTTTGAAAATTCTAAATCACTGTTTCCACCGCGGAAGAGAAATAAAGCACGGTTTCCACCGCGAAAGAGAAATAATGGGAGATAATGTTTAGGCGGAACTGCTCCTTTTAAATATAATAGGTTTACATTTCCCCCAACAAAGAGTTTTATATTCACACCCACACTACGAATCCATAAATGTCGTCGTGTTTACACTCAGTTATGCCGCTGCGCTATAACGAATTGTACTGGCTACGTGTAAGATTTGGGGATACGATAGTTTTAAGTGCAAAAAAAAAATAGTAACAAGTAAAGCTTATTACACTGTTCAAGAATATTTAGAGGATAAACATGTATGGAATTAATGTCTATTGAATGTGATGCAGGATAGCTGCCAGTTTATGTAATAAAATTATATATTATACCATTGACTTTGAAAGGAGCAACTGTTGAGTTTCTTGCCGGCTCTTCTCAGCAGAATTGCCTTCCGAACCGGTGGTAGCTTTTTTTTTTTTATTATATGTTCATTCGACGATTCAAAAGTGCTTATAAGAGTTTATTTGAATAAAGAATATTTTGAATTTGAATTTGAAAAAAAAAATATTAACTATTTCTTTAATTATATTATTTTTTTATCTGTAACAAAAATATATTTATTTCTAAAATAATAAAGAATATTCTTAATTAACTTTTGTTTGATCATCCATGTCATCTTAAATATCTGCTCTTTGTCAAAGTTTGAAGGCGATGGGAAATTGGATCTCCGAAATAAAGAAGCAATTTAATCTAAACTGAATTGCTGAAATCTTTACATTAAAACCCCGTTTTATCTCGTTAAAATTTTGTTTAATATTGTGGCGCATACTTTATACGCGGAGTTGAGTTCTACAATTTAACAACTAAATTCGAAATCTCAATTTCGGAATGAAAGCAGAGAACTGAGTGTCTTCTCTTCGACACTCTATATAAGTGATCTCTGTCTGCAGATACTACACTCATGTAGGAGGAAGCGTGAAAATGAATGTTCATAGACAGATGCCGGATCCAACCTTCAAAGGTTGCGGGCATGGTTACCTAAAATCGGCCAAATGCGAATATGGCGAGCGAACGGCAGTGAAAATGGTTATTACAAAGTTCTATGGTCGCAGTTTCAATACCTATATATGGTATCGTCAGCCTATCAACTTCAATGAACCGCGAAGCTATACGTATTATGGAGACCAAATAATATGATGAGCCGACAATCCTAATTGACTTGACTCATCAGTCAAGTCAATCAAAGGAGATCCGAGCTTAAGCATGAGCATATTTTTTTAGCTTTAAGCAATATCCCGCATATGCAGGATAGACTTGCAGAACCTACACGCCGCCCAATTATTGAGACATTGCGTTTTGAGGAACGGAACACGCCGTGTTTTGTCTTTTTACCGAGAAAATGAAAATAATGCCTTACCTTGTATTGGAACCGAACCCACAACCGTCGGGTTTTCAGTCAGACGCTCCACTGAAGATGCTAGAAATATTGACTCTTGAAACAACAAGTAACAACGTAAAATATATTAAAAGAACTACCACCAATATTTTTAAACATTTTTAAAGTGTTATTCCACACTTAGGAAAGAAAAATACTTATTTAGAAAACGTATAAAAATTTGAACGTAGCGGGACTCGAACTCGACCAGGAGGCGCGGGTTCGAGTCCCGCTACGTTAAAACTTTTATACGTTTTCTAAATAAGTATACTACCACCAAATTTCGTCTAATTACGGAGCCTGCTTCATTAACAAGTATTGTTATTTTGTACTCATTTGTATTCCACTCTGCATTGCCTTTGTTGAGCATCCACACTTTTAACTTAAGTAAGTAAATTGCGGGCTAGTTATTATTGCGAAATTTGTATGCGTCTGTATATTATTTGTGTTTTTAATTAGCTTCTCGCTGTATCCCGCACTCTGCAGGGAGGCACAGGGAACCTAGTGTTAAGACACTCCGTTCCCCACTTACTGCCGAATTCTGGAAGCGTAGAGTTCTGCCACTCAACATTGCGTGTTGAGAGGCAGAACTCTACGGTGCGCCTGTCCTCGACACCAGAGCGAAGAAATAATATATTATTTGTATTTTTAAATGCAGCAGCGGGAACCCGGGAACCTAGTGTTAAGACACTCCGTAATTGGAAATTAAGCCGTTCCCCATTTTCTATTGAATTTTGGAGGCATTGCATTGTGAGTAGACTACCTCAACGCCCCTTTGTCCCGTTACCAGCAAATAGTATATTGTAATACTTATATAATAGATTCGTCAAAAAAATATTAACGGTATATTGCAATGTAGGTAATGTTCTATTTACGCAATGCACCAAATAAATTATTAAACTTTTCATCATAAATTCATATCGTATTTGAGTTTTAGTACAATAGTTCATAATGTAAACCTAAATTAACCTGAAATGCTTTAACAATAGGTAATGATGTGAAAAAAAATGCATATATATATTTAAAAATACCTTTAAAGTGATCATATATAAGTCACTATCGCTGAGACACTTTTGGAATCGTTTTAATAGAAAACTATAGAAGTGTGTCCACCTTTGGAAAAAAAAATATTTAAATATTATTATGTATTGCCTGTATTGTTCTCGTCAGCCTTACACTGTTTCCCGCAAATGGCAGGGTAGAGGGAACCTGGTAACCTTGTATTAAGACACTTTTCTCCCACTAAGTTCCCTTTCTCTACTTTTCGCCAAATTGAATGTGAGCGAAGTATTTAGTGGCGGAATTCAAAGTAATAAATAATTAACTACACAACTACATTCTTTACATTTGCCGCATCCTGGCGCAGCATCACAGCGTCTAACTATAGAGGCGACAGTCGTGGTTGTACTCAAAAGAGTGAAATATTTCTATTTGTTTACTCTGGCAAAGAGAGTACCGAAAATTGGGCGGAATAGGGGAGATGGACTGTCTTAAAACTAGGTTATCGTTGCCTTCCCTGCTATTTGGGGAAATGTGAAGTTGTATACTAATTCTAGGTAATTATGATAATGATATGATATTGATGATAATGATATGATAAAAATATAGTATCTTATACAAGAAAGATAGAAACTTACTCCACTTTTAATTAAGTAAAAAAAAAACAAAATTACGTTTTCATTTACGATGGATACACGAAACGATAGATGTAGGGTCACGATCTTATGTCAAAAGTTTAAATTACTTATAGTATAACCATAATAGTAATTTTAACTCTAAATAGCCTAACAATTTAAACTTGTAGCCTTTATTGTCTAATAAAATTGAGAATTAACTGCTTTAATAAGACATTGAATATTACATTTCATAATAAAGACGCTTAAACTATATACGTGTTTGATTCCTTGAATAGGCTTTTATTTTTAGTATTAAGTATATATTTGTTAATTTTTCAAAAGTGGAGTTGTTGCTTTTTTGTTGAGTTGAGCGCTGAGTTTCGCCACTCAACACGCAATGTTTCCAGAATTCGGCAGAAAGTGAGCAACGGAGTGTCTAACACTAGGTTCCCTTACCTTACCCTGCTGTGTGCGAGATACAGCGTGAAGCTGAAAAAAATTTAAAACACAAAAAAATATATACAGTAAGCGAAATTTGAACCTCCAAGGAAATCTAAAATATTGTTGTAGTTTGAAGTATTAAGTAATAGAAGTATTATGTAGTAGTTCGTAGTATAAGAAAAATTGATGTAGTTTGTAGAAAACATGTGGTATTTTGGAACTACTACTTTTCGAGTTGAGAAAATCAATAAAGCACCCACAAAACAGAAATTTCAGGATCGGACTACTCAAAGACGAAACTATTAGATGTAGAAAGATGAAATTTGGCTTATAGGTAAGTGACGGAGAGATTTTTTAACGGAAAAAAACAGTTTCTCGTTTTACGTCAAAAATTCCTCGCAAGCAAAGACGGGTGATCACAAGTTTTTTATAAAAACAAGATTCATAAAACGGTCACATTCTCAAATTGAATAAGAATCCCGACAGGCCCATTCCCCGGATGGAATTCGCAACCTTGCTATTCAAATAGCCGGGATTCATTTACGAAGGTCCGGCGTAAACCTACTATAATAACAGATAACATTGTACTGAAAATGTAACTTACGACTTTTCGCACAACAATTTCTTTTGAAAATTTGTATTATCTAATCTATTCATCATATTATTTTTACTATGTTTTCTTATTGAGTATTTTATAAAAAATGTTATATAACAATAGTTATAATGAGTGAAATATGAAAATCAGAGCGATTTTTGATTAGCAAAGTATGCTGAGGAAACTTAAAGTTTAGGCACTCCACTCCCCACTTTTACTTAACTCAACGCCACGCTTGTTACCATAGCTATGAAATAAAAATAAATCATACCCTGACCGGGAGTGGAACCCACAACTACCTGCTGACTTATTTACTTACTGCATCACTAAAAAATATTGTTTTATATATTTTTTGGAATCGTGCTCGATATATGCACAATCAAAGTAAGCAGAGAGAATCGAAATGCTAAGAAACTGCAAGATATGGTAGAATACCGACGAGAATGGAAGAATAAAAATATTTCAAGCAATTGTTCCCTCAAGCAGGAATCGAACCGATTGACCATCGCATAAACTCAAACGTTGTTCCAATACATCACATAGAACTTATATTTGTGATAAAAAGCATTATTAATCAAAAATATTTGGGTCTTATAAATAATATTTATATTAAATTAAGAAATGATAAAAAATATTGTGATTTGGTTTCCACTAAAAATATTGTCGGACATCCAAATTAAATTTCTGTTATCAAAGCAAACACTTTTATACAAGCTCATTGAAATAAGAGCTAATAAAAATAACAATTTCAAGTCTCAAGGAGCTCTACAGAGGCAATAAGTAAAAATTTATTTTAAAAGAGCCTTTATTTTATATAAAATGTGCCATAAAATAATAAAATGAATGAAAATTAAGTGTTATGTACATATATTTCAATGATTAAAATGTAAATTTAATATATATTATTAAATTTTATGCTTTATGTAGAGACTAACTTTTGTTTTATTTTACCTACAGCTTCGCCCTTGTCTTAAAACGAAAAGGACTAATAGTTGTGTGTGACACGTTTTAAGTGTCTGCAATCGTGGTTACAGTATTTCGTTTGAGGCCAGTCGCAGCGAGGGGCATAAGCGTGCAACTGTATTCGAAAAAAATGAGTGTTAATTAAGAAATGGAACTCAACGGCAGACTACGTCTGCTAGAGTGAGGAAACAAAAATAGTTCACCACCCATACCTCCTTCCTAGTAAGTAGGTAACACCGAATCGAATCTACAACCATCGCATCATAACCACAAGTTTTCTCATTTTTTAGAACTGCGAATATAAAAACTACGAATTTTGTATAGCAGTAAAGCTGTAAACGTAATTTATATATATATTTTTTGGTGTAGTTCTTTGATTATGGCGTTCTGATATATATGTATATATTTTTTTCAATAAGATTGAATAACAACATGATTATTTTCTATAGACCAACATTTCAATTTGAATGAATGGATTTCAATTTATTAACATATTATTGTAAATAATGTATGAACTGAACAATTTTTATATATATTTATTTTGAATGCCAATTTAATATCGAGTAAATGTGCTCTATGATACGAAATGTGCTTTATTATTCACTTGTAAAAATAACTTTACGGCGCGCTTACAGTCACTTGTGGCACAAGCATACGATTCTGGATTCGATTCCCACTCGGGGGAATGAAATATTTAATAATTTTTTTTCATCTGTCTGGTAACGAGACAAAACGCGCAATTCTGGCATTCAGAGCGTAATGCCTAGAAAATTCAGTGGAAATTGGGTAATGTAAGTGTCTTGGGAACGAACTACATCAATTTAAATCTAAATAAACATATATCAAAAAATATATTAAAGTTTGGCTTATGCCTTAAAAATAGTAAAGACAATATATTATATATTTTGATAGCTGAACTGAAACTAAAATTATTTTCTTATAATAAAATACAAAAAAACATAGGCTCCGCCGTAACAGCTTTCGCTGCCGTGACCAGGATTCGAACCTGGGTTACTACGGCCACAACGTAGGGTCCTAACCACTAGACGATCACGGCTATCGGTGCTCTTGAAATTGTTGTTCAAAAACTCAATTACATTTTTATAAAGGTAAAATACTATCAAAATGAAATGTATCAAATTATAATGATCTAACAGATTAAAAAAACTCTTTTAAATTGAGTCGAGTTATAAGAAACTGGAGAATTTAAGTGTACTTTCTCTTTTCAATCGCTTTTGTAGTAATTATTTCAAATGTTCTCAAATATTTTATGGCAATTTTATTTAAAACTAGCGACCCACTCGGGGTTTCGCCCGCATACCACCTTTAATACGTTTATTATGCTACATTTGCCAACAGGCAACATACATTCAATCATGAACACTACGTGGCTGTTTGATAGGACGTCATCGGCGGCAATGGCGCCCCCCGCGAGACTCGAGCCTAGGCTTGCGTTTTTGCGTAAATTTTTAACATTTTTCAAAAAGTATACAAATGTCAAAGATTATCTTCATTAAATTTCCTTGATGATGAAATAACTTTCGTTCGTAAGTTTCAATATATGTACATGTGAAATAAAAATCCATGAAATATCACCTTACAATTTTCAATTATTTTTTGTTAGAGATAGATATATATTGTCCCGGCCTTTTTTTAGAACTAATTAAATTTATTTTTTTTGTCATACAACGTACTGACATGTAATTTATTATTTTTGCAGCGCACGCTCTAAAACAGTTCGATGGCGTTCCTTATTATTGTAGTTTCGTTATTTCAGGCTAACCAAGACTTACACCGTACTTTCATACAAAACAAAAAAAAGTAAATCGGACCAGTAGATCCATAGATCTTAGCGCTTAAGTATAGATATAAATAATTTCTTAGTTTTAATATTAAAAAGTTTATTCAGTACATATGTACTGAATAAACTTTTTATCAACTCTCCTTCTCTAACTTAGTGTATTAACTATATCTGCAAGCTTTATTTTTTATAACCAAAAGTGATAATGATATCAAAAGTCAGGAATCTTACTCAGGTTAGCCTCCATTAAATTAACAGTAATAAATATTTGTTTATTCGTTACTTTATTTAAAGTAAGCCAGATTACCATTCTCGATATCACAATTACAAAAAGTTTGGAAGTTTTTGTAATTGTGATATCGAGTCTAGTGACAATGATAACAAGTAGCTTCTACTTCTTCTTCTCTTTGTGTCTTACTTTTTCAACTATTCCTTCTTATATATATCTTCATTTTAACATCTTAAAACTAACAAATCGATTTGAATTATATTCGAGCGCCGACCGACCAAGACAAACGACTCCAATGGTAACCAGCATCAATTGTCGTAATAGTGAAATGTCGGACTCGATCAACCCAATTGAGATGAGAACAATTTTTCATAAAAAGCTCCCGCGGACGCTACCAAATGGCTATACTCAAATGAAATGTACAAATTTTATAAATTATTTGTTGTTTTTTCCTTGTAGGGAATACATTAAATGGATTTTATATATAAAATGTAATATTTATTCATTTTTTTTATCTGTTCTAAAAGTATTTAAGTTCGTTAGTGATACTAGTGTAGAAACACTCTGTTCGGTACTCTCGTTCATTTTTCGAGATGAAACTCAACACCGCGCTTTGGCTTATTACTAGAGGGAAGAAATCCAAATAATTATTTTACAGCTGCGACGCTTTTACTTTTTTTTTCTGCTTCACGCTGAGTGTTAAGACACTTCGCTCGACACTTTCCGCAAAATTTTAGAGCCATTGCGTGTTGAGTAGCGGAACTCAGTGCCACGCTTTGTTTCGACACCAGGGCGAAGAAATGAAAATATTAATTGCTAATCACTGCTAATCACTGTTAGATGCTATACTATTTCACCGCTATGGTGTCTTAAAGATATATATTTTTTTGTGTATAGAACTTTACCTATACCTAAATATATTTTGTATCGACTTGATTTGCCTGTCTAATTCTTAACTAAACTTTTAAACCTACGACTGTAACGGTTATATATTAATATGTCAGAGATAGGTTGTATAATCTAACGTTAATTATCTAAAATACCGTTACTTTTGTTATCTTAACTAAATATTGAAAGCAAGTCGTGGTGCAGAGACACAAGCGTACGACTGTAAACGTGACAAGTGAAGAACAAAAGTATTTTAATAGGAACAGAGTACCTTAACACTAGGGTCCCAGGTTCCCTCTGCCTACACTGCTACATGGGGGATACAGCGGAAAGTTTAAAAAAAAATCTTAGAATATTAAACATTTTTAACAATAAAAATTACCCTACCAGTTAAATTATGCAAACGATTCGCCCGAGGCTAGAGATTTTATCCCCAAACGTAATTAGAACACTCACCAAAGATTACAGCGGCCGCGGACAATTGAGTGGGATCTCTGCGATGTCGCGGGTGTTGGTAAAGCGCTTGTTAATATTAAATGTGCGGTACTAGGTTAGATTTATGGGTGCAAAATATTAAAATTTACGATTTTCGTGGGGTCACTTTACTTGTGTGACTGTAGTATTTTAGAATAATACTTTTTTAAGAAAGATATATTTACTTTAATGTATATTTCCATTTGCATTTCGAGGTTAAGCGCGGCGTTGAGTTCTGCCATTCAACACGCGATGCCTCCAGAATTCGGCAGAAAGTGGGGAACGGAGTGTCTGTTTGACACTCCGTTCCCCGTACACGGAGCGTAGGCAGAGGGAACCTAGTGTTAACTATGTTCCCTCTGCCTACGTTGCTGTGTACGGGATACAGTGTGAGGTTGATTTTAATTTATATATTTCTTTATTGAGCCCAGCCGTGCGATGCGCGATGTCTCCATATTTCAAGGAAAATAATGAACGAAAGTGTCTTAATAGGAACGGAGTATTTAACATTAGACTCCCAGGCTTCTTCTTACCAGGGTTGTTATGAAGGATGTAACTGATTTCCCCGAACACCTTTATATATATATTTTAATAAAATAGAAGGAATAATATTTTATGCGGATAGAATAATATAAGAAATAACATAATTAAGCCTTTTCCTCTAGAAACTTTCTAATTAATCTACAATTTCGGGAATTCCGTTATTTAAAACAATAACGTTAAAAGTGATCTAAACATCAGTTTATATGTTTAACAAGTTAGTTTAACATAAGGTTCATTCTCAAACGAACTCTTAACTCCCACACCATAATACTGGCATTACTTGATACTGGCTTTATCCTGCAGCTTTGTTCGTTGTTTGTCCTTAAATGTCTGTTAATAATAATAATTAAAAAGTAAATAAAATAAGTAATTCGAATTCGTTTAAGGAACTAAAAATATTAATTACAATTTTACCCAAAGACATATTTTTTTCTAAATATCCTTGATTCTTAAAAATATGCGTACAAAATATAATGATTTTGAGCTGAATAGTTTAAGCGTTAAAGCGTAACAAACGAACAAATACTCATTGTTGTGTATTTATTTGTTTGTCACGCCAATGTTGCAATTGTTTTAAGTACGATGTAATAATTTTCATAACATAATTTTTTTTCTGTTAAAGTAACGATTGTGGGTTCGATTCCCACACGGGGAATTCATTATTTTCTTTTCTTTGAAAATTGGGCGATTTGTGAGAAAAAGGAGTGTCTCAACACTAAGTGCTAGAACTAGTGTACTACAGGGGATCTACTAAATGTGGGATACAGCGCGAAACAAAGAAATATACATTTTTATTAAAATTAAATTTAATTCAGTCATTCCAATTTTCATTCAGAGCTTAAGCTCTTTATATGCGATCGCTAATTCTGTGTGAAATTCATTAATAAAATAATGGAGCGAAATAATGTAAACGGCTAATTGTACTGTTTTAATTATAAATAATAATTAAATTATTTGCTATTTAGAGTATTATCTGCATAATAAAGATTACAACAGCTATAATTAACAAGCCACTATAGCGCAGTGGGACATGGTCTGATGTAAGTGGTCCTGGATTCGATCTCTACTCGGGGGAATGAATAGTTTTCATTTCTCCATTCTGGTCGACATAATATGGCGGCTTTGAGTTCCGCCACAATAGAATGAATGTGTCACTCTGTTCTTCATTTACGGCATATTTAAAAAAAATCAGCTTGACGCGTCAGTGCGCCATGACCGACGGCCGCAAATTGAAAAATCTTAATATAATCTTGACCTATATTTTTTTTTGATTTATTAATTTCACAAAGAATCAGAAGCAGCTACGGAGCGACTTCGACTGACTGTTTGTGACTGAGTTGTTGTGGATTCAATCTCGCCAGGAAATTGTGCTAAAATTATTACTATTTTTCCTGTATGGTCTAATCTAGCTTCACGCTGTATCCATAACGTAGAGTAGTAGGGTAGTCAGAGAGAACGGAGTGACAAGTGCTACGGTCTCTGCACACCTTTTCGCCTCGTCCGCTGTCATCAATCTCTTCATATATGCCCTCCGGGGAGTCCTCATGCTTTTTATGTGACCTTCCTCCAGTATCTTTGATACTGTGTTTTCGAAGCTCAACCGAAGTTTCCCCTTACCTCTCTTACCACTCACTTTTCGTTCATAAATCCTTCTTGCTATTCTTTCATCATACATTCGTTACGTACTACCCGTACGTACCCAAACCAGCTGAGCACGAGGAGGCACTGCACAGAGGAGGCGGACGTCTGCAGCCACTGTGGAGGCTCACACCTGAAGGCAAATTGTGAAATGCTGGAGGTCAATGTTACCCCTACTTTCAAAAACTGCATTAGGGCTTAGATTGACCGGGCAGATCTGTCCCGTCCAAAAGCGGTGGGAGGCTTTGGCTCGCTCAACCGTGGCTTACCGCTAAGGTTGTACGGTACAATATCTAGATAGATACCTGCAGTGGGTGATTTTGTACACAGCCAGATCATCGGCACCGGCAGCAGCAAATGAGCACCCAGCGCTTGGAAACCCACACCCGGCGGAACATATTCTTTCCAAACTAGCTTATGATTCCTGAATAATATAAGATTGTCCACGGTTATCATACAGCACAAAGATAAAAATAGTATATTTTAAAAATAAAGTTAATTAACAAAAAGTTTGTAAAAATCTAGAAAAAGGTAAAAAAAATGATAAATAAATAATGTAGTGTATCCCCTTCAACATAATTAAAAGGAAACCGTATAAAAAATTAAACTACCGACAAAGCCGCAGCCAAAGTCTCCGTTCTCCACGACGGAGGTTGCAGTATTCAACAATTAAAAAAAAAAAAACAAGCTGAGCACGTTTTTTTTCATCAACTTCACCGAGGCGATATTCAAGATAAATGGTCTTGACAAGATAGACGAACAACAAAATGATCCTATAAGGATTCCGTTTTTATAATTTGAAGTAAAGAACCCTAAAAATATATAGGTATGTATATACTTTTTAGCTTCACATATTAATTCAATACAGAATAAATGAAGCTCTTTCGTTCTAACATTTCATCTATTACTATTACTATTACATATATATTAAGGAATTACATCTTACACCAAAGTTTGAAAATTAATAGAAAATTAACTGAGAAAACTGCTGAACTCAATAACCTTGTCTAGACTGGGCGTAATGTCTTTTGTTACTAAAATCATTAACATTAATTTAGTTCTTATTTTAAAAGACATAGAGTTTAAAATGTGCTGTAATTTTGAAAACAAACTAGTTGCAACTTTTAAGCATGCTACTTTGTGAAAGCTTTTAAAATTTTATACGTGAGAAAACAAGATTGGGTCGTTAAACATATTACATCGCTTTGGACGACGTGTATGGAATATTTTAAAATGCAGTTATATTATACTTATTGTAGCTACATCCTGTTTCGCGCTCATGGCAGGGTAGGTAGAGGGAACCTAAAAACCTAGTGTTATCCGTTGCCGTTACATGTCCATTCCCCACTTTTCGCCAAATTCTGGAGGCATTGCATGTCGAATTGTGAAATGGAACTCAATGCAGCGTTTTGCCTTGTTACGGGAGCGAAGAAATGAAAATATTAAATATTTTATTTTCTCGAGTGAGTCTTTCTGTTGCATCTAGAATACTGAAAGTTGAAGAAGTTGTGGAGCAACAATATACACTCTACTCTACTTTTTATCCTGGAATTCCCGCGGGATCGGAACTGCGTTTGTCGTGCGCGTCTACCTACCGTCTACCGAGATAGATTTTATTAAAAATTAAATTTTATTTGTTTCTAATAACAAAACCAGATATTAATTTGAGAGCCCATTTATTTGATACGCTACACGACATAAATTCAAAACTTATATTATTAAAACAAAACTCGAATATTGACAAAAATGAACACAGACCTTTCAGAATATATTATATGTTCACTATACATTTTAAAAAGAATACAACAACTTTAATAACCAATCAAGAACAAAAAAACACGGACGACAAAAGTTTGTTTCGCCTAATAAAAAAATCTTATGTTATTATATTTAATAACGGTATTAAGTTTTATTTCAAACTAAGCATAGAAAAATATATTTAAATATTTGAATGTAGCTAGACTCGAACCTGCATCAATTGCAAACCGTCTAAGCGCTTTCACCAATACACCATATGTGTTTATTTTACCATATGTTCTTATCAAGATTTCTAATCCTACAACATTCAAAGTTTAATCATACGCAATTCAAAAGTACTATCTATTTAACATGCAAGAATTTTATTAAATTGAGGTTCACTATGTAATATTTTAAAATAAATAGTTGAAATATCACTTATTTGGTGTCGAATGAAAGAGGACACAACGTTTTTAAAACGTTTGGTTTAAATTTAGAGATATAACATTGTGAAACAGTCATTTTGCGGCATGGTAGTTTGAAGACAATATCGTAAAAGATTAATGTGCTGAATCCAAGAAAAATTTGAAATTTGCCAAATTGTCAATTTGACCTTCCACAGATTTGACACAAAAACTTTTAGCTATTTCACTAAAAAAAAAACATAAAAGTACCCAATATACATTAAAAAAAATCTTATTTTATATAATTTTTATATTTTCCTTAAAATAATTTTGTATGGCTTATATCCTCGAAAATGGTAAAACTACGGACCATGCAATATAGGGTAAAAATAATCGGTAAGGACCACCTCTATCGACTGTTTCAGTTTGTCTTTAATTATACAGTATATTAAAAAGTTTCGGTTTCAGTTTCGACTGAAAACCTTGTTTTGGTCGGACACTAATATTTAGTTTTAATTAAAATTTATCGAGTTATTGTTAATGTGTTTTCTAAAACTAGCTTCACGCTTTATCCCTAGTGGGGTAGTCAGAGAGAACGGAGCGCCAAGCGCTACGGTGTTTTCTATAATTTGGTATTTATCCTTATCTTAATAAATATCACCTTTAGCATTTCATCTATATTGAAATTATACTTTACTGTATATTATTTTAATAAACACAATTGAACATTATTCGAAAATTATATTTATTTAGAGGCGTTAGTAGCCCAGTGGTTTAGCTAGTTCTTTGAAAGCGGCTGTTGTGAGTTCGATTTCTACTCAAATAAATTATTATATCTAATTTATTGTCATTTGTCCACTCTAGTAGACGAAAGGTGGCTTGAGTTCCATCACTCAACACGCATTGTCCCTAAAATTTGTAGGTGCGTGGGGAACGGAGTTTGTTGACGCTAGGTTCCCTCTGCCTACCTTGCTATATACGGGATACAGTGTGTCACTAAAATATATAAATACTTGAGTATCCTTAACATTTATATAAATACTTGAGAATCCTTAACAAATATCCGGTGTGATTTCAAATATTCAAATATGTGCTTGCTTCATTAATTATGCCGAAAGGCTTTATACAGCGGTTAGAAAGATCTCTCCATATTAAATGATAAACGCACAAATTTTAGGGATTCTTATAATTTATCATAGTATTATATACCGACATTTGAAAGGGTTGTTGGGTTGAAGAAATAATTATCCTCAACCCTTCAACCATATTTGTACTTAATATATAAATATAATAATGCTGAGGCCAGTCGTGGCGCAGGGGCACAAAGTGTGACTGTAAAATCGACTGGTAGTGAGTTCGATCCCCACTCGAGGAAATAAAATATTTATTTACATTTATATTTTCATTTCTTCGCTCTGGTGTCTAGGCAAAGCGCGGCGTTGAGTTCCGCCACTCAACACGCAATGCGAGATGCGAGAATTCTGGAACTCTGCGGAAAGTGAGGAACGGAATGTCTTAACACTAGGTTCCCTCTGCCTATTCTACAATGTGGGGTGAAGCTAAAATAATAAATAAATTAATATAAATGTAATAAAATATATTTTTGTAATTCAATAGGAAAAATATAATAATCATAAAAAAATATGAATTTCAGTGCATTTGCTTTCGTGATAATAATACCTAATACAAATTACTTTTTTCTATATATTATGTATAATTTATTTTTTTATATAAACGCATTATACAGGGTGAAGTGTCAGCACCACATTAAATGAAACCACAGTTTTAACTACTCTATAAAAGCCTAATATAATTCAGAAAAAAATAAATTCCCAAAAACGAAAAAGTTTTTTTTTCAAACAAAATAAATAATAAAATTGTCATTTTAAAACAAAACGCCATTTGTAAGGATGACGCACGCACACTTAAACCTATCAAAGGAACACCGCCGCACACGCCTCATTTCGAAATCGAGTCGTATGCATTGGCGATAAAGTTCAAAGTTGTTTAACCTTTAGTAGTATTTTTGTAGTTGTAAGTGTTTATGTTATTGGGTGTTATTGGGTGTTTATGTTATTGGGTGTATACGTAATCGCGTCACACGAAATACAGGATGGATAAAAATCGTAAAATGAAAAAAAAATCCTACGTCCAAACTGTTGATGCCTCTTGATTAATTTCTTTAGATATAGGTTTGAAATATTTTACCCTATATGCTGTTTCCGTAAATGGAGCGCTGCCTCTTCCACCCTGTATACGATGCAAACAATCTAACTATAGAGGCCGGTCGTGGCGCAGCGGCACGAGGTGTGACTGCAAAACCGACTGGTTGTGGGTTCGATCCCCACTCGAGGAGATGAAATATTTACTTAAATTTATATTTCCATTTCTTCGCTCTGGTGTCGAGGTTAAGCGCGGCGTTGACTTCTGCCACTCAACACGCAATGCCTCCAGAATTCGGCAGAAAGTGGGGAACGGAGTATCTTAACACTAGGTTCCCTCTGCCTACCCTGCTGTGTGCGGGATATAGCGTGAAGCTAATTTAATTTAATTTTTATTTTAATCTAACTATAAACGCAACGAACGGTTGTGGGTTCAATTTCCACTCGGGGAATGAATTATTTTGATTTCTTCACACTGTTAAGAAAACATAACAACATTATTTAAAAAGCAATATCTCAAATATCGAAGTGAAGATGGATTAACGGAGTGTCATAACACTAGATCCTCTATGCATGCCCTGGTACATGCGGGATACAGTGTGAATCTATAAAAAATGCATTAATTGATAACAACCTACTACCTAAATTAGCTAACTCTTTTTAACAATGTGTGCTTTGAACTGTCCAAATTTCACTTCTTATAGAAGTTAGTGGTAAATCATTATGGCCTCCATATTCACCTCATTACAGTGGCACTACATTGGTAAAAGAAATCAATCGCCATACTTTGCCTTACGACTACAGAAATATGAGTAACCATTTTAAATATTTTTTGACAATAAATTAAAAAATAACATATCGTTTTTGAAGTTATTATAAAATCTGTAAGAAAATTGCGTAATAATATTCATATATTTATGTTGTTTCAGCAGTCAGTGATGCAGCGTGATGTACAATAATAGTACTGAAGAAATCGCTGGCTCCGAGTCTCATGCGCAGGCGCATATAGCCATACTACTAACGCTCTATGTTCTCGTCTCTATTATTGGTATCATTGGTAAGATTTAAAAGATATTCATATTTTTGATGTAAATTTACTTTATAAGTATATTTTTTTTTTAGTTTCACACTATATCCCGCGTATTCTAATCACCCCCGATCAAACTCTGTTTCCCAATCATTGTCCAATTTACTTTACTCAACAATACACTTTAGTGCGAAGAAATGAAACTAATTAAATTCTCCTAGATGGAATCGAACCCACAACCGTCACATTTTGCAGTCAAACACTGTGTCACCATGAAGACGGTCTCAATATAGATATAAAATGAATTTCCATAATAACATCAGTTGATAACTGCGTTACATACATCAACTACACCTAATTAATACATCAAAGGGAATACCTACCGTCCGTACGCAGTGAATGCACATTGCACATCTACAAAAGCAATTGGCATATTGAAGGAGGCACTAACTATTGCAATAACAGTGAAACTTGCTGCCTTGGTTTATTGGGTGTTTTACTGCTATAGCGCTATTTCGTGGCTCATATAATGTTTCTAGACCATTTCTTGTATAATAATATCTTTTCTAAGTACTAGTATATACGTATATTTTAATAATTCGGAAATTAATAAAAATGTAAGGTAATTTAGACAAAATCTAATGTCATCAACACTCAAAGCCAATTTGAATGGAGTGACTGATCAAGCGTAGCATTAAGATAAACAAGTTATTTTTTCTGTTAAATTGCCGTACTAAAGTGGGGAACGGAGTATATTAACATTAGGTTCCCTCTGCTTACTCTATTACATGCGGGATATAGCGTGAAGCTAAAAAAAATGTTCTGTATTCAATTTCCTGTATCGAGCGACGTGCTCTTTACTAGAGTGGATTGTACTGTGGAAGTGTATTGTGGAAGTTTGTATAACAAATCGTATTCACCGCCAGATGCAGGTAATGAATTGTTGAGAATGCTTACTACTTACGTCGTATAAAATATATACCGACACTTCAAAGCTAAACTTGAGGCCGTCATGGAGTAGTGCCTCCTTGTAAAGGCGACCGCTTTGGGTTCGATCACCACTCGGAGAAATGATTATATTTAGTTTATGTTCCTTTCCTAGCTCTGGTAGACAAAACGCTTTGTTGTATTCCCCCAAACCCTAAAACAACAAAAATAAATTCAATTTAATTTCGAACAGGTAATGTAAGTCTAATGGCAGCGCTAGCATCAAGCGGTGCGGCCCGCTTGCGCACACCGCAGCTGCTTAGCGCGTGTGCGGCCGACCTGCTCGTATGTGCCGCAAGCGCGCCCCTTGCCGCCACCAGAGCGGCGAGGATACACCACTTACCATGTCACGTTACTTATTATATTGAGGTGGGATTTTTTGTCTTTTCTATTTTATTTGCTAGGAGTTTAAATATTTAGTGATCTGACTGAACTCTGTAGTTGGGGGTTCAATTTTCACGTGGAGCAGTGGATTATTTTCAGATCCTCGCCCTGTTAATAAGACATAGCAATGACTTCCGCCAATCAACACGAAATATCCCGAAAATTGGGCTGGGAAGGCGGGTAACGAACTGTTTTTACCCTGGGTTTCCCTCTGATTGTTCAATACATCATTCAAAAATTTGTACATATGTATATATTTTTTTAGTAATAAATACTAAAAAAAAAGGAACTCTGAAATAGGATTTTATGAAATTCCTACTGGAACGGGAAATACACAAAATTTTCCGTTTTTCGTCTTAAAATCCGTACAAACAAATTTATATTAAAAAAAAAAAAACAGAATATTAGCTAGGGCGATACCTATCTCTATCAAATTTTTTTATAATATAATTGTATTTATTAAAACAATTTTATTAAGTTCTATATTATGTATTATAGATATAATTTATAATATATTAATATCAGAGTTTTCACAATTTAAGCGTTTGGTATTTTTTCAGTCATTCCCAGTGGCAGCAAGCACACTCTCTTTAGTGGCGATAGCCGCGGACAGGTGTGGAGCGGTGCGCCGCGGCCGAAGCTCACTTTGCTCTAGACCATTTCTAGCTGTGGGACTTGTGTGGACGACGGCCCTAATTCTAGGTATAAGAATAAAAAAAATAGCTGATGCATGAACAGCTGAAATAATTATAAAGTATATATGTAAATGTTAATTCTCTACACATATAATTTTGAACTAGTTTAAAAATAAAACAAAATAAGAATACGGAAATAAAGGCACTTACAAGCTTATAAGCTTTTTACAAGAAAACAAAAAGAAATAATCTTTTAATATTCATGCAAAAACTTAAACCGACTATTTTAAGAAGATCTGTTTTGATAAGCTAAAATTGATTTTTATTACAATTATTTAAGATTGTCACATCATTTCAGGAGCAGTAACAGTAATCGCAACTTGCCTGTCCTGTCCGCCGCTCGCCGCCGCCCACGCGCTGGTAACCTACTGCGTACCAGTGGCAGCCGTCACCAGATGTCACTGGACGGTGCGAGTCAAGCTTACGGCACTATCGCTAACCGCCCGAGCGGCACACGGGGAACTGCCTCTACCAGTTCCTTTGATGCGTAGGCCAACCCATGTGATTATAGTGGCTGGGGTCGGACCACGGGAAAGGCGTGATGCAGTCGATGTTGGGGACATAAGAGCTAAGAAGTTACAGCCGAGCCTTCTCGGTCCACAACCTCCAACGTCGACGTTAAGATCAAGACGACGTCTCGGCAATGTGTTGATAGGCATCGCCATAATATTTGCTATCTGCTGGTGTCCCCACGCTGGTATCGTCATTTGCAGTGCGTTCGGAATAAATGCTCCCTTAGTTATATCACAGTATGCGTTGCTTATTGGACATGCTCATTCAGCGTTGAACGCCGCAGCGTATTGGTTATTAAATCGGCACGCGCTCACTGCTGCCTGTGCTGCCTGGAGGATTCCTCAGCTACGAGTTCGGGAGGAAAGACCATCTTCTACGAACGAGGCAGCGTTGGGTGCGTTCCACCCTCGGCTTGCGCGTCCAGCTCCCTCCCCCCGCCCTCCCCCCTCTAGCTTCCTGTATTGATGTCCATCTATCTTCTAAGCTCTCTCGATCTGTGATTCTTATCTCTCAGTGCCTCGTATAGTCTACAAGTGCGTCTCGTTTCGTCGTTATAAACGTTGTTTGAGATTTTATTGAATATCCGTCAAGCAATAAAATATATAAAAGTAATGTGTTTTATTTTATTATTTTGTTTACGTTCCATCCAGCTAGTTTTTGAACAATGTTTTATATTAAAAGTGACAACACTGTCACACGTCATACGAGTATGTCGTCGAGACACGTTCGGAACTTGTTTGAATAAAAAAATTGGTTGTGAGTCCTAATTTGTTTTTTATATTTCAAATATAGAACAAAGTGATTTGTTCAAATGGTAAATTGGATAAATATATAATTTATGAACAGATTATCTCTATAATATATATCAGGATATACCATCGTAGACAGAGAGAACATTACTTACTAGACTTACATGTTAAGTGATGGAACTCAACACGGCGTTTTGTCTTCTTACCAGAGCGGTGAAGTAAAAATTATGCCTCTGAATGGGAATCGAACCCAAAACGTCTACAGTCATATATTGTGCCGGCGTCATACGTAAATATAAATAAATAAACCCAAACATTTATCTCATATACACATATGTTATATGAAGTGAGTGACATAATAATAAATTAAGGCGGAAAGGGATCGAAATGGTGTTAAAGTGAGGGATAAAAGGGTATAAGATACATGACATAAGATTTATATATTATGTAAATGCTGTACATAGAGAAGAAAGATTAACACGTTATTATGCTTACCTACAAATATTATGAGGATAGTACAGTACTATTTTAAATATTGTGTTCTTTAAAATTTATTTGGCAAAGTACTCACCGTCTTAAGTATTAGACAATACTAGTCCACTTTTACATAGAGGCAGTTTTATATATTTTTTTTATTTCTATATAGGTATATTTTTTATTCCATTATGTTTGGATTATGTGGAACAAAATGTCTTAACACTAGGTTCCCACTGACTACCCTGCTGTGTGCGGGACGCAGCGTGAAGCTGATTTATTTTTTTATTTATTTATTTTAAGTTAATATTTTACTTACAATTATTAGTACTCGTTTCAATAGACCGTAAGTTTATATACGTAATAATTATTAAAATCATTAGCATTGAAAAAGTTCTCGTTTTTTTTACAAATTTTCGAAATATTTTTTAGAGCTTATCTTATAACGTATTTTGTAAGCAGTTGCAATATTTCCACAAAAAGTTAAATAATTTTTGAAAGAGATGAAGAAAGGACGGAATGCAAGATCAGTGTAAATAGTATGATATTAGAACAAGTGAATGAAGTGGTATACTTGGGAAGTATGTTCAGTAGAGATGGAAGATACGAGATGGATGTGGAAAGGCGTATTGCTGCCGGTAACAAGGTTAACGGAGCCTTAGCTGCATTGATGAGACGGCGAAACGTCAGCACAGCTGCGCGTTTGGCCGTACACAATGCAGTTTTGGTACCGACTCTGTTATACGGCAGCGAAACGTGGGTATTACAGAAGAAGAATGAAAGAAAGATGAATGCTGTGGAGATGCGATCTCTTCGTAGGATATGCGGAGTCAGCTTAGCTGATCGAATCCGCAATGAAGAGGTACACAGAATGGCAGGTACTAGCGAGGATGTCACGGTGAGAATGAAGAAGAACGTGCTCAGCTGGTTTGGGCACGTCGAACGAATGAGTGATGAAAGAATGGCAAAAAAGATTTATGATGGAAAAGTGAGCGGTAAGAGAGGTAGGGGGAGACCTCGGTTGACCTTCGAAAACACAGTATCAAAGATACTGGAGGAAGGTCACGTAAAAAGCATGAGGACCCCCCGAAGGGCATGTATGAAGAGGTTGATGACAGTGGACGAGGCGAAAGAGGTATGTAGAGACCGTAGCGTTTGGCGCTCCGTTCTCTCTGACTACCCCGCAAGGGATAAAGTGTGAAGCTAAGTTAAGTTAAGTTAAGTTAAAGTTAAATATTATAAACTCCGATAGAATATTGAGTGCCAATATTTATTCCTCAGTCGTATTTATTCAAATACGATCTAACTTCGGCTACAACTGTCCAAAGTTAGACTCTGCGGCAAAATGTTAAATAACTTTTGTATAGAGGCAGTTTTATAAACTTTTTTTTATTTAACACACCATGTTTTTATTATGGGGAATAGAGATTCTTTTCAATTTCAAAAAGAAAAATTTAATTCGCGCGAAAAACATAACCCTTCCTTAGCAGTCGGGAAAAATTGATATAAAAAAAATATTTGTTAAAACAAAAACCCCGACTGTATAAAATTAAAAAGAAAATAAACAAGCCCAATAGTTTATTAGGATTAACAGTCGGGACCTCTTTAAATTATGCGGGGTTCCTGGTAAAGATTTTACTAATTGAAGAATTACTTATAGGTCCCGACTGTTAATCCTAATAAACTTTTACTTTTTGTTTTAACAAATATTTTTTTATATTTCACTTTTTTGTTAGGATTCA